>ML663469.1:6297990-6620173 GCA_007570785.1 Antilocapra americana | reverse complement strand
GGGAGAAGGGCACTGAAGCATGTTAATTGTCATGTGTCTAATCAATTGCCAGCCCAGGATTGATGCTCGGGACTGGTGCAGCGAGATTTCCCGGGGGGGAGGGAGGTGGGAGGGGGGACCCGGAGGGGAAGCATATGTAAACCCATGGTGATATCATAACAATGTATGGCTAAAACAATAATTAAAAAAAATAAATAAATAAATTAAAAAAAAAAAAAGACAAGTCAAAACAAAACCACAGCATACTAAAATGTATGGGATTAGCAGAAGTACTAAGAAGTTTATAGCTATAAACACCTACATTAAAAAAGAAGAAAGTTTTCAAGTAACCTAACTTTGCATCTCGGGAAACAGGAAGAAGGACAAAATAAGCTCAAAGTTAGCAGAAGGGGGAAATAATAAAGATAAGAAAAGAAATAAAAGAGAACAGCAAAACAATAGAAAAATCAATAATACTAAGACTTGGTATAAATGACAAACCATTAGACTAAGAAAAATGAGAACTGACTCAAATCAGAAATGAAAGGGGATACAAGTTATATCAGAGAAATGTAAAGGATCTTAAGAGATTACTGTGAAAAATTATCCACCAACAAATGGATAAGCTAGAAGAAATAGGTAAACTTCTAGAAACATAAAACCTACCAAGACTGAATCCTTAAGAAACAGAAAATCTGAGCACATCTGTAATTTGTAAGAAAATTGAATCAGTAATCAAAAACTTCCATACAAAAAACTTTCAGCCATATAAAAAAGATGAATAATACAGAAAACATGTGTGTACCCAATACTGACTGAAGAGGGTAAAATGCACACAGTTGAATTTTGCTATGTACCCTTTTCCATGTGTTCTTTACTGGAAATAAACACTATTTTGAATGTGGTGTTTATCAAAGTGCTTTTCCAGTAAAGTAGATCTGGTTGTGTTAAGTCTTGGATTCAACCCTTCAGTGTGCTCCTGCAGCCTTTGAGAAAAGGTCAAGGAATTGCCTGGTGATTCAGTGGTTAGGACTCTGTGCTTCCACTGTAGAGGGCCCAGGCTTGATCCCTGGTTGTGGAACTACCATCCTGCAAGCGGCACAGTATAGCTTAAAAAAAAAAAAAAGGCACACATCTTTGCCATGGTTGGCAAAACCTCCCAGAAGTGACCCCTGGCTGTTGTTCTCCAACCTCATCACACACACACACACCATTCTCTGCAAAGTCCAAAAAATATCCTCTCCCTACAGTAATCTCAGTGCCTAGTGTAATCTCTCCAACATACCAAGTGCTCAACTATTGCCTGCAAATGGATGTGGACATGAATGACTGTCAGAACTTGTGTTGAGACACAAATTTGAACAAATCATGGTCTCTGTCCTCTAGAGTCTGTAACAGGTGATAAGTGAGGGGAGAGGCCAGGAAATGGATATGAAAATAAACAATTGCAACTCAGTGTGATAAGACCTGTAATAGAAGTCAGGTGAGCATAAGGCTGTAACTCCAAAGGGTGTAATCAGATCTTATGGGGTTGGAGAGGATAAAAGAAGGCTTCACACAAGAGGAGACATTTAAATTGAAGCTTGAAAAATGAATAGGATTTTCTAGGACACAAAAGGAGGAAGGTGTATTTCAGCCAGAAAAAGCAGCATGTGAAAATGCATAAAATCCATGGCACCGCAGAGAGCTGTGAGTATCAAAGCCCAGGTTACATATGGAGGAGAAAGTGAAAGTGTTAGCCTCTCAGTCATGTCTGACTCTTTTCAACCCCATGGACTGTAGCCCATGGGCTTGACAGGTGGCTCAGACCATGAAGAATATGCTTGCAATGTGGGAGACTCTGATTTGATCCCTGGGTCAGGAAGATCCCCTGGTAAAGGGAATGACTACTCACTCCAGTATTCTTGCCATGGACAGAGGAGCTTGGTGGTCACAGTCATACATAACTGTGTGACTCACCTGTGGATTAGAGGTGGGAGATAAAGTGGAAGAGTAAGGCAGTGACCAAACCAGGGAGGGCTTTATATGTTAGCTTGTGACACTTGGAGATTCAACAGTTCTTGAAGACAAATTTATTATTTAAATGCAAGAGACTTTTTCAAGCCAAGCAGCATGTATACAAAGATGAGTACATTGACCCAATATCCTGAGAGTTCCTTGGATAGCAAAGAGATCAAACCAGTCCATCCTAAAGGAAATCAACCCTGAATATTCATTGGAAGGACTGATGATGAAGCTTAAACTCCAATACTTTGGCCACCTGATGCGAAGAGTTGACTCATTGGAAAAGACCCTGATGCTGGGCAAGATTGAAGGTAGGAGAAGAAGGGGATGACAGAGGATGAGACGGTTGGATGACATCACTGACTCAATGGACATGAGTTTGAGCAAGCTCCAGGAGATGGTGAAGGACAGGGAAGCCTGGAGTGCTGCAGTCCATGAGGCCACAAAGAGTCAGACATGACTGAGCAACTGAACAGCACAAGAAGGAGATAAATCCATAAGGCATTTTTTAAAAATCCTTTTTCTCTTCCAATATAAGGTTATCCAAGATGGTTATATCTAATGAAATTGGGGTTTTGTGTACTTTCAAAGTCATTGGGTAGCAGCCATAAGCCAGAGGGACCGGCACGTCACTCTAACACTTGAGATGAACTGTGTTCTAGTATCAAGTCTTTAAAAATCTCCAGCATTGCAGAGCCTACAGAGGATGACAATGGCCACCTGAAGGGGGTGATGTCCCACATTCACATCACTTCACCTTCCACATTTTGCAGGATGATATGGGTTTAGTTGGAGACCTGTGCTGACACAAGGTCAGCAGTGAATAGACACCTACTGGGGTAATTTCAGCCCCTTCTTGGTAACAACAGGAGGG
The DNA here is from genome assembly GCA_007570785.1 of Antilocapra americana. NCBI lineage: Eukaryota > Metazoa > Chordata > Mammalia > Artiodactyla > Antilocapridae > Antilocapra > Antilocapra americana. The sequence continues at coordinate 6,617,316 of ML663469.1, read as the reverse complement.
AACCTTTTTTTTAGCTTAAGGAGAGTCCTCTTCCTCAAATAACATTTGAATACTCCTGAGAGGGGATACCGTAGTAAAGATCATATGCCATTCACACTGTAGTACATAATAATTCACCAGATTATTCCTGAGAGATTTAAATAGGAAGGAGACAGCTGACAGTCATTTTGTACCCAGGTAGTGTTTCTGACAATGGCAATGTTGAAGCCTGAACAGTGAACTCTAATAAATCTTGCCTATTTTTCCCCAGGCCTCCTGTACCCCAGATTTGTAGAAAGGTTAAAACACCATTCATTTTTATTTTAATAAATTTAAAGGGGTATTACTTTAGCACTGGGGTCTGATTGAATATAGGCTTTCCCTGGCTTTGTTGAGCTTTGGGCACATATGCAAGGACTGGGTTATGTCATCGAGGCCAAATTCACCAGCTGCCACCTTGACTGCTCCATTCACACGTTGATCAGGACCTGAAGACGAATGTCCAGGAAAGAATTCTTCCCAGCATGGAGAAATTTTTCATGCTCTGCCTTAGCAAACATCAAAGTGAAATAAAAGAAAATTCATCCCTTCAGTTCCAATCAGTCTGAATCAGTTACACAAAGGCACAATTTAAGATATGGGTTTTTGCTGCTCTGCCTCAAAAGCCACATATTAGAGAACCAGATTATCAATCACAAAATAGTGGCAGTGCCTGCCTGAGGTCCCCGTTGAGAAGTGCCTCTTTCAACCCAAGAAGATAGCTTTGCTCCCCCAGCCTTTGTGGCAGATGTAAATGTAAAGGTATTGAAAATATATATATACAAATCTCTTTCATTTTCCCTGGGAGGCAATAAAGTGTTGCCACTGTACATGGGAAGGTATTTTTCTACTTTTCGTACCAGTTAACCTAAGAGCAGGTGTAGCATTGTTCCTTCACTCTGGGTGGTCCCAGAATTCTGGTTCTATTGACTGCCTTTTGTTTGGCACGTACCTATATCCATTTTTGCCTGATTCCAGTATTATTCTGGTCAAAGGTTCAGTAAAATGAGAAGTAAATGAGCCATTTTTGTGAATAACATTTACTACTGCTTTCCTTCAGTTGGATAAGGAGATGTTAAGGTATAATTGAAGGAAAAATGTTGAGAAGGAAATGGAAAAATAAGATCCCTAATAGAGTAGGAAGGAAAGTAACATTTTCAGATATCTAAGGATTCATGGTTTAGATTCTCTTTTTGTCTAAGGCATGTATAAAGTAAGAAGAAATAAAATACACGGTCACGTACAAAAGCAAACAGAAATTCATTGAACATCACAAAATATCCCTAGTTGAATATGTATGAATGCTTGAATATGTACTTAAGCATTTTAGCCTCTAAGCAATCTTTGCAATGACTACCAAGGTCAAGGGAAAATGCTTATTGGCATTTTGATCAAAATAAATATATTCAATTTTTTTCATAATGATTATAAGAAGTAGAATCTCTAACATTTGAATCAGGATCTAGTTTGTGAGATATTAGTAATTCTAACTAAATTCTATTCTCTTCTGCCTCTATGACCAAATCCTGAATGAATATGAGTAGTTCTGTGTAGTAACTCTCTCTGGTGGAAGAATATACATCCTCATAAACTCTCCCCTGAGGCAACACCAGGAAGGGATGACCTTGAATAGACAAACTTGATTTTTTTGGTTGTTTATTTTTTCATGTAGTGTGAGGGAAAGAGTTGGGAGAGAATTATTATATTCATTATAGATGTGAAAAGGTCTTAGGGCTTCTTTTAATCTCTCACTGCTCTCAGTAACTTCAGTATTTCCCAAAATAGAGTTGGTAAATTTTATGTAAGAATACATTATATCTGTGAAAATAAATGCTCTTTTTAAAAGCCCAATCTAGTTGGTATTAATCAAGATATTGAAGGGCTGTGCAAAGGGAATCAGCAAAATGGGTAAAATCATGTTTAAAATGCATTTAGAAGAAGTAGGCTGATTGGATTTTATTGTGCTTCAGATTTTGAGATACTCAATCTGTGTTTGGAATTGATTTACAAAATCTGTGTACTCTGAGATGTTCATGCACGTGCTCTCTGTACATGTATGTATATATACCTATGTATGTGTATACATATGTGTGTATATAGGGGTGTGCTTTGGAGAAGGAAATGACAACCCATTCCAATACTCTTGCCTGGAGAATCCCATGGACAGAGGAGCCTGGTAGGCTGCAGTCCATGGGGTCACGAAGAGTTGGACACAACTGAGAGACTTTACTTTCACTTTTCACTTTCATGCACTGGAGAAGGAAATGGCAACCCAGTTCAGTATTCTTGCCTGGAGCATCCCAGGGATGGCGGAGCCTGGTGGGCTGCTGTCTCTGGGGTCTTACAGAGTTGGACGCGACTGAAGTAACTTAGCAGCAGCAGCAGGAGGGGTGTGTATGCACACAAAACACACACATATGTGTATAAAAACAAAGCCAAATATGTTATAAATTTCTTTCTTTTCCCAAATAGAGTTTTTCTTTCAGCATTTACCATTTAGAGTGTTCAAATTGGAGGGCACATTGAAAATACAAAGCGCAAAATGTGTAGTATGAATACACAATTGGATCAGTGCTCTTTTGTTATAGCTATTTTGTCCCTCTCGTTGAGCACTCGTCACCTTAAGGGACCAAACTACCCAAACATCTGAGAAAACAGAATTGAGATCATAAGTCTGAGACTGTAAACAGGGTGTATGTCTAAAGAGGGTGGAAATATCACAGAAGTTCGTGCCTGACCAGGACTGCAGTGTTCAGGAGCTCAAGAGGAGAGGAATCAAGGATGCAGTGGCAGACGGGTCTCCCCAGGGCTCTGATTTTAAAAGTATGTCAGAGCAATGAAATGCTCGATGTATATGTTCTGTGTGGTAAAACTGCACCCACATTTGTAGAGTCCCTTTTCACCTGCTAATGCACACGGCAATGTTGTTTAAAAGGGGGTTAATTTTAGCCTGATTTACAGAAGAAATTGCAGCTCAATGAGAATAAGTCTTGACATGAGTTGGGATCATACAGCTTGGAAAACATGAAAGAACAAAAGAAGTTATGAATTTTTGTTTCTCTTCCTTTACTCACCTACACAATTCTAGCTCCTGTTCTTTCCTTCTGGGGTTGGAGAGAGGCACTTTATATCCTCAACATAAATTGCTTATATTGGTAATTTCATGTATATAGTTTGCAGCCAATAACCAAGTTGGCACTGGTTGTTTTTCTTCCCCAGAGGATAACGTAATTTGTAATCCCCAATGTGGCTTTAAGCCAATAGGATAAAGGTGTCTATGAGAGTTGATGTACTTTGACATATATAAATTTTCATTATATAAAATATGATTGATGTATTTTACCTTAACAGGTGGTTGGAATTGTAGAGGATATGTATTTGATGATTGAGAAGAGTATAGTTTGCTTCCTAGATGCCTGTGGTTAGTAAGTTCAGATGAGTTTCAGAAATGTTTCTTCTTTCTTTCTTCCGTTAATGAAGTTGCATGTACACACCAGTATCCTCAGAGTGAACTGCGTGGTCTACTAGCAACAATTTTGTCCCGAGGAAGCCAGTCATATGAAACCCATCATTGTACAGTTGCATCTGGCAGACATTTACCAGATAACTTACCACAACTCTTAATTTTCATATTAGCAGTTGCTGCTACATATGATTTTGTTTAAAACACTGACTGAATTACAAGCAAGTATTTGTCTGAAAGAGGTTGGCTTATATAGCATGGGATAATGTATTATGATTCATAAAATGGCTTTTGTGCAAAATGCAAGTTGAATTATGCACAAACTTCATTTGTTTGCTTCAAGCAAGTTATCCACCACAAACACCAAATCAGTTCAGTCGCTCAGTCGTGTCTGATTCTCTGCAACCCCATGGACTGCAGCACACCAGGCTTCTCTGCCCATCACCAACTTCCGAAGTTTACCCAAACATGTCCATTGAGTCAGTGATGCCATCCAACCATCTCACCCTCTGTCGTCCCCTTCTCCTTCCCAGCATCAGGGTCTTTTCCAATGAGTCAGCTCTTCGCATCAGGTGGCCAAAGTATTGGAGTTTCAGCTTCAGCATCAGTCCTTCCAATGAATATTCAAGACTGATATCCTTTAGGATGGACTGGTTGGATCTCCTTGCAGTCCAAGGGACTCTCAAGAGTCTTCTCCAACACCACAGTTCAAAAGGATCAATTCTTCTGTGCTTAGCTTTCTTTATAGTCCAACTCTCACATCCATACATGACGACTGGAAAAACCATAGCCTTGACTAGATGGATCTTTGTTGGCAAAGGAATGTCTCTGCTTTTAAATATGCTACCTAGGTTGGTCATAACTTTCCTTCCGAGGAGTAAGTGTCTTTTAATTTCATGGCTGCAATCACCATCTGCAGTGATCTTGGAACCCCCAAAAATAAAGTCTGTCACTGTTTCCACTCTTTCCCCATCTATTTGCCATGAAGTGATTGGACCAGACGCCATGATCTTGATTTGCTGAATGTTGAGCTTTAAGCCAACTTTTTCACTCTCCTCTTTGACTTTCATCAAGAGGCTTTTTAGTTCTTCTTCACTTTCTGCCATAAGGGTGGTGTCATCTGCCTATCTGAGGTTATTTCTCCCGGCAATCTTGATTCCAGCTTGTGCTTCATCCAGCCCAGCATTTCTCATGATGTACTCTGCATTTAAGTTAAATAAGCAGGGTGACAATATACAGCCTTGATGTATTCCTTTTCCCATTTGGAACCAGTCTTTTGTTCCATATCCAGTTCTAACTGTTGCTTTCTGACCTGCATACAGATTCCTCAAGAGGCAGGTGAAGTGATCTGGTATTCCCATCTCTTTAAGAATTTTCCACAGTTTGTGCTTTTTTGATGATCCAGCAGATGTTGGCAATTTGATCTCTGGTTCCTCTGCCTTTTCTAAATCCAGCTTGAACATGTGGAAGTTCACAGTTCACATATTGCTGAAGCCTGGCCTGGAGAATTTTGACCATTACTTTAGTAGCGTGTGAGATGAGTGCAATTGTGCAGTAGTTTGAGCATTCTTTGACATAACTGATAAAACTGCAACCACAAACAACACCCTATTAAACAACTCAGTTCTTCATGAATAGAAATGGGTCAGATCATGTATAAGGTTAAGGAAAGATCAGTAGGAGCAATATACTCTATAAGTCTTAATGGATAAAAGGTCATAAGTTTCATATCTATTTGATGAATGTGTAGGGTTCATGGTACACCTCTCATAAAGGTAACAACAGTGGCAAACTCCATTGTCATTTGTACTCGAAAGGCAGCATTTAACTGTAAATGTTAAATGCCCTCTAGTCATACCCAGCAACCTCAGCTTTTCCTCTAGGGTCAAAAATGTCAATTGAATGATGAAGTGAACTATTTTAGGTAGTCCTTTACACATTAAAGCTTTATAGAATGTTTGACGGGTGATGATTACCTCTTCAGGCTTCCTTCATTACTGTGACACTTCCTATTAAATGAAACAACAATTGAAACCAATAGGAAGTTGATATTTTTACAAGGTGCTTATCCCATTTGAATGTAGGGAAATATGGATCTTCACAAATGCAGAACTTTGGACCTTAAAGCCTTTTCATTACCTGTTGTCTTGGAGTTAGGTCTAGTGGTACATCGTAACCCAAACTGGAATAATGCAAGGAAACACATATCATACCATTTAAGTCTGAAGCACAATTTTGAAGTTACATAAGTGTCCTACTGTAGGTACATCAACTGTTAGGTGTTAGGCAGAAAGTCTTCAAGGGGTGAAAATTAGAATTTATTTTCTTTAAATTTATTTGTTAATTGGAGGGTAATTGCTTTACAATGTTATGTTGGTTTCTGCCATATAGCATTGTGAATCAGCTATAAGTATACATATATCCTCTCTCTTTTGGGTCTCCCTCTCATCCCCTCTAGAGAGAATTTAATTGATTCATTTTTTTCTTGCACATTTTTGTTTTAAACACTGTCTTTGGGCGTTTTTTATTTATTAACTCATTCAACCATCATAACAATCCAATGATATTGATATGATTATTCCTCCATTTAATGGATTAGAGAACTGAGGCACAGAAAGGTCAAGGAACTTAAGTCACTAAAGTAAAAGAACTTAACTAAAATTATTAGAAATAATTTTATTTCGCCATTAAATAAATTCTCTACTTATATGTCACTCACCTACCAATTTGAGAGCCATTTGGGGGACTGTAATAGAGGGCATCCCTCTTAGCTCATTTGGTAAAGAATCCACATGGACTATATAGTCCACGGGGTCACAAAGAATCAGATACGACTGACTGACTTCCACTTTCACTAGAGGAATCTAATTTAAATCTATTTATACAATTTGCAGTTAAAAGAATAGAGGCTGAAGCAGTACAGTAAAAGTAGCAGAAATTAAGGGGACTGCCCCTCTGCTCTAAGGTGGAGATGTTGGAACTTTCACAGAGACAACAGGTGTTTTCTTCCTCAAACTCTTTGTTTAAGAATGAAATCCAGTGAGGGAGAGTGTCTAGTTCCAGACACATAATGAATTCTAAAGTATGTTGTGAAGAGATCATAAAATTTGGAGACGAATTCTAGCCATGTGGCTTTAAGCAAATTACCCAGCTTCATTACATGCTTCATTTAATAAATAGAAACTTGCATCTCCTGCATTGGCAGGTGGATTCATTACCACTAATTCACCTGGGAAGCCTAATAAAATAATACTAATATTAATAATGTGGATTTCTCTGGTGTCTCAGAGGTAGAGAACCCATCTGCAATGCAGGTTCAATCCCCAGGTTGGGGAGATCCCCTGGAGAAAGAAATGCAACCCACTCCTGCCTAGAGAATCCCAAGGACAGAGGAGACTGGTGGTCTACAGTCTATAGGGTTGTGAAGAGTCAGACATGACTTAGTGATTAAACAACAACAAAATCAATAATGTAACTCCTTTCAAGCTTATTATAAGGATACATTTAAGAGAATATATGAAAATAATGTAATTGGTAAGGCCCTTATAGGTATTGGGGTCTTCCCTGGTAGCTCAGTGGAAAAGACTCCACCTTCACTGCAGGAGTCATAGGATACATGGGTTCGATCCCTGGGTCAGGAAGATCCCCTGGAAGAGGGCATGACAACCCACTCCAGTATTCTTGCCTGGAGAATCTCCATGGACTGAGGAGCCCAGCAGGCTACAGTCCATAGGGTTGCAAAGAGTTGGACACAACTGAAGCAACTTAGCACGCATGCGTATAGGTATTGGAGCTTCTCTGGTAGCTCAGCTGGTAAAGAATCCACCTGAAATGCAGAAAACCCCGGGTTGGTTACTGGGTTGGGAAGATCCTCTGGAGAAGGAATAGACTACCCACTGCAGTATTCTTGGGCTTTCCTGGTGGCTCAGATGGTGAAGAATCTGCCTACAATGCGGGAAACCTGGTTTCAATCCCTGGGTTGGGAGAAGGGAACGGCTACCCACTCCAGTATTGTCTGGAGAATTCCATGGACAGAGGAGCCTGGCAAGCTATAGTCCATGGGGTTGCAAAGAGTCAGACACAACTAAGCAACTTTCACTCACACTGGTTTATTATAAAGGATACAACTCAGAAACACCTGAATGGAAGAGATGCATAAGGCAAGGGGAAGGGTGTATGTGTACAGTTTCCAGGCCCTTTCTGTGTGTGCCACCCTCTGAGTGAAACTGTTACCTGAGGGGGGACCCCTTCCAGGACCCGAGAGCAGGCTTTTGTTTAATATTCTAAAATGAATTGTCCAGAAAGACACATGTACTGACAGAGCACAAGACTTTATTGGAAAGGGGTACCTGGGTGGCACTAGTGGTAAAGAACCCTCCTGTCAATGCAGGAGATGTAAGAGACATGGGTTCGATCCCTGGGTCAGAAAGATCCCCTGGAGAAGGAAATGGCAACCCACTCCAATATTCTGGCCTGGAAAATCCCATGGACAGAAGAGATTGACAGGCTACAGTCCATGGGGTCATAAAGAGTAGAACACGATTAAAGCAAATTAGCACCCATAGATATTGGTTAATCTCACAATTATCACGATAATATTTGCGGTTAATAAATATATAATCATGGTTAGTAAATATATAATTATTATGTAGGGGTTATTCATATCAGGGCTTACAGTGATAGAATTCTCAAAGGCTTGAGGAGGTGTACACATTTAAAACTATAGTTTATTCAAGTGACTAGAGACCATCTATAGAAACAGCCAAGTAGATCCTTCAGTTGCAAGAGAAAATCTGTCAACTATAGTTGAGCTCAGAACTTAACTTTAGGTTTAGTAGTAAAGGCAAGAAAAGTGGGTAACTGTTGAAATTCAAAAATCAAAACACATTTGCTTCTCTTATTTGGACTTTATAAGTGGAAGTATCACTAAGTTACACATTACCTCAGTAATAACCACTTTTCTACAAATCTTATGACCAGGTAGACAAATTCTATTTAAACTAGAAGCATGTAGTGAGTAAAACAGACATTTTGTGATCAGCTTTTCAAGTGGCTACAACCAAGCTTGAAAAGAAAAAAAATTAAAAAAACAGTAAATATATGTTACCTAAATTACCTTAAAATGTGAAGGACCAGAAAAATGAAAATTTTTTTTATGTACAACTAAACATGCTCTAGACAACTAAAGAAAAGATACAAATGTCTAAATGGGTTATAGGTAACTATGAGTGCTTTTGAAGATTTGGAAAACAGTTATTCAAATAAAGGATGTTTTACTTCGCATAGCTGGTTCTTATTCAACACCTCATTACACTTCCCTCCCTGCTCTCAGCAGGCCTGGAAGGTTTCTCTCCACTCAGTTATTAATCATTGCTGAAATGATATTTTAAAACTTAGGAATGTAAGGAGAACTCAGTAGGGCCCATGGCTACAATCAAGCGTTTTACTTTATAGACACTAAGAACTAACCTAAGATGATGGAGATATTGGGTTTCATATGGCTAAATAGAACAAATATTCTCTGAATTAGCAAAATTAAACTCATTGTGTGGAGTAGTGGAATCTTTGTATCCTTGAATTGTTTTTCATATTAGTCTTGGTGGTAGTGGTATTGATAGTAATAATGGCAGCAGATTAATCATAGGGGCAGATGTGCTAGTAATTACAGAAGCACGTTCTTGTTAGTGGGTCTTCCCTGGTGGCTCAGAGGGTAAATTGCCTGTGATGCAGGAGACCTGGGTTTGATCCCTGGGTCAGGAAGATCCCCTGGAGAAGGACATGACGACCCACTCCAGTACTCTTGCCTAGAAAATATCACAATGGAGGAGCCTGCTAGGATACAGTCAATAGAATCGCAAAGAGTAGCACATGACTGAGCAACTTCACTTCTCTTCTTGTTAGTAGAAGTTGTAGCAATTGTAATACTCCTATAGTTTAATGTTATTGTAACTATACCTTTTCAGTTCAGTTCAGTTCAGTCACTCAGTCGTGTCCAACTCTTTGCGACCTCATGAACCACAGCACACCAGGCCTCCCTGTCTGTCACCAACTCCCTGAGTCTACCCAAACCCATGTCCATCAAGTCGGTGATGCCATTCAGCCATCTCATCCTCTGTCGTCCCCTTCTCCTCCTGCCCTCAATCCTTCCCAGCATCAGGGTCTTTTCCAATGAGTCAGCTCTTCGCATCAGGTGGCCAAAGTACTGGAGTTTCAGCTTCAACACCAGTCCTTCCAACGAACACCCAGGACTGATCTCCTTTAGGATGGACTGGTTGGATCTCCTTGCAGTCCAACGGACTCTCAAGAGTCTTCTTCAACACCACAGTTCAAAAGCATCAATTCTTCAGTGCTCCGCTTTCTTCACCATCCAACTCTCACATTCATACATGACTACTGGAAAAACCATAGCCTTAACTAGACGGACCTTTGTTGGCAAAGGAACGTCCCTGTTTTTCAATATGCTATCTAGATTGGCATAACTTTCCTTTCGAGGAGTAAGTGTCTTTTAATTTCATGGTTGCAGTCACCACCTGCAGTGATTTTGGAGCCCAAGAAAATAAACTCTGACACTGTTTCCACTGTTTCCTCACCTATTTGCCATGAAATGATGGGACCAGGTGCCATGATCTTGGTTTGCTGAATGTTGAGCTTTAAGCCAACTTTTTCGCTTTCCTCTTTCACTTTCATCAAGAGGCTTTTTAGTTCTTCTTCACTTTCTGCCATAAGGGTGGTGTCATCTGCATATCTGAGGCTATTGATATTTCTCCCAGCAATCTTGATCCCAGCTTGTGCTTCTTCCAGCCCAGCGTTTCTCATGATGTACTCTGCATTTAAGTTAAATAAGCAGGATGACAATATACAGCCTTGATGTACTCCTTTTCCTATTTGGAACCAGTCTGTTGTTCCATGTCCAGTTCTAACTGTTGCTTCCTAACCTGCATACAGGTTTCTCAAGAGACAGGTCAGAGCATCTGGTATGGCCATCTCTTTCAGAATTTTCCACAGTTTATTATGATCCACACAGTCAAAGGCTTTGGCATAGTCAGCAAAGCAAAAATAGATGTTTTCCTGGAACTCTCAATATACCTTTTACACATTAGCAAATTCTTTCATCTTTTCACTTAGTTCTTTGAGAACAGTTTGAGAGTTCACCTTTGAAATCTGAGAAATTGTAGTCCTGGAAAACTTTTTCCTGATGAGAGGATGCAAGAGATAGTGATTCTCATGATCTGAAAACTGGGTTATATAGAATGGAGAATAACATTTTGGGAAATCTATAAAAATAAATGTAGTCTTATTTATTTTAAAAACTAATAGTGAGAATTATGTATCTGAAATCTTTTATGACTGCATTTTTCAATTCCATTTTTAGGAATTGCTGCTGCAATTTCTTACTGCAGTTGTTTCAGTGAATAAATATTGTATTGATTTTAAATTATCTTACTGCCTTGAATTACTGCTCTCCTTTTTCTTTAAATCAATCAGTTTATCTTATTAGTACATGGAAAATTTGAAGTAGAGGAATAACTATCCAGAGATATTGACCCTGAAAGAACACCTTCTGTTCCTTAAATCAATCAATCTTTTCCTTAAAAGATTTTATTTATAGAATTGTTATATTCCTTTTACTGGTGAAATTATAAAAGGCACACTGGTGAGGATAAGAGAAAAAAAATTACAGACCCTGAAAAATAGTCACTCTTCATCTTTATAATTTTAAGAATGTGATGTTGGACTTTGAACGCTGAGAGCATGACTCGGAGAATCTACAGGGAAATCAAATAAAAGCAATGACTGTTTCACCCTATTGTCATATTTTAGTACACTTGAGCTATGTGAAATTGCAAATTACAAAGTTCTACTCAAGACACTGGGAATTTATTTTGAAAGTTATTTTGTTTTGTTGAATGAGAAACAAGGAGTAATTGATGACTGTAGCATGCTAAAGATTTTACCAGTTTAAATATCTTTTTAAAAGCTTAATGGCTATGATTAAATTATGCCTTTGATGAAAAATAAAAAGGAAGTCAAAGGAAAGAAGACACTGCTGGAAAGACAGAAATTGATTTCAAACTGAATAACTACAGATTTAGGGCTTCCGTGGTGGCTCAGTGATAAAGAATCTGCCTGCCAATGCAGGAGACTGGAGTTTGATCTCTGGGTCAGGAAGATCCTCTGGAGAAGGAAATGGCAACCCACTCTGGTATTCTTGCCTGGAAAACTCCATGGACAGAGGAGCCTGGTGGGCAATCGCCATGCCGTCTCATAAGAGTTTTACACGACTTAGTAACTAAATAACAATAACAAACTACAGATTTAATTCTTCAATAACTTACCAAAAATTGCAATAGAGAATTTGAGACAATGAGGGCCATTATATGCTAATGACAGCTTTATTCAAACCATGAAGTGAGGTAAAAGTTTTACACTTCTAGGGGTTTAAACTCAATGTAATTTTGTGGGTTTTTTAAAAAAAATTCTTCTTTTCCTAAAATTAATTCTTATGAAAATATTAATAGTAAAATGATCAATAGTAACTCCAGATATGTAGTTAACTATGATTACCTAAACATTATAATTGCATTTGTCACAAATAACTTGCTTTGAATTTTATTTTGTAATAATGTGTGTATATGTATGTTTTCATATGTTCTTAATTGTGCACTTCCTAGTTTAATATTAGAAACTAGTATGCCCTGAGCATACTTTAGGGAGCTAAAGACCTTGGAGGCAAGAAGCCAGTATAGGATTAACAATTTGTCATGGTTAATCCACAAAGCAAATAAACCTAGTGTGAATAATTGAAAGTGGGTAGAGTTGTAACATGGAAGCTATTGAAATTTAATTCAAGATGAAGTTCTCCATAGTAAATTCCCTCCCGTTATCCAATAGCTAGAATAGGCTGACATCAATAACTCTCTAAATAAAGAGGTATTTGTGCATTATAAATGGTTTACCATCTTATCTGCAAACATATAGACTAACTCCTTGATACGGCGCTACTTGAGCAATCTGAGAAATGTGAAGTTTGTCCATAAGTGCTTAGCCTCCTTTCAACTTTGAATAGATGGATCAAAATACTTTCTGCATTTGAGTATTAAATATATGTATGTGTGAATTCTAAAATGTCCTGAACTGAGATTAAGAATGCGTAACTGAACATCATGAGAATTCATTCATTTGTAAACTGAATTTACCTGTTTGACTAGTATAAAAATAACAAGGGATTACTAAAGGCAGATTTAACATTTGGATTACTTACAGTAATGTACTAGCCTTTTCAGCCTAATAATCTCTCTGGATAGTAGTCACTTTCCCACAATTAAAATTGTACACACAATAGGTTTCTGATTACTATTCGGCTACCATATTGTATAAGAATTTGTCACTTAATCCAGACTCAACTATTGCTGATCAGATATTAAGATATTAATTTTTTTTTCTAGTTACTGTGATTTTTTTTTTCAAAATGTAACTGAAGTTGAGTTGGGGTATTTTAATTAAAATATCGTTTTTTTCTTAACAAGTTCCTATTTTTCTAATTACAGGTTTCATATACACTGGTGAAGTTGTACACCGAATGTTAACAGCCACACAGTACATAGCACCTTTAATGGCAAATTTTGATCCCAGTGTATCCAGAAATTCAACTGTCAGATATTTTGATAATGGTATGTGTTGGTTAGCCTATAATTTACTGAATGTATACTTATAAACACTGATCATCAGATTCACTTTAATATTTTTGTAATCTTGGGTTTAGACTGGATTTGTTAACTGTCTGATGTAAATAGCCCGAGGTAACAAATGTTATACTGCACCTATTAATACTATAATAAGTCGATAAAGTATATGGTTAAATGTCACTCATGTATTCATTCATTCATTTGCTCATTTAACAAACATTTATTAACATGTATTAAGGAATATGATAAATGAGTTGCTGCAAACATTGTTTTGAATGAAGCAAACAAAATTTATTTGATGCTATTTGAAATAAGTCCTTCCTATTAAAAAGAAGTAAATAAGGAAAATTTTTTAGTTCTGATTTTTAGGTAGAGATAAGTGGCATAATATATTGATATTAAATTTCTAAAACTTATAAACTATTTGTATGTTTTGAAAATATAGGATAGTGGAGTAGTGAAGTGACTCAGTTGTGTCCAACTCTTTGCGACTCCATGGACTGTAGCCTATCAGGCTGCTCTTTTCATGGGAATTTCCAAGCAAGAGTACTGGAGTGAGTTGCCATTTCCTTCTCCAGAAAATCTAGGATAGTGAGTAATTAAAATTCACTCGGCCTTCCCAGATGGCTCAGTGGTAAAGAATCCATCTGCCAAGTTGACGTGAGTTTGATCCCTGGGTAGGGAAGATCCTCTAGAGAAGGCAATGCAACCCAGTCCAGTATAGAAATCCCACGGACAGAGGAGCCTGGTGGCTACAGTCCATGGGGTTGCAAAAAAGTCAGACACAATTCAGCAACTAAACAACAAAATTCACTTAAGGAAAAAGTTTTCCTGACTTTGAAATATGAAATAGAGCTGTCAAGTTTTATTGCAGATACTGACAACTGTCTATCCCTACTACTTCTTTAGGGGAACACACAAAATAGTCAAGGAAGACATAGAATATGTCACTAAATGCCCCCAAACCTAAGTAAGAAATTTATGTTCCCAAAAACATAAATGAATTTTCATGTCTACATCTTAGTGAAGGCTGTAACTATGATAGAAAAAAGAAATTATAGGAAAAGAGAATTTGTTTTGAAAACTTAAAAATAGACATTTCTGTACTCTTTATAATAAAAAATATATATATTTATTTGCCCAAATGAGAATCATCTTTTAAAAAATAGAAGCATGGAGCCTGAACAGACTTATTTCTCCTCTTGTCTCACCTTAATGTCCAAGGGAGAAATTTACTGTAAGGTAGCATAGACTTACTAGTTACCTCAGGTTTGGGAAAATGGCATCACTTTGCTGAAAGAGATCTGATCAGTGTGATAAAGCTATTTTACAAGTCAAAATAGCAAAAGAGGAAGACAACTAAACACATTCAGATGTGCACTTTGAGAAACAGATTTCGAACAGTTTAAATAACACCAAAGTGTGCTACAATAAATGAAGTTAGCTCTGAATGTTAACCATGATAATCATTTCCTTCTATTATTTTAAGAACTGTTATATTCTGTCCACTCACTTAAAGAAAATTGAGGTACAAAGGGTCAAAGATATACAAGCAGATTTTAAGTATACAGTGAGCAACTTATCTGAAACTTATATCCTGAATCACCTAAGGAATCTACCCTAAGTAGTTAAGAAAGTTGAGTATTTTCCAAGCTTTGTCACTTACTAGATTCTGTTGGGGACATTTAGTCATGGACACAAGCTTCTGATGATCAAGTTTTTATATCATTAACATCAAAATCATAAAACGTATTGTCTCCTTCCCCATACACTCTCTCACATACCTTGTGCCTAAGTAGCTCCATAGTTAAATTTTACCTTTATTAAAGTGATTTTGAAAAACTGATGTGTGCCACTTCAACTGGATCCTGAAGGGCAGTGCCTACTTATGAGAAATGATTTTCTCTTGCATCCCTGGCACAAGAACTCAATACGCAGTGGGTCCTCAATAATTATGCAATGAATGAATACATGAAAAAAATCAAGTGTGTAAAATGATTTTTAATTCTGAGAGTTGTAAAAGTACAAATACTCAAGAACTATTGTATTTTTACTTTACTGAAATTTTCTGTGTAATAATCAACAGGAATACCTTACTGAAATATTTCCATCTCAGATTGGTTAGGATCATTGAAGGAGTACTTAAGGATGGGAAACTCAGCATTTTAGGAAAGCAAAACTTCTCTAAAGGAGACAGCAGCAGTTTAGAACATTTATTCTAAGACAAAATTTCTGCAAGTATTGAAGCACTAGGTTTTAAAAATCAGACGATAGTTCCAGATATGATAGCCAACCTAGATAATTACTGGAGTGTAAGGAAGTCACAGAATATTAATGCACAAGAACTAGGAAAGTTATAAAACTTAATCTTTTATTAGAAAAATAATTTGATGGCTCATAAATAGCAGATTAGAAGCATAATTCTTACCGAAATCATAAACCTAATCAAACATAGAATCAGAAAATTTGGAGTTAACAGTGACCTTAAATCCCCTTAGATCAGCCTACTTGCCTGTTTTTATTTTGGAGATTAAAAAACTGGCATCCACTACTGATCAGAAAGTATGATCTCCCTAGCAATACTAAGTTCTGGCTGCTCAGTTCCATTAAGCACATAGGATGGTGCAACTACTCCTGTGGTCTGTTATATGAGCTTAAGTAACAACTTCAGCTCCACCAGGAGGAACTGTGCAATTAGATTTTGTGCCCATTATCAGAGAAACAGCATATGATTGTCAGTCATAAGCCAAGAGATGCACCACTCTAACCCAGCTCTTTGGTAAATTCCATGCTTGAGTCCAAGGTTTGCTCTTGACAGATTATTCTCCTACATTGTAGCTGACCAAAGAAAATGTTTTTTGATTCACTTATCTAATTGCTTCCTGTGTTACGTGCTACCCAGAGAGCAATATGTGATCATTATCTGCTGAGAGAAATATAAAATTGTAGCTCTAGAAGCCACTCTCACTAACCTGTGGGCTATAGGGTTTTAGATTTAATAAAAGGTGAAACTTGAAATATTGGTTATTTCATAAAAAAAGATAGATATATGTAGGTAATTTTAAAATTTAAGGATAACATTTACACTCAACTAATCTTACTAGTGGGCTTCTCTTGTGGCTAAGTGGTAAAGAATCCACCTGCTAATGCAGGAGAGGCTGAAGACGGGGGTTCAATCCCTGGGCAGGAAAGATCACAGGGAGGAGGAGATGGCAGCCCACTCCAGTATTCTTGCCTGGAGAATTCCATGGACAGAGGAGTCTGGTGGGCTACATTTCATGGAGTCACAGAGTCAGACACTAGCAACTAAACAACAGCAATCTTACCAGTAGAACCACTAAAATTAACAAATATTGGAGGAGCTATGATAGGACATAATATAAAACTTATTCACACATTTTAGTGTTATTTTAAAAAGCCTGCTATAATAATACATGGAGAATATCATCATCAGAATTTGCATTAAAAACATTTAATTACTTAAAAAGAGGTAGACTTCTTTCAGGCACAAGAATTTGCAGAAACTCTATATTTGGGAGCCGAATGCAGAAATCTCTAGAAAGCAAAAATTATTCTTCCCAGGTTATAGAAGATACGGGTTCAAGCATATTGTGTCCGAGGTCACACACAAAGTTTTAGAGGCAGGACCCAAGTCTAGATCATCTGCCAACCAATTCAGTATTTTCTCTGCACCATCAAACTGATTGAAATTAGGGAAGATAGAAATTAGCGAGGATAGGGATTAGGAAGAGACCAGATCTTGAAAGGTGTGGACACATGTGAAGGAAAAGAAGCAGTTGTTAAGAGGTATTTCATGATCAGATGACCCTTTTACTTCTACAGTTATCGGAAGTTTCCTGGATATTACTGTCCTCTTGCCTTTTCCAGTTTAAAAAAAAAATAGTAGTAGAGATACAGAGATGCCCATGAAAGGAAGAGACATGGGTTTTCACTTAAAACAGGGGTATGCCTTAAGTGCTGCTTATGACTAAACGTACCAAGGTAAAAGTCAAAAATAATTTTTTTGCTTAAAGTTTTACCTCAAAGAAACAAATATTTTTCTGTATTTAAAGTGTACAGTGTGATAATTTGATATATGTATACATTGCAAAAGAATTTCTACCATCAAATTAACTAACATATTCATCCCCTCACTTAGATACCTTTTGTTTTTCTGATGTGAACTCTTCAGGTTTTATTCTCGGTAAATTTTGGTTATATTATATAGTGTTGGACTTCCCATGTGGCTCAACAGTAAAAAATCAACCTTGCAGGAGACATGGGTTAGATCTATGGGTCAGAAAGATTCCCCTGGAGAAGGGAATGGCTATCTACTCCAGAATTCTTGCCTAGAATTGAATCTCATGGACCAAGGAGCCTGGCAGGCTGCAGTTCGTGGGGTTGCAGAGTCGGACATGACCGAAGCTACTGAGCACGCACACATAACCTCCAGTGTCAGACGCTGTAGTCACTGTGTTATACATCAGATCCTCAGACCTTATTTGTTATATAAATGAAAGTTGGTATCCTTTTGTTAGCATTTCTGTTTCCCCCAAACTCTAGTCCCTGCTTTGTTTTACGATTTCACATGAACGTAATACCATGCAGTTTTTCTCTTTCTCTTTTTGGCTTATTTCACTTAGCTTAATGCCCCTCAGATTCATCCTTGTTGTCTCATTGGTGGCTACTAAGCTGTGTTTCAATATTTCATGTTAATAATTTTATAGTAAACATTGGCAGATTGACTTATCAGACTGTGGTATATAGCACTGAAGATTCATCCCTGTGTACAAGGGGGCTTCAGAAATCTTAGCCTGGGGCACTTAAAGCTACCTTGCAACCTTCTAGAAGCAATACTACAAAGACAGAAATGCAGGCATTGTGAATTAAAGAAGAAAATTCCCATTAGTGTTAAAGAAATTTCTTCAGCATGGAAAAGTTATAATTCTAAGTATAGAAGAGACATTTTCAAGTCTGTTATAAGTGATGCTAGCTTATTCAGAATTCCCTGAATGTGTTCCTTTCTCTCTCAGCACTTGTCAAATGTATTTGAAGTTCATTCAAGTCACTTGGGTTGTATTTTGAAAGTGGCTCATGGAAATTTAAGCAGACAGTAAACCCATTAGCATTAATGGACCTCCTAAGGCAAAATCCCCCCATACTGGGCTCAGTATTAACCTCAGTATGAGGTTAGATTTAGAGAATACTCAATTTGTTATAAATATCCCAAATGTCATTTCAGTAACAGAATTCCGATTAACTATATACAGTTCAAGTAGCACAACTACTAGATGAGAAAATTAGATCCATACTTTTGTGAAGATTCCCACCAGAACTGATTGATTTATTTTCTCATCGCATTTCTTCTGTCCCAATGGGGTTTATAGGCACAGCACTTGTTGTCCAATGGGACCATGTACATCTCCAGGATAATTACAACCTGGGAAGCTTCACTTTCCAAGCAACCCTCCTCATGGATGGACGCATCATCTTTGGATATAAAGAAGTAAGTAATATATTGATGAGTTCTTTCCCCTATGACCTTTGACCTCTCTATCATTTCTCCAAGTGTTAAGAAAAGGTCATTTAACATTTATGTACCTCAAGTCATTTTCTCACCTCTTGATTTCTTTTGCTTTATTAAAAAAATACAATTTTTAAAATCTACTGGATAACGCTGGTTATTTATTTGGGGGTTTTGTTTTTGAATTCTGATATCTTTGGCATTATGACCCATGAATTTCATTAAAATTATTAAATAATTATATTCTTGTGATAGCATAATGAAATATCTCTGAGAAAAAATAATATTCCCAATTGGAAGGATTTTCATATAAATCTGATTGTTTATATTATTTGTTTTTGCCTCATCAACTTCTGTGACATCTTTTGACTCTAATTTCAAAGTGTTAATAGACATGAAGATTTGTGTGGCTCGATGACCCAATATTGAGAGCGTTCCAGAACAGCTGAGTCCACCAGTCCTTTGGCCAGTGTGTATTGCTACCTGATGGGAAAGATTAGGGCTTCCCCAGTGACTCAGCAATAAGGAATCCCCTGGCAATGCAGGAGACACAGGAGACATGGGTTTGATCCCTGGGTCAGGAAGATCCCCTGGAGGAGGGCATGACCACCCACTCCAGCGTTCTTGCCTGAGAATCCCATGGACAGGGCAGCCTAGTGGGCTACAGTGCAGAGTCCTGAAGAGTCGGATACAACTGAAGGGACTAAGCGTGCACACAGGAAAGATTAATTAGAGAGCTAAGTGACAGAATGAATAAGGAAATTTAAATTGTTTCATTTTCCCAAGTTGACATAGGATAGCAATTGACTAGATTATAACCTTAAATTTACAGAATGTCTAAATTAGAATAATAGCATGTTTGATTTAAAACTCTGTTGACAATGTAATTAAGGTCTATTAGACAACCTAAACTTTGGGGGAAGGAAGCAAAGAATATAAGAATAAAGTTTCAGAAATATCAAGTGTGATGTTTTAGGCAGTCACTAGTCATGAGAGAAATTCTGACAATGTGAATTGATAATGGGCATTATTGACCCATATCTTAATGAGTATTTATAATACTGAAATACTGACTCACCATCTTATTTCCAATTGAAGGGTTATTTTTTCCATGGGAAATGAATCCCTGACTCTTAAAAAGATGCTGATGATTTAAAAAGGATTCACTTTGGTCACGTCTTCTGAAATCTATCTTTTCTATTAAGTAAGGGATGGTTATGTTTCAGTTAAATAGGCCAACTTTTGGAAATCTCAAACATGTTAAATGTTTCCACTCCTTTGAAGAATTCTTCCATGTGGAATTAGTCATTTACTTGGGACAACAATGAACATAGAAGAGAAGATCTACTCTGCTTGTTGCGTCTTCACCCAGAGCTGTTTTGATATCATAGCCCACCTTCTTCTTACATCATGCTCCCTGGAATCTGAGAGAATATTGCTTAAAGGAACTTATGCATTTCTAATTTTCATTGCAATCCAGTGCATTGCTGGAACTGCCAAGTAATGTTATGCGATGTTATTTTCGACATTGTAACTACAGTGGTAAAATTTCTGGAAAGATGAAGAGTCAGAAAGTCTAGAATCTGAAATCTCACTAACTGTAGGCTTTGTCAAAACAGAGGTTTGTGTTCGTATTGTGGTCTTTCTCTCTCTAAACCTTATTATCAAAATTGTCATCTTTATTTATACTGTTCTCAATGGGTGTCTCATTGCATAGTAACAGTTTATTTTTCCAATTCTCTCTTTGTAGTGAGGTTGATATTTTTAAAATGTCCTTTTCTTTTCTTTATTTAACTGAAGAGAAATTTTCCAGTATGATTTTCCTATTTTGTCATGGGAACGTTAAGCTGATAGGCAATTTTAACACTTTCTTGATATTCCCAGACTATCAGCCCTTGTGAAGTTAGAGTTCTGAAAGAAGTCATTGCTTTATCATTGCCTTGCTGTCCTTTCTCCTTCCTGGTTAAAAACCAGTTACTTATTTTCTACTCTACTTTTTTCTTCCTGATAACTGTCTTGTATTTTATTTTTCAAAGGCAAGGTTCTGCTTGTAAAATTTGCCACAATAAAGATCCTGCTGCCCATTTGAGGTGACAGCTAGGTTTTCCTGGCCTTTCTAGAAAAGCATTTATAATTTTGATAGTGTGACATAGCTGTTTGCCTAATGTATTATCCTTGACAAAGTGCTTTCACACACATGATAGTTTTCAGTTCTTCAGCAATATCTTATATTCTTATCCTTTCACAAAGGCACTGGCATATAGAAGGTGTTTAGTAAATGTGTGTGGCTTGATTATGGAGTTAGGTCATACACAATTACCTTTATTTTATAGCTATGCAGACAGAAAGGTTAAATGATATGCCTGAGGTTAAAGCTACATATGGACAATCCAGAACAAAATTCTTTAATATGGTGACCCTAGGACACCTCAGTGTTCTTTTCTTTCCCAAGAAGATTATGTAAAAAGTCACAAATCTATTTCTCATTTGGTACATTTCAATAAATATGTGTTAATGTTTGCTTTTTAATAATCTTTTCATCTGACTCCAATATATTACAAAATTACAGCCCCATAAAGTCAGGAGTTAAGCTAGAGAGCTAATGAAATTGTAAGAATATAAGGAGTGTAATTTTGTAGTCCTGTTCGGATTAAATATACAAAACTAAAATTAATTTTTAATTCTTAAAATAATTTTATTTATTTGTTTTATTTATTGCTGTGCCAGGTCTTTGTTGCTGTGAGGGCTTTCCTCTAGCTGCAGAGAGCAGGGGCTACTATCTACTTGTGGTGTGTAGGTTTCTGATTGTGGTAGCTTCTCTTGTGGCAAAAGACCTGCTCTAGGGCATGCAGGCTTCAGTAGTTATCACGTGGACTTAGTAGTTGTGGCTCCCAGGCTCTAGAGCACAGACTCAATAGTGGTGGCACCCAAGCTTAGTTGCTCTGCCCACACGTGGGATCTTCCTGGATCAGGGATGGAACCAATGTCTCCTGCATTGGCAGGCATTCTTCACCACTGAGCCACCAGGAAAGACCCTATTTTGTTAATTTTTTAAAAAATGAAAAGAAGTTGTACATAAGGGAAAATAATAATAAAAACATAGATCCTTTTTCAGATAAACGGAATTTGGAAAAATCAAATTGCCATTTTCTATTCTGTTAGTAGGAATAACTAGCTACTATAATAGAACCCAGATTCAGTATATTTTTTTAAGTTACCATTGAATAGTGATGTCTGTCTGCTTTACAATTATTGTTGTTAGTCGCTAAGTTGTGTCCGACTCTTTTGCTACCCCATGGACTGTAGCCCATCAGGCTTCTGTGTCATGGGATTTCCCAGGCAAGGATACTGGAGTGGGTTGTCATTTCCTTCTCCAGGGGATCCTCCCAACCCAGGGATCAAAGCCAGGTCTTCTGCATTGGCAGGCCGATTCTTTACCACTGAGCCACCAGGAGAGCTCTTGATTGCAGTACAGACCTGAAATTCTTGGTCTATTGATAATGTAACAAGGAAACCTGCCTGTTCACACACACACAAAAATATTATTCCAAAAACATTACAGATTTAAAACCAGAGTTCTTACAGTTCGTGATGCTGCCTGTCCTAGTATGCTATCATATTTTAGGAGCTGCATTTCTCTAACTTGTTTCATCTTTCTTCTCTTATTATATTTTGAATTTATTGTTACTTCAGATACAGACTCTGAAAGGAAGTGATCCATTTTGTGACTATTGTAAATTCGATTATTTTTTTATCGCCAGTTCATGGGAGGTACAGAGTGGCCATCAGCTTCAGACAATACAATTAAAAAGAAAAGTCATGAAGTTTTTTACGTGGCCATAGAGGAATATATGTCCCGCCTTAGAGTCAGTCTACTTAATCCATTTCATGGCTGAATACCAAGAAGTATTGAATACCAATACTTATTATCTCATCCAGCAGCAAATTTTAGAGGAAGAATATAGAGAGGAACTTTACTGTTTATTAGGTAAAATTACTTTTTAATCTCTTCTACCATGTAAGTATTTCATCCTAATGTTCCTTAGTGTACCATTTACTGTTTCTATGGAAGAATGCATAATTAATACATCACTGCCAATTGGTTGTAGGTTTAACTGGCAACCTAAATGCATTTTTAAAACTTCTTTGAGGACTATTTCTCTTACTTAAATGGTAATGATCTTTCATTCATGGTAATAATCCTGAAAGTATTAAAAGATGAACACTTGGTGAGCTTGTAAAATTTAGTGAAGCTTGTAAAAATTTAATTTTTAAAATTATTTTGAAAAAAAAAATAATTCAAGGGAAAAGGAGAAAGCCAAAAAGAACTGACAATGAAACAATTGCCATTTAGGTCTGAAATGATTTGCTGTTATGGCTATTGCTGTATATGCAAGAATGCTTAACATGTGTTAATATAATGTATATGCATCCCAGAAATTACATGTATATATATATATATATATATTTAAATAAAATTTATTTTATAAATGTATCATATAGGGTTCAGAAAACCCAGATGCCATAAAACACTAATTATAAACTATCAAGAAATAATTCCAAGAAAAATGTAGATACAGATGTTTTTATATCATATCACTTCCCTGTATTTTAAATACATAAAGTGCAAAATTGTATCTTCATGGCTTTATTTAGGATCTAATTCATTTGCATTTATGCATTTTTGTTATCTCACATACTGAAGCTCCCCGATATCTTCATTTTCTCAAACTTTCCATAGTGTAAGAAAATGACAGATTGAGCCATTCTTCCTTTATAATATTAGGGGTGAAAATAAATAAATAAAATAGCAAGGAAGTAAGAATCAATGACCTACAAGAAATAATTATATTTAGAACAGAAAATTTATTCTAATGCTGCCCTGCCTCTAGTGGGTTATGTTGTCCTTGGACAAGGTATTTGATCTTCCTGGGTGCACTTTCTCCTTCCAAGCCCCACTTCCCTTTAATCTCTGAGCTGACATGGAGAGGTTTGTTTCACACAGGGCTCCTGTCCGTATCAGGCCATTTCCCATTTCTCTGCTCTGATGATTCCAGGACCTAAGAGGTAATTTGTCCTTGAGGCAAAAGGCCTTGTACTTCCCCCAGGTCTCCCCAAATCCAGGGTACGCTTCCTAATCCCATTTCCTTTCCCTTGGTGCTTTATTCCCAACTGTTTAGGCAAATCCCCTTATCCAGCTATCATATCAGAAGAACTCCCCATTACTGTTTTGATTATCTTGAGCCAAGTTGTATAGGCTTCTTCAGGGGGCACCTGCCTCATTCTCTTCTTTGAAAAGATGCTCCAACTCTAGCTTGTCAGTTCAGTAATGGGCAGTCTTTAAGTCAGAGGGCTCAGTGATGTGTATTTAAAACATGGATATGTTCAGTTCGGTTCAGTTCATTCACTCTGTCATGCCCGATTCTTTGCGCCCCCATGGACTGCAGCACACCAGGCTTCCCTGTCCATCACCAACTCCCAGAGCTTGCTCAAATTCATGTCCATTGAGTCACTGATGCCATCCAACCATCTCATCCGATGGATATGTTGCCCACATCTAAATATTTGAAGATTTCACATAAAAATGTAGATTTGCCTCCTTTCTTGAGAAATCAGAAGCCCTGGAACATTCATCCTACATTTCCAGTCAGTGGCAATTGGCTAGAAAATTTACTCTTGGCATGCTCTCTCCAATGTCTCTCTCATCAATTTCTTCTTTCCTACCCCAGGCCATTTCTAACTTATGTAGAAATGAAGTTGGAAGCCTCTCTTTTAACATAGAGCTGTTCTTGTCAATTTCATCCTGTTGTCTCCTTGCAGATTTTCTATGTGGTACAATCACGAAAATGAGGGTAGGAAGGATATTTAAAATATAGCTTTAGGGACTTCCTTGTGGTCCAGTGGCTAAGAAGCTGCCTTCCAATGAAGGTGATGTGTTGAGGAACTACATCCCACATGCTGTGGGGCAGCCTAGCCCAAGTGCCACAACTAAGGCTTGATGCAGCCAAATAAGTAAATACATAATTTTTAATAATAATATTAAAAATAATATATATTTAACTTATGGCTCATCTTTGCTCTCAGGCCATTAAGTGCATTGCTTAATAGCTGGCATATGATAAGTATTCAGAAACTGAAAGCTAGAAGCAGATTAAAACAATTGTTAGAACTGGCAACAATATTCAGGAAAGCAAATGGATGTTTGTATTGTCCAATTTAACTGAAAGCCCTGCTGTTCAAATGTAGTTTTCAGACAACTAAGCCCTAATACTCAGGACTTTATGTGTTGCTTTGATAGTAATAAAAGAGAGCATGACTTTTAAAAATTGGATGCCCTACTGTATAAGGAGAAGCCCAGTTAGATTTTTAAGGGAGATGAGGTAGGAAGTTAAGGGTTAAGTGAAGGTGAGAATGGTTAAAATTGTAAGCTTTGCGGATTTTTTAAGGTACATGTATAAGCTATTAGATACCATGTTGCTGATTAGCTAGAGAACAAAGATGAATTTAAAGTAATTCTCCAGTTGCATTCTGCTAAGCATATGATTCATACTTGGGAGCACATGCTCTGCAATCAGACCCTTGCTGAGATGCTGTGCTGCCTATTAGATAGATAGCTAGGCCATAATGGAAACAAATGAATGTTTTGGCAAGGTTTGCAGGGCAGAACAGAGAGAAAAATAAAATTCTATTCCCTCCGACTCAAGCAGCATGCTGTTACCCACCTAACTGTTTTAGAGACAGACATAAAAGTTCACGTTTCCAGTACTGTATCTGGCCCTTGTGTCCTGGAGAATGATACCACAGACGGAAAAGAGAACAACTTCTGTCTCTGAATCTTCCCCCAAAGGCCAGCATGCTCTGCCCTAAGCTGATGCCTGATATCATTTCTTGCCTTAATTTCGCCTAGTTATTCCAACTCTTTTCTGCCTCCACACTTCATCTGCTTCACTGTATCATTTCTAGAAAAAAAAATTGTACTTACTTAAATAACAAACTTATCTGTGTCTTATGAAATGGAAGGAAAATTAAAACACCTTAAAAGAAAAGAATTGACAAACGCTTGTGTAAGCCGAAATGGAAGCA
The DNA here is from genome assembly GCA_007570785.1 of Antilocapra americana. Taxonomy (NCBI): domain Eukaryota; kingdom Metazoa; phylum Chordata; class Mammalia; order Artiodactyla; family Antilocapridae; genus Antilocapra; species Antilocapra americana. The sequence goes on along the minus strand of ML663469.1, from coordinate 6,591,542 downwards.
TATTTTAACTGACGTTAACGCTTTTTTTCTGTATCTATCCTTTGGAATGAATGTCATTGTAAAACCTATTCTTAGAAATTTATGATTCATTACAAATCTTACAGAGGTCAAGTGAAAATTAAGCTTTGCTTTAATCATTAAAAAAGTGAGTATTACAGGCACTTAAGAATAATGAAGCCACATTTTTTAAAAGCTAGTGTCGTTCTGAGATTGTATGCAGATTGGCTTCCTAACTGACCTCCCCAGGAACTAACTTAGGAGACATTTTAAGGATGAATATAAATTTGGAGAAAGGATAAAGAATAGCTTCCATAAGCAGAGTTTCAGAATTTTTGTTCTTGGACATTATCCTTGGCTGTGGCTTCTCTGACTTGCGTACCTCATATCCAATACAGAGTCTGCTATAGAGTCGGGGACTGTGAGACTGTGATAGGTCCTTTCTTTTGCTAATTTTGTGCACTCTTAGTTCTAATTCTAGACAGTTTATTTATATACATATGCACACACACGATTGCTTTGTTGATGTTAGTAAAAAAAAAAAATTGTTCATTTTAAATGTAGTTTTTGCCGTGCTCCTGATTTAGCTTAACAAATGGCCTCTCATTATAAGCTGTGAAGCCTGGCCTGATTCATTCACAGGGAACTCACATGGCCCAATTACTTGCTGCAGTAACTGAGTAGATGAACCATCCTTATGCTGAACAACCCCACGCCTTTGAAGTTTTGAAGTGAAAAGATAACAGCCCAAGAAGGCAAAGTGGAAAAGATAGGACGGTATCAGGTGAAGAGAGGCAGACGTGTTCCTGAAAGAAATCTAAGAGAAAGCCTAGACCTGGCCTCATTAATCTTTTCCCAAATTAAGCATTTCATTCAATTGATAAAAGTGGTTTTATTCTAAACATGATATGTAATCATTTCCTAAAAGACTTGGCTGGCTTCTAGGAAAATGTGGAGAGTCAAAAGCTTCTTGTACATTTTCATGTTAATATTTAATCAGGATAAAATAGCAGAGTTTTAGAAATTCTATGCTTTTATTCATGCACTCTATAAAATGTGAAAGAAGAGTGTTTGAGGCCAGTGATATTGCGGTCCTCTTCCTTTTCCATCGCTTCCGGCCCCTAGTCTCCTCCTTTCCTGGACCCTTCTATACTGCTCTTCACAGCTGTCTTCTCTGCACAAGCAGAGGACACTGTGCTCACAGCCAGCAATGGGGTTAAACCCTGAAGGTGTGCAGCACACTGGCCCCAGTGAAAAGCATCATGCCATTTTTCTTGCTACTAATACCTGAAGTCTCGATGATGCGGTTGACTCTGTTCTTCTCCCTCTCCTTAAATCCATGGCATGTTCACCCAGAATCATCTTCCTGCCACTCCAGCTCCTGTACTTACCGCTTATCTAGCATACTTCAAGCCATATATATTGATGCTGAGTATGACTTGTTCTTGTTTAGTCACCATGTCATGTCTCTTTTGTGACCCCATGGACTGTAGCCCACCAGTTTCTTCTGCTCATGGGATTTCCAGGCAGGAATGCTGGAGTGAGTTGCCATTTCCTTCTCCAGGAGATCTTCCTGACCTGAGGATTGAACCCATGTCTCCTGCACTGGCAGGCTGATTCTTTACCACTGAGTAACCTGGGAAGCCCAAGTATGACTTAGCAATTACTAAATAAATTATCTCAGAGTTTCATTTAGTAAATAAACTTTTAGGGACAAAAATCTTGGTTTGATTTTGGTTGTTTCTGTTTTTCACGTATCAGAATACTTTTTAATTCTGGTTAAGAACTGGGCAGATTGATATAAAATTGGCAATACCACAACGTTGTTCAGGAGAAGACCAATTAGTACATAAAGGGAATATGTCATCTTCCATTTACTTGTTTTGAGATAATTCCACAAATTTCAGAAGCATTAAAATTTCCTCTTAGTTGGTCAGTTTCAACAAAATAACCCTTTTTATAATTTCATGATGCTGAGGCAATAGTAAGCAGTATAGCCCTTCTTATATCTTCTCTCCAAGTTATTTTCCTTCCTTTTTATTAGTGTGCTGTTTATTATGGTTTATACAGCCATGTCTGACCTAATATGTTCTTTAATGAATTTCGTACAGATGGTCCACAGCTGCTTCTTCTACTTAAAGATTTGTTCATGCATTTACCCTTCCTTTGCATTTCTTGTCCTTTTATTTATTGAAGATTTTTTCATTCCCCTTTTTTTCCCTATAAAACTGGTAGTAAAAATAGTAATCATACTTCTAATGATTCTTTTCTTAATCTAGAAAAAAATGACTCCAAGAATTTGTCTTACTACTATTGTATCATGTCTAATATATTCTCAGGGTGTCCTAATTTTTAAAAATGAACACATTATAGATGTCTATAATATTCAGATTTTGGTTCTATTAAGATTTAAATTTAGGAGATATGGCCTTGAGCTGACCCATAATAATTCATATGTTTTCCATGTGAGTTTTAGCCAGAATAGTGAAGCTCGACATCCATTAACAAACAATTGCCAAATTTCACTATATACTAATAAAACATATTAATGTCAATCAATTTATTAATATTAATTTTCATCAATATAAGAAATGTATGTTATAATATATAGTTAAGAGCACACTATTATCTTTCTCTAGGTTTTGTATCTATAAGGCCACTTGAAAACAAGGATTTTTTTAAACTACGAAAATGAATATATAATAGAGTCTTCAGAGAAAACACATGGTACCAAAGAAATGTGTGTTTCTGAAATGATAGCCAGCACTAGATGCATTCATGGCGTGACTGTATGTGTGATAAGTTTTCAGCATTCAACATCCGCTTGATTATCTGAGAATCTGTTAATTTTATCATCAAATAGCCCCATCTGTAGGACTAGGAACCCTCTTGTCACTTTAACCCATCAAATAGCTCTACACAGATGTTATTTTCCTATATTTATGTCTTTTTTCTTTACTATTTCCTGCTCTCTGTGTCCCTTCATCTCCATCATCTAATTTTATCCATTAGACAGGATGATCACATTTCCCACCCCTACCCCTGAATGAAATTCAAATCTAACTCATAACAATCTGCATTTTCTTTTCCAGATTCCTGTCTTGGTCACACAGATAAGTTCGACCAACCACCCAGTGAAAGTGGGCCTGTCAGATGCATTTGTGGTTGTCCACAGGATCCAACAAATTCCCAGTATGTAGAAGAAGGGTAATATCAAAGTCTGAGTCTGCTATAAGGGTAAATTGAAAGGAGGTCGATTTAGGCTAATTGCTGCTTGTTAATTACATTGTTTGGCTTATAAGTCTAATTGGCATTTGCTATCTCTCTGTTAGTATTGAACTAATAATTTAGGAAGAGTGAAATTAAATAGCCAAGCCAAGAGAGCTTGGATTCTTTGGAATAGTTTGGTTGTGCAGATATATTTCTTTTATTAATAGGAAGAAGAACTTAAAAGAGTGACAGGTTATTTGGCTGATAGATGTGTGACTTTGTTTAGTTTACATAAATTTCTCTGCAAAAGAACAGCTTTGTGCCATTCTATATTTAACAAGTTCTTATAAAATTATTTGAGAGTCTAAAGGAAGGTTTATTTTAAAAAGTATAGAAATTGAGGTTAAAAAATATTGACAGAGCCACACCTACCACATAATATATTTTATTTTTTGGTTTGAATCATTTTTATTTTTAGAAAAAAATGCAGTTTATATTTTTAGAATAAAAACATATAAGTTATTTGGGCATTGGTCATCATATTAAAAATAAAAAATGTAACTGCTATTTGTTCTGATCATGTAAAGAGCCATTTCTCGAAAACGTCTGGTTTTAGAAACCTCCTTCTATTTCAAGAATAGCCCTAAAGGTTGCTTGGCTATGATAGTTCCAAAGGTGATTAGTATTTGTGTACTGGACGTGTTCATGTAAAGCAAGAGGTTACAATATAATACATCTCAAGATTAGATCATTCCTTTCCCTTTTGTTCAAAGGTCTTGTTCTTCTTTTATTTCCTTATAACGGTAGACTTAATTTATCACATGTGTATGCTGTTTGTGCTCGACTTGTGCTACATCTGTTTAATTATGTCATCTCTCAAATATAGAAAGTAAACGCAGTGCAAATTAGACTTTTCAGAGCAGTGGATTGGCTGGAAACATTATAGGAGGTATCTTATAATTACAGTTTAGAATGACATTCATTTGTGGCAGTTCTGTTTGATGAAGACAGTGATTCTTCCATGGCTGTTTCTCCTTGTTCACTGAGAATTTGCAGGAGGTAATATTCCAGCCAACTGTAACATCAAGGCAGATTTTCCAGAAACAAACCTGTACTGTGAACAGAGCAGAGACATATCCTTATGTGCAGGCAACATAAAGACATCCTGACAGAACTCTAGACAAGAGGCTGAGCCCTGGGAGAGGCCAAGTTGATTCCTGTGTGAGGAGGAATGTTCTCACATTTTTCCTTTCAGAAGTGTTCAGTCAAGCATGACCTGAGTCAATTATCACTCAAGTAAAAGGATTGCTAGTTTTATTTGTGGCTTCTTTCATCCCAGAAAAAAATTTTATTTGCAGCTTCCTCAAAAGACATCCTGGTCCATATTGATATTCTGATATATTATTGTTTCAAGAAGATCCACCAAAATAAAAGATTTTTTTTTTTTGCAAACGTATTTTAATATTCAATTATTGTGTCAGAGGGGACAACTCCCCACTTCCACTGCAAGCAGCACGAGTCCAGTCCCTGGTTAGGGAACCAAGATCCTGCATGAGGTGAGGCCAAAAAAAAAAAAAAAAAAGAAGGAATAGAAAATTTATTGAGTTGAATAAAAGTGAAAATATGACATATCAACTTAAAAAATATATGAGAAAAGTAACAAATTAAAAACAAATCTGTCAGAACTGAAACATGACAAAATTGTTCTCAGATAGCAGCGTCTCTAAATGCAATTTTTGCATCCCTTGTGATATTACAATAGGGTGACCCTTATGTTTTGAGGGGAAAATATCCTTCTCAAATATAAATTTCATTGGATAAATTGGCAAAGTTAATCGGAATTTTGAGAACAGATTACATCTGAAGTTTGGGACTCAGCATTGGGACTCAGTACTAAAGGAAGTACTCAAGCTTTGAGTTCAGGGAGAAGCTTGTCTCAGGCAGGCTTTGCGCTAGAGTGATGTTCACATTTCCTGTTGACCTCAGTGTCATCTTGAGAAAATTTGCCAAGGAACAGAAGTCCTGAGATTCTAGTCTGCTCATTCCTGCCGTTAGATGGGACCATATTTCAGCAGGAACATTGGAACTAATGTGTTCTACTTAAAAGCCTTTGAGGAAACAGAGAAATTTTAATCTCCTTAAAAATCTGTTCCCACATTTATAAAGTGTAACAGTATCTGTTAGGAGGTTCAGTGTAAAAGATATGGTTCCATGGTTGCATTGTATTCTCAGCCAGAGGGAAAAAAACAGCTTACTTATTTATGCCAGAGATTAGGCTAACCCAAGAATACTATAGCACAAGTTATACAAGTAATATTTTTCTTAAAGACTTAGATGATTCCTAGAGATCAATATGCTACTTAATTGCACAGTCAGAATTAGATAAGTATTTAAGTTCTTTTCAAGATTCTGTTCCCTTATTTAGCAACCTTCCTTATTAGGAGTCATCCTTATAGGGAATTTAAATCTTTCATCTCTGTTACCCCTTTTTCTTCTTCTGAGTGAATTTAGGGAAAAACTGATCATTATCCTCTGTAATGGGTGGTTTTACTTCTTCTGCATTCCAAGCTGCGTTATTACACAGGACCTCATTCTCATAAGATTGATTTTCTGTTCTTTTAATCATTTTGGTTACATAGGTTATAGAATCTAGATCCTTGGCTTAATCTAATCATGACAACATGGGAAATTGTGGCAACCATGAGAATAATTCTTCCCAGTGGACCCACAATTACTATACCATTCTTATCAGATTTGGTAAAGGTTTGATAAAGCATTCAAAAAGCTATAAGGCACATGGAATTTGTTTATGAAGATTCACCTCACTTTTATCATCACATCAACAACAAAATAATTTTTTTCAGTTTTTAAAGGCTTCCAAATAGTAAATGTTTTCATTATAACTTTCAGCATGGCTTATTAAAATAGACTTTACCTTTCAAAAAAGATTAGGTGATCGGATAGTTGAAAATGTCAAAGGGAATTCAGGCATTGTTAGTAAGTTAGTAAACAGTTCTGAAGTTACAAGGAAAATTCCTTTCCTCCTTCAAAAAAAAAATGAAAAATGTCTATGATGAAATTAATCCTTATATTTGAAAAAAGTAAAAGATAAAAGCTAGTTAAAAGTCCAGAAAGTTTAAGGGATATTGTTATGTGAATTCTGGTCATGAGACCTTGAACATTTTATTTAATTTCTGTAACTTTCTTTATATGCAAAATGACCATCTTGGTATCTAAAGATACAATGTGTGTGTAGCATGTGGTACCTGGCACAACGGAATACTATTTGTATTTACATGTATTGTTTATTCATCAGCATCAACTTGTTACTTTAGAAGACAGTAGTGCTGACTGAGGTGTCCACACCCAGACCCAGTGCCCAGGAGAGTGAGGCCACAGGGAATTTCCACTCAAGGACACTTTGACACTCTCTCTGAAACTCATTTTTTCTGATTATGACATCATGTTTTTTGTTAACCTATTGTTGTGTCTGTCTGTTGTATATGTCCGCATTACCTTCTGTTTTTCATCAAATATTTTATAGAACTTTTAGAAACAAAATAAAAACCACAGAGATAAGTCAGTTCAGTCTCCAAAGGAACAGATGTGAAAAATAGGTCTACATGTAATGGACTTATTTATAAATTATAGAAGTATGAGGTAAAAACATACTTGGGATTATAAGCACAGTCCATATTAATTCAAGGGAATTTTTAAAATAATAGAAAACCCAAAGAAGGTAATTAAAGTGCCCATAAACCTACTACAGAAAGATAATATTTCCTTGTATCTTCATCCAGTATTTTGTTTATCATGTATACAAACATGCACACAGGAAGAAAATTGGTATTATCCTGTAAATATGATTGGCACCTGTTTTCCTTATATACAACATTTTTTTCCTACACTGCTAAATACCTGTCTAAATGTGGTCATCAGTAGCTGTAACAAATTCCTTTGTTTCATAATTTATATAATTTGTTTCTGTGCTAGTTTGTCATGTAGGTTACATTTCATGTTAATTATTAGCAAAACAACAGTACTTAACATCCTCTTTTAAGATTTTCACACATATCCAATTCATAAAAAGTGAATATGCAGCCATTAAATGTTACTGGATTTTTATGTACATTGACAAACTGTTTTCTATAAAGGCTGTACCAGTTTACTCCCCCGGCAGCATTATATTACATACCCTTTTCCCCCAGATGCTCTCAGACACTATTATCTTTTTTTAAACTTCACAGATTTGATATGCAGAACATGGTATTTCATTGTTGCTCTGATATTCTTGCGATTACCAGGAAGTTCTAACATTGTCATCTATTCATAGATCGTGTGTAATTGCCATACGTTCTTCCTAAGTAGCTCTACTGAATAATTGTTTCCCAGTCTCAGCTTATGTCCCTCCAGATTCTTTTACACAGGGTGTAGAGGTCTTCTTGGATAAATGGACAGTGCTCACTGATACTGTTCATACTTGTTTGTTTCCCTCCTCCCTTTTAACATTTTGAATTTCAGTCAATCTCCAGAGTGCTGACTTTCCCCATCATCCCTCACCTTTTCCTTCACCTTCTGAGCTTAATGAGCGTAACATTTCCAGCAAGAAATGCAGAAAATCCACTCATGTCTCCATGGTTGGCTTATTTGGAAATTCAAAGCTATGTCATTTCAGTAACATCAAAGCTACACCTGCATGTAGAATTCCTGTACTAGAAACTAATCTGGAAAGAGTTGACCTGACTTGAAATTATTCTACTACAAGTAAAATAATGACAATTTCTGAATCCCTTAGAATATTCCACTTTTTTCTTCCCACCGACATACATTAACTGGCTCTTTTCTTAACACCAATCCCTTTCTCATCGGCATCTACTATTTTAAATATACTGACACTGTTTGTGCTTTTCCTTTGTTGGTTATTATTATTTACAGCTCAATAAGAAACAGCATTTTCAAAAATAATTTGGGAAGCAAATATATCTTAAAAATACTTAGAGAGTTAGGGAACTCTTTAATGAACATTGTATATAGTTTACCATACATGGTTTCCTTATGGACTTACAGAATAGGCAGCAATTTTTCAAAGAACTTGATCAAAATTATGTGCACAGACTAAAAAAATATGTAACTTAAACAGGAACAGAGATGCACTTTTATTATACAAAATATCTTAAGCTTTAATTCTAAAGAAAAAAAAATAGTAGCATAGAGCAATTCTGTTCAATAGAACTTTCTGTGCTGTTGAAATGTTTCAAACCTGAATTGTCCAGTATGGACTTACTAGCCATATGTGACTACCATGCACTTGAAATATGACTCATGAGACTGGGGAATTGAATTTTTAATTGGATTAAGTTAATTTCAATTGTAAGAGTTATGTATGACTCATGGCTACCATATTGAATAGAGTGACAATGAACCATGTAAACATGTTGAAATAAAACATTAAATTTCAAGTACAATATTTATATTAACCTACTTTTTACTTTTGAAAGGCTTTAGGATTTAAAAAATGATTCAGTGATACATTTTTAAATTTAAGTATTCTGCTTTAACTGATTTTGCCCATAAAAAATGTGTATAATTTTGGACTTGGTAGTAGGACACATCTATTATAATTACTTAGTAACTAAAATGAAAGAACATGTTGCCAATATTTTTCCTTAATTTTTGTACACTCCAATTAAAGCTCTTTCAGAAGAACTGAGCCTCATCTATTATTTTCAAAGTTATCAGGACTCTTTCATTCATTTAATGACGGATCTATCTACGAATCCTTCAGTAAATTGTGTCATCTTACCTTGTCTCTCCTCAAAATGAAAAACACTTCAAAATTATTCATTTTTACAGAAGATAAAATTGCTTCTCTTTACTGCACAGCTTCATTAGGCACTCCGTTGTCAAGTACACACTAGCTCACTCCAGGCTCAACAAAAGGAAGCAGAAATAGAAATCATGACATTTTCCCCATCAAGTCACCGCTCATAAAACTCTTCAAAGATAGAAAGCATTATGCAAAGTGATATTTTATTGCTTTAATACATATGGTTCTCACATACCCTATTTGATTGATCTTGGGTTTTCAAAAGAAGCAAAAAACAAGAAATTTCTGGATATTAGAAATCACTGATTAATTTTGACATAATTGAAACTATTTTTTGAATTTTTATGAACACAAAAGAATAATGAGAGGAAAATCTGAGAGCTTCAGATTAGCCCCTCATGCTCACCTAAATTTTTTGTTGCCTGTCCAGTGCTAACTTATGTTATTATCTAATAGAATTAGAACTATAGGGAGAATTTTAGACCACTTGAGGCAGGGATTTCGCTGGTGATCTAGTGACTCGAACTCTGTGCTCCCAGTGCCAGGGGCCTGAGTTCGATCTCTGGTCAGGGAACTAGATCCATATGCTGAAACTAAGTATTCACATGCCACAACTAAAACCTAGTGCAGCTAAATTAATAAGAATAAATAAACATTTTTAAATGTTTGAGGCAGAAGTATCTTCTATTGTAGATGACTTATTTCACGGCTCCAGATGGCTAATTCTTTTCATGCATTGGATTTTTGTGTGGGAAGCTTATGACTTCTGTAATAGTGCACTTTTTTACTCAAGAGTCTCTTTTTTTCCTGAGTCTTTATGCTGGGAATGAACTTGTCATTGAGTTTTGCAATACATGCTATTTGTTTTTGTTTTTGTTTTGTTTTTTTTTTTAATTTTTTTTTATTTATTATTTTTTTTAATTGTTTTTGCCATACATTGTCATGATATCACCATGGGTTTACATATGCTTCCCCTCCGGAACCCCCCTTCCTCTTCCCTCCCCCCCCCCCACCCCGGGAAATCTCGCTGCACCAGCCCCGAGCATCAGTCCTGGGCTGGCGATTGACTAGACATATGAAAATTAACATGCTTCAATGCCCTTCTCCCATATCATCCCACCCTTACCCTCATCCACAAAGTCCACGAGTCTATTCTATACATCTGCGTTCCTTTTGCTGTCTCGTATGTTGGGTTCTCGTTACCGTCTTTCTAAATTCCATATATATGCGTTAATATACTATATTGTTGTTTTTGCTTCTGGCTTACTTCTCTCTGGATAATGGGCTCCAGTTTCGTCCATCTGAGTAGAATTGCTTCAAATGAATTTTTTTTTAATGCTGAGTAATATTCCATTGTGTATATGTACCACACCTTTCTTATCCATTCGTCAGTTGATGGGCATCTAGGTTGCTTCCATGTCCTGGCTATTGTAAACAATGCAGCGATGAACATTGGGGTGCACGTGGCTCTTTCAATTCTGGTTTCCTCGGTGTATATGCCCAGCAAACAATTAATCTCAAAAATATACAAACAACTCCTGCAGCTCCATTCTAGAAAAATAAACAACCCAATTAAAAAGTGGGCCAAAGAACTTAACAGACATTTCTCCAAAGAAGATATAAAAATGGCTAACAAACACATGAAAAGATGTTCAACATCACTCATTATCAGAGAAATGCAAATCAAAACTACAATGAGGTACCACTTTACACCAGTCAGAATGGCTGCCATCCAAAAGTCTACAAGCAATAAATGCTGGAGAGGATGTGGAGAAAAGGGAACCCTCTTACACTGTTGGTGGGAATGCAAACTAGTACAACCACTATGGAAAACAGTGTGGAGGTTCCTTAAAAAGCTGCAAATAGACATGCTATTTGCATTAAAGAGTACTCTCAGTAAATGGTGCAGTGTGCTGGGCTCAGCTGGAACTAGAAAAGAAGATAAGAAATAATCATTTGGGACCAGTCATTAAGCATTGCAACACATAGATAAGGACATATTAGCTAAACATTTACTTGACAATTCAGACAAGATATTAAAATATTTATATAAATATAAGAATCAGACAATTTAGGAAATAACTGATACATTCACTCCATGAATGTTAGTTTTCAAGCAGACAAATAAACTAGATCATCGCTAATCGTGCCACAGGGTACTCATTAAACTGTTTCCATTTGAGCTAGAATGGATATTGATTGGAGAGAATTCCTGGTGCTTCCATATGATTACTCAGTCCCTCCTGCTGATATTGTTTAAAATATCTAAAAAAGTGCAATTCAATAGTTATGCTTTGAATCATATTGCCTTAAGATTTTGATTATTGAATTTTATTCTCTATGTGTTAGCTGCTCCGAGATTTATTTCATTTCATTAAAAAAAAATTTAATGCCCTTCATGGGTATTATATGATCTTGGTTTTGTAAAGATGTAATAAAACAGTTGAAGCTGCATCACAACAAGACTGAATGTTTGGTTCATCATTATTTTGGCCAGCTTCCTAAGAAGACACATGAGTAAAATACATTTCTGGAATCAAATGAAAGCTTCTAGAATTGGCAGGAGCTACCAGTAAATACATTCCTAATTACTTGTTTTTGACAGAGAGATATCTGAAATACAACAGAAATGACCACTTGGAAGCTGTCATTAATTGGCAGGTCATCAAACAAAACTCGGTTTTATTGATTCTGGTTTTGTTAAATTCATCTCCTCCCAATTGTTGGAGGTGTCTGAGCAGGTGACAGAACTAGCGTGGCAAAAAAAGTCACTCCTTCCCCTTACCCCATCTGCTTCATCAATAATAAACTCCCAGAGGCTTCACTGTCATGCCCATTGTTTGAGATTTTCAAAGTATAGTATGAAATTAAAAGAAAACTAGTATTTTAAGCACCTACTAATATGATAGATACTATGCAAATTTTAGGATGAAGAAGGTTCAAAAAGCCCCATCACAGTGATACCATGGCAAGTCCATGTTATTCATTTATTTCTGAGAACTAAGTTGTTTAGCAAAATGTATAGAAAACCAGTATATAGGAATGTATACCATTTAGGCAGAAGCTGAGTGATGGTTTCATATGCCTTAAAAGTTAAAAAGAGAGAGAGAAGACATGATTCAGGTACATCAAGAAACCTTACCAAATACCATGAAATTAGCATTTTCTCTAATGTTGGATAAAATTTCACTTGAAAATTATATGTGCATCTTTTGCTTATGCCAAAAAGATGTGAATTGGATTTCTAAGCAGTGTTTCTTTATCTGAGAAACCTGAAGATGTATTCAGTGAAGGGCTCTAGATACATCCCCAGCCCTGATGGAGTTTATTTTGGGCCACTCTCTCCCCCTTCCTCTTGTGCTGTGGAACTTCTTGGAGAATAATCAGAAGCGGGTGAAAGAATATGCATGGAGAGAAAAGGAAGTACATGTAGGTTGTGAGTAAATATTTGACTTCCCTCCCAGATGTGTATTTCTACCTTTCCTGATCGTTATTACTAACAGACAGCTTTCTGTCTTCTGAGTACCACACTCCTGCTTCAAGTTCTAGAGAACATCATTGTTGGGTCTGTTGACTTCAATCAAAATTTAACCTCCCCTAATATAACATGGGAGACAAAACCCTAGAAACCTAATTTCAGGGCCTAAATCTGTAGGAAATAGATCATTACATGCAGTGTGATCTATGGTTGCCATATTGAAATTAGACAACAATTATATCTGACATTTTCTAAACACTTACTGTGTGAAAGGGATTATTCTAAGCAAGTTTCATTTACTATCTCATCTTAATCCTCAAAACAACTCTGTGGTATGATGAGAAAAGTGAAGGACAGAAAGGATAACAGGAGCCCAAGGTCATGACATACCTATAGCAACACTGAGATTTGAACCAGACTGTTCAAATGCATGAATTTTTTTATCAACACTATGACATATGACTTCCTAAAATCAATGTTTTAAAAATAATTTATAGCTTGTCAAATAATTTCTGATAGGTATCATAGTATCAAGAAATGCATTCCTGTTATTGTAAGCATTCCAAGAGCTAGGTAAAATGCTGACAATATTAAATTTCTATTTATACTTACCAAAGTCAGGCAAGTTAATAAGTATAAGGCTCAGGTCTTTTTTTTTTAAAGTAGATTTTGAATATGTATCATCAGCATCTTGTTTTGTTATAAAATATACTTGCTTGTATTTATCTGATTTTTACTTATTAAAGTTCTTCTCAAAGTTTTCATCTAACCTATTCTTCAGGAACATGGCTGGATTTACTGATGAGTTACTATAAATTCCTACATGCAATATAAGTGCTAATTATTAACCTTCATTGGATATAACACTGTATTTTTAATGAACAGCAATGCTGATTATTTTAATGATTTAAGTTCTATCTTCAATTTTATTAAAGAAACTTACCCTAAACCTTTAAAACAGACTCTTATTCTAGCTAAACCAGGTGTATTTAGACTATGAAAAATTTGTGATTGCTACCCATTCCTAAAGGACTCACTTTAGCTTCAGAGAAGTGGGATTATCTTACCTTCTTGATTCCATATGTCAAGTTCTTTGAAAATGTATAAATCTATCAAGAAAATATCTTAAGTATATACTGGATTTGCAAATGGATTTGAACCCTGCTAATAAATAAGTGATAAATCTGAGACCCTAATCAACATTTTCAATTTCCTGATGAAAAGACTTCTGGTACATGAGGACTGAGTTTCAGATTTTGATAGTCTATCTTTTTACAGGCTTTGATTATTTAAAACTTTTATTTTAAAAGCCCACCAGGTGAAAAGCATATAACTCTACATTCACTATTAAAGTATAGTTTTTTTAATAAGTGAAAAAATGTTGAAAGGGGATTTTTTTTTCTATTTTTTGTTTTTCCAGATGTTCGAAGAAGAACAATTTATGAATACCACCGGGTGGAACTACAGATGTCAAAAATCACCAATATTTCAGCTGTGGAGATGACACCATTGCCTAGTAAGTTAACATGTAAACAAAACTGGGTGGGAAAACAATTTACAAGTTTGATGATCTGGTCTATTATGCATGGGTCTCTGGATCCTGTCTATATATGGGGATGCGTGGGTGATTTTAATTTTAGTGGCGTCATCTTTTTTTTTTCCCCTTCTCTTCATGCTGCCAATTAGTCTTGATGCATCCATTCTCTCCTGTTTCCTAGCGTGTCTCCAGTTCAATGGTTGTGGCCCCTGTGTATCCTCTCAGATTGGCTTCAACTGCAGTTGGTGTAGCAAACTTCAAAGGTAAAAGAGAACAGTGCAAAACATTTACAGATTTTGTGAAGACTTGTTGCTTCTACTCTTCCATTGGGTTTTGAGTGTGTAAGGTGTGTTGACTGGGTATACATAAACAAATATACACATGTTAAAAAAAAGAAACAAACACCAAAATGCAAAAAATGCTCAGATGAGGGAGTTGTCATATTTATTTTTCTATGCTGGCTCAAGATTACTAGGAATCTTTGTAGTCCATACGATAATTATCTGACCTACTTCTAGTCATGATGGGACTTAAGACGGTTGATGGTGATGGATGAATCTATGAATTGATGCTATTGGTTCATAGTCTTCAGAACTCATGATATGATGAGTTACTTGTCAACACCGTAACAAGGATGTTTTATGCTTAATCATATTAACATTCTTAGCAAATTCCTATAAATATCTCAGAGGTATAGTCAGAGGCTGAGGAAAATGATGACACTAACTGATCTGAGCTACATAAATAGAATGTGTGGTTTGGGCTTGGGGTGTAACTAACTGACTTTGAAACTTAAGCTTCATCACTTGCTCTGTCAAAGATGTTTACAGATTTTCATGAAAGCAAAGAGGATTTTTTAGTCTGTAGGGTTTTTCAGAGACTAGATGATCATTTGCTGGAAATACGGAGTGAAAACATTTAAACGTGTTTTATATACTCAATCATTTTGTGCATCAGTTATGTCCCAAGTGCTGGGAGAACATCAGTGGGTCATATAGATCAACCACTCCAGTATTCTTGCCTGGAAAATTCCATGAACAGAGGAAGAGGAGTCGGGCAGGCTACAGTCCATGAGGCCACAAGAATCAGACACGACTGAGTGACTTTCATTTCACTGTCCACCATGGAACTTCCAGGGTGTCTGAGAATAAGTCCCCTCTCATCTTCAGAGTTCATGAAAAATCTGCTACTTGCTCCAGGAGGAGAACTGAGTCTTCAAGTTCCTACATGTTCCACCAGAGCTTTCTGTTTTATAAGAAGCTTGTGTCTTATCATCTTACTGCAGCCTTTGTTGTGATGATAGAGGCATGTTCGGAAATACTTTAGAAGTTACTGAAGCTTAAAGAATAGAATTCCAATTCCTTGATAACAAGCTTTTGGAAACATGTGTAACTTGCTGACTTTAGGACAACCACTGTAATATCATAGAGAGAGTAGGAGTATTTACTGTAACTGCTGCTTTATTTTTAACATAACATATTGTTCCAATAATTTCCTTTGTGCAATGAATTGCAAATAATGCAAAATCAAGCAGGCTATTCATGTTCTTAAAAGTAGATTCTTGGCTGTCTCTCCAGAGTGGGGAGAACCGCTATAAAATTAAGGATTTATAGTCCTTTAGATTCAGATATTTCTGACAATGCATACAAATTACCTGCAGATCGGAAGTTAGTCAAAATCCATTTAGATGATGACCAAAATGAATCTAAAGATATGGCATTTTAATATGTATATTTAACTAATACTAAATGAAAACATGAAAAATGCCCAGAAGAATAAAGTAGAAGGCTTTGATTTGGGGTGCGAACTTAATTCAAGTTCCAGTTTAGTGTTCACCAACTTTCCTTCATCTGAGTCTGTGTGAGGTGTCTAAATGCTATGGTTCCTGGCATGGATACATCTGTGCTCAGTCACTCAATTATGTCCTCCTACCCTGCAATCCCATGGACTGTGGCCCCCCAGTCTCCTCTGTCCATGGGATTTCCCAGGCAAGAATATTGCTGTGGGTTGCCATTTCCTTCTCCAAGGGGAGCTTCCTGACCCAAGGAGCAAACCTGTGTCTCCTGAGTCTTCTGCATTGGCAGGAGGATTCTTCACCATTGAGCCACCCGGGAAGCCTGTGGTTCCTGGCATTCTGTGCCAGCCTCTATGTTTAGCATCTCACTCAGGGCTTATGGACGTTTGTCTCTTATTGGTCTCCTCTGCTAGGCTCTGAGTTTATTAGAAGTGAATTGTCTCCATTATCTCCGCAGCTTAAGGATGTGCCTGCTACTGCAGAAACATGAAAGAGTGAATGATTGATGGTTAGGTTCCAAATGAAGGAATCATGAGTCAGTTTGTCTGCAAATGAAACGTCTCACAGGATGAGGGACGTTCAGTGCTGAAACCAGGAATGTTGACAGAAAACCAGGACCAACTAGCCACCTCACCTAGAGAACTGTTAAGACAATTCTTGACTGAAATAATGATATTATAAATGAAGGTTTGGGGCCACTAGTCTAGAAATCTGCCTTCCACTAACCATTTCATTATTTTTTAAAAACGTTTTTGATGGAAATGTATGTTTAGGGTTCCAAGCAAGCAATTTTGACAATCAAAACGCATCCACAAGTCACAAACTTCTTTATACTGTTAATGCTCTCATTTTATTGAGAAGCTTCTGTGACATACATTGTTCCAAGGAATTTCTAAAGATATTTAATTCATACAGCATTTTTATAGCTGAGGAAACTGAGGCTTCCAGGAGCTTTCCAGGAGATTTGTGTATGATCTCAGAGCTCTTCAGTGATGATTTTGGAATTGAAACTCAATCTGTGTGACTTCTAGCCTTCTGTGGATTTTTTGTTTGTTTGTTTAATTGGAGGATAATTGTTTTTCATTGTTGCGTTGGCTCCGGCCTGCCATTCTGATGTCTCACCTCTTCTGCCTCACATAGACCAAGCCACAGGTGCACTAAGCTACTTAATATTAAACATTTTCTGATAGACAGTTGACATACTATGGGAAAATGAATATTTCTGTAATTGAGGGTGCAAGAAGATTACATGGTTTTGAAGTTGACATGAAAAGAAAACAGAAGAGAATTAAGCAAAGCATGACTTTTATATATTACTGAAAGCATAGGAGTTTTTTAAGATTAATGGAAAAAGAAAGGTGATAATGCATATGAATAAGGAAGGAATTTGTCAAAGAAGAGTATTAAAAAACACTTCAAGTTTTCTACATGTTACCATTTGATGTTTGGTTTCATACCAAACACTGGTTTAAAATCTTGTGTTTATTTTTAATTCATCAGCAACTCAGTTATATACATATCAATACCTGCTTAATTAATTGGCTTAACTATGGTTCATTGCACTTTTGTTCAACTTAATTTCCCCACTGCATTTTATTAATTTCTCCTTAGGCCTGTGAGCATCAGATTTTTTGCTTTTGCTGCCCAGTAGCATTTCCCTAGACTTTAGAGCTTTTGTTAACAAATTCAATAAAACAAGAGACATCTTATCCTAAGGAGCATGAAAATTGCCTCTCAGACTCTTTTCTTCCATGCTTCATGCCTTTCCCTTTGTGCTTTCTTATCCCTGAATCAGTTGATGGCAACTACTGAATTCTCAAGTTGGGCTTCCTCTAAAAAGATAAGATAATTTTAATTGGTTTATTTCCTTTAACTCCCATTTTTCAACAAACCAAAACCAAGGCAAAATGTTTATAACGGTTTATCCAAGGTCTAAAGGAATTTGAGTTATGGGAACATTTAATGAGACCGATGATCAAACATGTTTTCTTGGAGGAATTCCCCATTGGTCCAGTGGTTAAAACTCATTGCTTTCTCTGCCTTGGGCCTGGGTTCAATCTCTGGTCTGGGAATGAAGATGCTATAAGCCACTCAGTATGGCCCACCGAAGAAAGTTTCTTAGGATAGGTGGTCATTACTTCTAAACAAGATTGTTTTCTGTCTCTTCACTGAAAGCTGAGAGGACCTGAATCAACCACTTTCACCCCTCCCTTTAATCTTCACTTATTCAACAAAAAAATTTTAGTATCTCATGTTTAAGTAACTATCCTAGATTGTGAAGTCGATAGTAAATGAGAGAAGATTACGTCTCTCATAGAGCTTACATGTTTAATAAGCAAGATAGAGTTTAAGCAAAGAGATATGCAGGAAATAAAGTTAGTAGTGGTGAGTGCTAGGCCAAAAGAAATAAATAGGACAACAGAAGGTAAAATATAGCAAAACTGATAAGAATAACAGGAGTGTACATGTTGGTTTCATGCTAAGTAACATTGTCTTTGTGAAGAGACTTTGGTTTCATCAGGCATCACGTTCCAAATGTTTAGTTTTTACCTGACAATATTGGGTTGGTCAGAAAGTTCATTCTGATTTTTCCATACACTGTTATGGATGTTACAAACATTTTGGCTCTTAAAGTACTTATGTACTCATTCATTTACTTAAAAATGTATTCACTGCTTTCCACATGGATCTAGGCAGCAAATGTTTGTCTAAGCACTGAGGTAGTTAGAAAATTAGTGAGGCATTCATCAAGGCAAAGTTCTCGTGCAGCTTAGAGTTTAATGTATTAAGCTAGAAAATAAATGAATTGATAAATTAAAAAGACAGTTGATAATGAGTGGTCTGTCAAGTTTAGAGAGCTGGTACTTGTTCTGGACTGAGTGCCCAGGTAAGGCTTCCCAGGAAAAGTGACAGTTAAACTTAAATCTGAACAACTGGGAGAGATTGAGGGCAGGAGGAGGCGGGCACAGCAGAGGATGAGATGGTTAGACAGCATCACAGACTCAACGGGCGTGAATTTGAGCAAACTCCAGTAAATAGTGAAGGACAGAGGAGCCTGGCAGACTGCAGACCATGGAGTCACAGAGAGTTGGACACAACTTAGTGACTGCCCGGCAACAATAAAACAACTGGGAACCAGCTACACCGAAGTGAAAGGAAAGAGTGTTTCAAAGGGAGACAGATTACTTTGTAATGGATCAGAAACGAAGGCAAAGAAAATGATATGAATCCAGGATACTTCCTCAATTTTTGCTTGACCAGTTTGATGGATGCTGGTGGTCACTTTTTTGAGGTAGGCAAGATGGCATATGAGCTAGAGGCTAGGGTAGGGAGAAATAGTTTGGTTGGGGTAAACTCTTTAGTAAATAAAGACTTTAAGTTTAAGGTGCCTGTCAGACTTCCAGGTAGAAATACTGGGTGGATAGGGATATATGAGCCAAAAATTCCAGGAAAAGGTTATGGCTAGAAGCTCAGATTGGAGAGCTATTATCATATAGATAGCATTTAAATTCAGTGGACTGAATGAGGTCAGCTGTGGAGAGAATATAAATTGAAAATAGAAGACATCCCAGGAACCAGCCTATGGCTTGGCATAATGAGGTATGATGCTGATTTTCCATTACATAAAATTATTTAAAGTATTTGTAGGCATGGATGTTTGTTTAGACAGAGAAAGTCTCAGAGAAAATATCTAAAAGACTGATAGCATATTTGTCTCCAGGGAACTGATAATGAGCAAGGATAGGAGGAGAATGAGGATTGCTTTTCATTATGTACTCTTTCCTGTGATTTTAATTTTGCCACATGAAGTTGATGACAAGAGGAGGAGTCAACAAAGGGGACATAAAGAACATAAATTCTTTAAAGGGTAGAAATGCAGTCTTAGTCTTACTCATTTTCGTGTCTCCCACAGCACCCAACACAGCACTGGACCTAATAAAGGATTCCAACGCATACAGGCTGGACTGAACTGTGAGATAATTGAGGCCAGCAATTCCCACTTTATTGGGAATTCTAATCACTCCCTTTGGCCATTTCTCCCCATTGGCTTTGTCTGTCAACCACATGACTATAGAAAGAATTATGGGGATGCCCAGCATAAAATGTCAACATTTATCATTAAGCACTCTGAACACTGAGGAGTTAGTCTCTTGGTGCCTCATTTTAAAGGAATTTTCCACCCTGTAGTTACTTAGTTCCAGTCAAAGTCATAAGACTGGTAAAAATGTGGGAATAAATATATTCTATGATTCCACCCATCAAAAGAATAAATAAAATAGGCAGACCTCTCCTAATGGTAAAGACATGGATCTACAGAAGAATACTATAACATATTTACCTAAAAAAAAATATGAGATGAGGGAGAGATGTTTCTGAATAATCCTTCTCTATTTTTTTAACCTATTATTTCTACTGCATCTCCCTGAGCATCTTCTGGCACTCCCTGTTATTTTCCACTAAATGAATTGGATTTATTTGCAATAACAAAAAGAGAAATAGGAAGAATCACATGTAATACATTTTAAAAATTTTGAAGATACGTAAATTCAGGAATATTGGCTAGTAATTCGTTAACAATATGAAATATATTATCAACCTAAATTAATTAAGGATATAAATGCACATCTGCTTGAGTAGGAAAAGCAACCCACTCCAGTATTCTTGCCTGGGAAATCCCGAGGACACCTGAGCCTCGTGGACTATAGTCCATGAAGTTCCAAAAGAGTAAGATATGGCTGAGAGACTAAACAACAACAGCAACAACAAATAAAAGCACATCTAATTTTTTAAAAGAGAATTCTTTTTTTTTTATATTTTTTTATTGTTTTTGCCATACAATGACATGATATCACCATGGGTTTACATATGCTTCCCCTCCAGAACCCCCCTCCCCCCTCCCTCCCCCCCAGGAAATCTCGCTGCACCAGCCCCGAGCATCAATCCTGGGCTGGCGATTGATTAGACATATGATAATTAACTTGTTTCAATGCCCTTCTCCCATATCATCCCACCCTTACCCTCATCCACAAAGTCCACGAGTCTATTCTATACATCTGCGTTCCTTTTGCTGTCTCGCATGTTGGGTTCTCGTTACCGTCTTTCTAAATTCCATATATATGCGTTAATATACTGTATTGTTGTTTTTGCTTCTGGCTTACTTCACTCTGGATAATGGGCTCCAGTTTCGTCCATCTGAGTAGAATTGCTTCAAATGAATTTTTTTTTTAATGCTGAGAATTCTTTTCACATTTTCATTGAGCTTACAGAAATTAAATTGCCTACATTTGGGAGAAAAAAGGGAGTTGGAGAGAACAAATTTAAATTGTGCAGCTGATCTCACCTTTCACCAGTCAGTAATCTTATGCTTCTAAAATATAGCACCAGGGTGACTTGAATATATCTTTGTCTTTTGATCTTGGTCCTTTGTACCCCTTAATACAGGCACCTTTGCTGCATTGAGTGGGACTCTAGTGTTTAAAGACACAGTGGGAATTTTTCATTATCATATAGTCCAAAGAAGCAAGCCAACAGCTTCATCACCAAGAACCTCACACTCCATAGCCCATTCTGATATTGAAGGAAGAACAGAAAGTCAGGCTCCTGAGAGGGTTGTAACTAAGGGAATTCCAAGCATATTTTGATGGAATATGATTTTTGCTTACTTACCCACCTCAATATCTAGCCCTGAAGTAACATGCAGCTCCCACTATAATCCTTAGAGGGCCATAAGTGAATGAATGAATGAAGGTCGCTCAGCTGTGTCCAACTCTTTGCCACCCCGTGGACTATAGAATCCATAGAATTCTCCAGGCCAAAATACCAGAGTGGGTAGACTTTTCCTTCTCCAGGGAATCTTCCCAACCTAGGGATCGAACCTAGGTCTTCCACATTGCAGGTAGATTCTTTACCAGCTGAGCCACAAGGGAAGCCCTAGAGGGCCATACAAAGCCATATAAAGTTGGTCTGATTTAATAGTAAGGCTTAATTTAATCCGAGGTTTTAAGATTGACGGAGAGGATCAGGAACCTATGATTCTTGAGTGATAAGCCATATACTCTGAAATTATGGTCAAATCTGAAATTTTTAAAATTAAGATAGGTCAGTAGATAGAGTGAGTATAATTTTACTTGTTTAAATGCACCTTTTTTTTTTTATCTTGGACAAAGCTCTAGTCTGTAACACTTTTGACATTATGCTCTAATTAATTCGCATTGGAAGCTACTTGTAAATTATTCATTTATATGATTTTTTCACATAAGGAAATCTATTAACTTTCGTGATAAGGTGTGAAGTCCAGACCTAATAATCAAATAGAAGCCATTTAAGAAATCTAGAAGCCCTCATCCAAAATTAATTATAACCTTAGGCTTATTTCAGTGGATTGAGGTAGAATGAAGTTCTGTTTGAAAATGCACCTAGTTTCAGATAGAGATTTAGAACTCACTGAGTTTTAAATTTTTTAAATAAACTTTTATTCATCTGTGTTCCAATATACAGACTTTGAAGTTCAAATCTCTTCTATTAGCTTGCAAGAATTACTGATTAGTAATATTTTGATGGCCAAAAATGTTATTCCTTTCATTATATAAATTGAATATCAGATTTAGATACAAAATATAAAGTTATTCATAACTATAGCAAAATCTACTTTTTCTTTGATAGAAGATATCTCCTTACTTATGTACTTCTGTCAGATTCAAAAAAATTATGTCATTGATATAAAATTAATTGGACTGCTATGTCACTTCGCCTAGTTATGATCAGTTCAGTTCAGTAGCTCAGTCATGTCTGACTGTTTGCAAACCCATGGACTGCAGCATGCCAGTCCTCCCCATCCATTGCCAGCTCCCAGAGTTTACTCAAACTCATGTCCATTGAGTTGGTGATGCCATCCAACCATCTCATCCTCTTCTCCTCCTGCCTTCAACCTTTCCCAGCATCAGGATCTTTTCTAACGAGTCAGTTCTTTGCATCAGATGGCCAAAGTATTCGAGTTCCAGCTTCAGCATCAGTCCTTCCAATGACTATTCAGGACTGATTTGCTTTAGGATGGACTAGTTGGATCTGCTTGCAGTCCAAGGGACTCTCAAGAGTCTTCTCCAACACCACAGCTCAAAAGCATCAACTCTTCAGTGCTCAGCTTTACTCTCACATCCATACATGACTCCTAGAAAAACCATAGCTTTGACTAAATGGCCCTTTGTTGGCAAAGGAATGTCCCTGTTTTTCAATATGCTATCTAGATTGGCATAACTTTCCTTTCGAGGAGTAAGTGTCTTTTAATTTCATGGCTGCAGTCCCCATCTGCAGTGATTTTGGAGCTTCAAAATACAAAGTCTGACACTGTTTCCACTGTTTCCCCATCTATTTGCCATGAAGTGATGGGACCAGATACCGTGATCTTTGTTTTCTGAATGTTGAGCTTTAAGACAACTTTTTCACTCTCCCCTTCACTTTCATCAAGAGACTCTTTAGTTCTTCTTCACTTTCTCCCATAACAGTGGTGTTATCTGCATACATGAGGTTATTGATGTTTCTCCCGGCAAACTTGATTCCAGCTTGTGCTTCTTCCAGCCCAGCGTTTCTCATGATGTACTCTGCATGTAAGTTAAATGAGCAGGGTGACAATATACAGCCTTGACGTACTCCTTTCCCTATTTGGAACCAGTCTGTTGTTCCATGTCCAGTTCTAACTATTCTTCCTGATAGACAAGAAGAAAACAATTGCTGTCACCTCTAATTGAAGGCATCAAGGAAATATTAGGCTGTAATCATATACACTCAGACACAGTGGATAAATTGCCCATAAATCTGAAACTGGTGACCACAGTAGCACAAATCAAGATTAAATGAAATTATTTCTCTTTAGTGTATACTTAATAAGTATATCGGACTTCCTGTGTCAGGGGATACTAACCATCCAACCTTCAAGAGGAGCCCTAAATGGAAGAAGTGTTTCTGAGTTATTCAAAAAGAATCAAAATTCCTAAAATTGAGACTAGAGAAGAAGCCATGTTTTGTTGTCTGAAGTAAATTCAGACTGGATGTCTGAACACCTAGAGCCACAGCCAAGAGTTAACTGACTAATCTTGGACAAATCAATAAAGCTCTTTGACTGTATATGCTAAAATGTGAAATCAATATGCCATCTAGTTATGTTTGCTTCTTATACTCTTTGCATCTGAATGGCTGTAGGTTCATTAATTCTCACATACAAGTACAGTGAACAACTGCTAACAAAGCATTGAAACATATATATTATCATATATAAGGTAGACACCTAGCGGGAGGTTGCTGTATAACACAGGGAACTCAAGCCAAAGGGGTGGAATGGGGTGAGAGGTGGAAGGGCGGTTCAACAGGGAGGGGACATATATATACTTATGGCTGATTCACATGGCTGTATAGCAGAAACCCATACAGCATTGCAAAGGAATTATCTTCCAATTAAAAAAAGATAAGAATTGCTACCAAAGCTTGTTACAATGCAAAAATCTCTGAAACTCTCCAAGGGATTCATATTCAGTAAGTCCAGAGTGAAGCCCAAGGATTTAACTTTTTAACAGCCCTCCTCGGGGGATCCTGGGATAATGGAAGACTGGTACAGTGGGAATGCTGCCCTTTCACATGTAGCCTGTAAGCCTGCAGTGTGGAAACACTTGTTCTTAATTTGGAATAGAGAAATGCTACAGAAAAAAATGTTCTGAAGGCAGAAATATTTGTTGTTGAAATCTATCAAAAGTTAACAAAATAGATCATAATAATAGAAAACAAGATATTTTTGGCCAAGTATAGCATATATAATAAATAAATAAGATTATTTTGAAACATTGTTGGCTAGTTAGAATTATTGGAACATGTTTGCTTTCTGAATTTTTAAATTAAATTTTAAATTACTTCTTCCAAAGTAGAAATTCACTGTTCTGAAAGAGCAAAGATACTTCTAGAAATACTATACATCTAAGATAATAGTGTTTGACATGCCGTGCTTATAAGCAGTGAATTGAATTTTGAATTCATTTCAGTGTAAAGCCCTTTATAATCCTTCAAAGTTAAATAAAGAATCTTAGTACATCTCTTAATTAGTTTATCTTGAAATATAGCATAAACAAAATTGTCTTTTAAGAATACAGATTTAGAGTCTATTTTTATTTCTTTCTAAGCATTCCAAGGTCGCCTTGAATAAGTGTACAGATTTTTGTGTGTGAATTAATTATAATAGTATAATGAGGTGTGATATAAGTGTATTCTGATATAGAGAGTACTTTTGAAAAGGTACATGAGATACTAGTAACAGAGTTCAACTTTGGGAAAACTGCCATGAATTGGAAATTGACATAAAAAGAGAATATCATTTCATCAGATTCCCTTTTATAGAGTTTGAACTTACATATGTACATATTACCTACACTGAATCAATCAATAAATATTAAAAGAAAGGAAATATATGTTAAAGTGTATTAAGAAAAAATGGATACTCTTTCAGAAAATTCTAAAGTTAAATAGCCTTTCAGGAACAGAAAATTATCAATACTGAATGCATGGGCATTATTTCTTTCTCCAGAAGAGATACTTTGGATTTATTAGCCTTTTGGATATAAAATGCTTTTAATTCTTTTTGAAAAAAATATGTACTGAACTATTTATTTCATTTATCTATAATCTAAAGCTCTCTATCTTTCATCTATCATATATTTTGCATTTTGGTCTCTGTCTCCTTTTTGCCACTGGCCATCTGCCAGTCTCTCTGGATGGGTGACTGTGAATACAGATTGGAAACCACCTTTCTTTTTTCCAACATCTAAAGCAACAGGTGCTTGAGCCAAGTGTCCTGGTAACGAACTCCCACCTGAAATATCAAGGCATCTTTAAAGTTGTCCTTGATTTTCCAGTCAGTGAGTGATGCTGTGTTTGCATTCCATCTGAGCACCATTTGGCAAACTAGAGATGAAATCTGTAGAATTATTTAGCATCACATCTGTTTATATTTGCTTTTTCAAGATTATCCAAGTGATTTTAAAGTTTTGCTTATGTGTTAACCAACTGTGGTGGCTGCATTTTATTTGGTTATAATTTAGAAAACTAAACTTCAACAAATGCAGTCTAACAAACATAAATGGAGTAGCTAAAAGGGATCATTCTAGTGCTAAATTACATATTCCATTCCCTTAGCTGGTTTGTACTAATGCAATAATGAGTTCCCCTGGAAATAGTTAAAATTTAATTGTCTAAGAATGAAATTGAATTTCTCAATTTAAAAACAGTAGGTTCTAAATTATTATGAGGAAAAAAGATCTTTGAAGGACAAGGAAACCAACATTTAAAAGTAAAAACCAAAGTTCACAGTTGGCTTCCATGTTAAAAAAAAATATAAATGACTATTGAGTAGTAGTCATTTATTAGACTTAAATTAGCAGTCTTATAATGAAAAGACATATTGTGGTAAGATGAGAACATTTAGTAACAGAGTTTGTTGGTTTAAGTATTTGTTTTGCTGGTAATCTAATGTCAAGATGTAGAAAAATGTTCAAAATACAATACATTCATACTCACGTCAGCTCTTTCAACACTTACATAAGAAAATGCTAAAAAATATCATTGGATAGTTTCTGAATTTTTGCTTCCTGTTAAAATCTTTCTCATGAAATTAAAAAATGCTTGCTCCTTGGAAGGAAAGTTATGACCAACCTAGATAGCATATTGAAAAGCAGAGACATTACTTTGCCAACAAAGGTCCAAGCTATGGTTTTTCCAGGAGTCATGTATGGATATGAGAGTTGGACTAAAAAGAAAGCTGAGCACTGAAGAATTGATACTTTTGAACTGTGGTATTGGAGAAGACTCTTGAGAGTCCCTTGGACTGCAAGAAGATCCAACCAATCCATCCTAAAATAAATCAGTCCTGAGTGAAAGCCTTTACTTCTACTAATCTTTTAATTCTAATAAATTCATTGTTTTATTCAGTCTTTGCAAACACATTAAGAGGTTTTTAAGATCCCTGTTTCATAGGTTAAGTACATGAGAATTAGGAAGGTTGAGAAGCTTAGCTGAGGTCCTGACTTTAGTAACCAGTGGAGCCAGGATTTAAAATAAATGTTTTTGGAAGATGGGTGGTTGGAGAGATGAAGGGAAAAATAAATAAATATCTCCATTAGGCTTTCTATACCTACTCTTGGTAGATGTGACTTTGCTAAGAACATTCATAAGCTGGATGAGCAACCCAAAACAGAAGAAGGCCTCCCCTTGCCCACTTAAAGGAGTTTATTATTAATAGCATATTTACACTAACCTCTATTCAAAACTTATCTGAATGATCTGTTATAAAAGATACATATAAAGTTTCCTTTAATAATTGGAGTTTTATCTGTGCAAAGTGAGTAAATGAAAGCTAGAGTCCTCATCAAAAAAAAATTAAAATTGGGAATTGTAGAAAGTAAAAATATCACATAGATAGGGGGAATTACTTGTAAGTAATTTATTAAGATTGCATGCAATAAAAATGGCATAGGGACAGTTTATTTCATATAGTAGAATTAGTTCTGTATCATTTTTTGAGCGTGTCAAGTTTTCTACTCATATCAGAAGATGGAGTTAAAATGGGTCCATGCACTCAGTCTATGAAAATAGAGAATAATCCTTGATGCCATCCATATTTTAGAGGAAGTGGCATAAAATTCTTCACGGATTTGAATTTTTGTATGCAAGCATAAACCTAGATTGTCTAAGATAAAGTGAATGTGGTAGGAGATAAACATACTAGTAAACCTGACTAAAAAGATTTACCAGAATTGAGCACAGAATTTGTCAACTAGAAATGTCTGTGAAGTGTGAGGATTAGATCCATGCTCTAAATGCTCTGTGCCCAGTTTTCTCAGTACAAGCCTGCTTTAGCCCTATTGTCCCAATACCCCATTTCTTTCTCTCTCCAATGTTTAGTGGTTCCCATTATACATTAATTATATGGTCACCCTACCCAACACCATTATGGAAATCTTTGCTCTTGTCTAAGTTTTAGCTACATTTGTGTATTCAGGATCTAAGGCAAAGAGTAGATTCCTAGGTTAATTCAGTTATTCTCCATAAAGGAATTCCTGTGACAGAGATCACAAGACTAGCTGACCTGAAATACTTACTAACTGACCCTTTATAGGAAACTCTGCCAGAAAAATGGAGGACCTGTAACAGATATGTTGATTAAGAAAAAGAAAAGCAAAACATGTATTCCAAATAAGTTATTTTGAAAGATTTTGACTGGTTTCGAGAGATTTAATGAAGTAAACAGTGACACTGGGATAAACGAGGTGGTTGTAATAATTATCACTTAAGGAAACAGCAGACAGTTAATGAAGGACCAGGTCGAGTGAATATCATAATGTTTGAAAATGAATAATAAAGAATTCATTCAGAGAATGTTGAATTGATGGGTCTTCTGAACTATTAGTATGAAGATTCACGTCTAGATAGATATTCTCCATATGCTTCTATAGCTTTTACTATAAATATTTTTTCGATCGGGGTTGAAGGAGTGCTCTGGAATACCAAGTCAGTTTCATTAAAAGCAAACTTGAAGTAAAAAAGCTACACATCCAAAAATGCTTCTGTTAACATAAGGTGACACTAACTGTATTTTATGAAGCAGAAAATTGCTTCACATCCAAATTCTTAAAATCCTTCTTTTTGCTGTCTTTAACAAGACATAGAACATTTGTACGCATGAGCTGCATAAAACTCTAATACAATTAGCATTTAGTAATTTGATATTTTATATGCCTGACAAATCTACAATAAAACAAGAAAGTAAGGAAGCTGAACACTCTTTTATAACCAGAATCATTTCTTAAACTGGAATGAATTTACTAATACATTGTTCGTAATCTGCATAAGGACCTAGACTTGCTATAGTCTTAGAAACAGACCATTCCAGATAAGTCCACAGATTCATATGAAGAGAGAATAGTACAAATTTAAAAAGAAAACAAAGCTTTATGAATATGAAAAATCACTACAAAATTATGCACATTATTTTTTTAAGCATTGATATTACAATCTAAACTTCGAGAGGCAAATTGAACTCAAATGTAGATAGGTAGGTAGGAAGGTAGGTAGATAGAAAGACAGATACATTTCAAAATATTTAAACATGCAGTTTTTAAGTCATTAGGAAATCTTATTTAACATTGCAGCAAACTCTAGAAATCTTAGAAGTTTTTCCATCAAAATCAATTTACTTCTACTTGGAATAATCACTCTTAAGACTAGAAGACAAAGCTGAATTCAGCATGACCTAAAGATATGCCTGGAGAAATAGGTTCCTTGAGCAAAATAAGTTGATGAAATGGAGCAATGACTGTTTTCAAGTTTGAATGATTAATGTAAATAAATACAGATACCTGAAATGCAGTACTTGGATGCAATATCAAAAACGACAGAATGATCTCTGTTTGTTTCCAAGGAAAGCCATTCAATATCACAGTAATTCAAGTCTATGCCCCGAACAGTAATGCTGAAGAAGCTGAAGTTGAACAGTTCTATGAAGACCTATAAGACCTTCTAGAACTAACACCCAAAAAAAAAGATGTCCTTTTCATTATGGGGACTGGAATGCAAAAGTAGGAAGTCAAGAAATACCTGGAGTAACAGGCAAATTTGGCCATAGAGTACAGCATGAAGCAGAGCAAAGGCTAATAGAGTTTTGCCAAGAGAACGCACTGATCATAGCAAACACCCTCTTTCAACAACACAAGAGAAGACTCTACACATGGACATCACCAGATGGTCAATACCAAAATCAGATTGATTACATTCTTTGCAGCCAAAGATGGAGACGCTCTATACAGTCAGCAAAAACAAGACTGGGAGCTGACTGTGGCTCAGATCATGGACTCCTTATTGCCAAATTCAGACTTAAATTGAAGAAAGTAGGGAAACCCACTAGACCATTCAGGTATGACCTAAATCAAATCCCTTATGATTATACAGTGGAAGTGAGAAATAGATTCAAGGAATTAGATCTGCTAGACAGAATGCCTGAAGAACTATGGATAGAGATTTGTGACATTGTACAGGAGGCAGAGATCAAGACCATCCCCAAGAAAAAGAAATGCAAAGAGGCAAAATGGTTGTCTGGGGAGGCCTTACAAAAAGCTGTGAAAAGAAGAGAAGCAAAAAGCAAAAGAGAAAAGGAAAGATATACCAATTTGAATGCAGTGATCCAAAGAATAGCAAGGAAAGATGAGAAAACCTTCCTTGGTGATCAATGCAAAGACAGAAAGGAAAGCAATAGAATGGAAACGACTAGAGATATCTTCAAGAATATTAGAGTGACCAAGGGAACATTTCATGAAAAGATGAGCACAATAAAGAAATGGTATGGACCTAACAGGAGCAGAAGATATTAAGAAGAGATGGCAAGAATACACAGAAGAACTATTCAAAAAAGATCTTCATGAACCAGATCATCATGATGGTGTAATGACTCAACTAGAGCCAGACATCCAAGTGGGCCTTTGGAAGCATCACTACGAAAGCTAGTGGGGGTGATGGAATTCCAGTTGAGCTCCTTCAAATCCTAAAACATGATGCTGTGAAAATGCTGCACTCATATGCTAGCAAATTTGGAAAACTCAGCAGTTTCCAGAGGACTGGAAAATGTCAGTTTTCATTCTAATCCCAAAGAAAGGAAATGCCAGGAATGTTCAAACTACTGCACAATTGCACTCAACTCACATGCTGGTAAAGTAATGCTCAAAATTCTCTAAACCAGGCTTCAACAGTATGTGAGCTGTGAACTACCAGGTGTTCAAGCTGGATTTAGAAAAGGCAGAGGAATCATAGATCAAATTGCCAACATCTGTTGGATCATTGAAAAAGGAAGAGAGTTCCAGAAAAACATCTACTTCTGCTTTATTGACTATGCAAAAGCCTTTGACTGTGTGGATCACAACAAACTTGGGAAATTCTGAAAGAGATGGGAATACCAGACCACCTGACCTGCCTCTTGAGAAATCTGTGTGCAGGCCAGGAAGCAACAGTTAGAACTGGACATGGAGCAATAGACTGGTTCCAAATAGGGAAAGGAGTACGTCAAGGCTGTGTATTGTCACCCTGCTTGTTTAGCTTATATGCAGAGTACATCATGAGAAATGCTGGGCTGGATGAAGCACAAGCTGGAATCAAGATTGTCGGGAGAAATATCAACAACCTCAGATATGCAGATGACACCACCCTTATGGCAGAAAGCAAAGTGAACTAAAGAGCCTCTTGATGAAAGTGAAAGAGGAGAGTGAAAAAGTTGGCTTAAAACTCAACATTCAGAAAACTAAGATCATGGCATCTTGGTCCCATCACTTCATGGAAAAATGATGGGTAAACAGTGAAAACAGTAACAGACTTTATTTTCTTGGGCTCCACAATCACTGCAGATGGTGACTGCAGCCATGAATTTAAAAGATGCTTTCTCCTTAGAAGAAAAGTTGTGACCAACCTAGACAACATATTAAAAAGCAGAGATATTACTTTACCAACAAAGTCACAACTAACTTAGTCAAAACTGTGGGTTTTCAGGTAGTCATGTATGGATGTGAGAGTTGTACTATAAAGAAAGCTGAGAGCCGAAGAATTGATGCTTTTGAACTGTGGTATTGGAGAAGACTCTTGAGAGTACCTTGGACTGCAAGGAGATCCAATTAGTCCATTCTAAAGGAAATCAGTCCTGAATATTCATTGGGAAGACTGAAGCTGAAGCTGAAACTCTAATACTTTGGCCACCTGATGCGAAGATCTGACTCATTGGAAAAAACCCTGATGTTGGGAAAGATTGAAGGCCATAGGAAAGGGGGATGACAGAGGATGAGATGTTTGGATGGCATCACAGACTCAATGCACATTAGTTTGAGTAGACTCTGAGAGTTGGTGATGCACAGGGGGAGCCTGGCATGCTGCAGTCCATCGGGTCACAAAGAATCAGACACAACTGAGTATCTGAACTGACTGACTGACTGGCCACATGTATGTAAGAGATGTTCTAATTTTTCTGGAGAAGGAAATGGCAACCCACTCCAGTATTCTTGCCTGGAGAATCCCATGGATAGAGGAGCTTAACAGGCTACAGTCTATGGGGTCGCAAAGAGTCGGATCCAGCTGAGCAACTGAAAGTTACAGTTACTCAGGATCTTAGAAAAGTTATCTCACAAATGTAATATCTCTTGAAGGATATAGAAATGCAGTATCAAAAATCATTAAGCAAACTTTTTTTCAAAGACATGATTCTGCTCATCATTGTAAGATTCACTCACGCATTATTTCTGGCATTAAAATGCCTTAAGTTACTTCTCCTACAGATATACAGAGAGAAAAAGAGAAAAACTTGCTTCTCTTCTTGGAGTTCCCTGTCAATGTTACATTATCATATTTTAAATATGCTCATAGTACTTGTCTAAAAGATTTAATTATGTTGTAAAATATAATGATAATAAGCCTAGATTAATTAATGGGATATACAAATTATTTAATAAAATGGTTTTCAAAATTCTTCATTTTAAGCAGGAAAAACATTTTTGAAAAGTGAAACCTGAAATATAAAATGGTTAAAGTTAGAACTTGAAAATTCATGATGAATACAAGTTTTCCTAGTTAAGAATACTAATTTTACTAGTTCACCGGTTCTTTCTACAGATCATTTGCAAAGACTCAAATGTACTGTGATTAGAAACACTTCCATAAAGATACCGCCTGTTATGTGGGAGACTTGGGTTCAATCCCTTGGTTTGGTAGATCCCCTGGAGTAGGGCATGGCAACCCACTCCAATATTCTTGCCTGGAGAATCCCCATGGACAGATGAGCCTGGCAGGCTACAGTCCATGGGGTCGCAGAGTCAGACATGACTGAGCAACTAAGCGCGCGCACACACACACACACACACACACACACACACACACACACACACACACAGCTCTTAAGGAAGGGGTGGGGAAGAGGAGAAAGAGAGAGACTGATTTGTCTGTGGTGGTTTATGGTAGCTCTTCCTGGAGCTGCTGCTGCTGCTAAGTCACTTCAGTCATGTCTGACTCTGTGCAACCCCACAGACGGCAGCCCACCAGGCTCCTCCGTCCCTCGGATTCTCCAGGCAAGAATACTGGAGTGAGTTGTCGTTTCCTTCTCCAATGCATGCATGGATTCTAAGTCGCTTCAGCTGTGTCCGACTCTGTGTGACACCACAGACGGCAGCCCACCAGGCTTCTTTGTCCATGGGATTCTCTAGACATGAATACTGGAGTGGGTTGCCATGTCCTTCTCCCTTCCTGGAGAGATGATGACGATAAATGTCTCTTTTATTCCTTATAGCCCTTTTCTAAATGGTAAATGAAGGTAAAGAAAAGTTCATCCTATTGTTCTCTGAGAAATTAGAAGTACCACCTTTATCTGTTTCTCTATAAATCTCAGCATTCCAAATGAAATCCCGAAACTTTTCATAGTAAAAAATAAACAAATAAATTAGAATTCAGACCTTCCCTTGATGAGATAATCATCTCCTCAAAGGAATTTCTGGTTCCTTACCCCAGCCCAGCACTGCTATCTTGGCAGAACAGAGGTGAGTTGATGCATGCATCACTGATGTTCCTGAGGAAGATGGACAGCTCTGAAAGATGAGGAGTCATTCATTTGAGCACCATGGAATAAAAATTTATTGGCAAATGGATAGTACCTTGCAGAGGCATGGCACGCCTCTATCTGCAAAACTTTATGCACCTTTTCCTGAGCCAACAGCAAAGTAAAAGTCACTGCTCTTTCTGTCCACTTCTGTGAAATTTGAAAGTGCCATTCAACTCTAATATTTGGTAAGAAGTCAAGAAATTTTAAGAAAGGGTGTCAAAAGTCAGAATTCTGAAATGTCCAGGGATTTTGTTTATCACAGGGTGTTTGCTTCAATGGCTAACAGCCACAAGGAGGAATCTTCTTTTTTTTTCTTTCCCTGAGAACTCAACTCTCATTTCTGTCCTACCAACACAGCAAAGCTGAATGCTGGCAAGGAATATTTAGATTCTGGAAGAATTCATTAAAAAGAAAAGATTTCTTCTGTTCTTTGTTTTATATCCCTAACTTTTGTGGCTGAAAACACTGGATCAGTACTTGAAGGATATTTTTATAGATTTTCAGTTAGGTTACAATGTCTTTTTGTTTTCCCAACAAGTATTTTTCAACCTGTGCTAAGTGCAATGTATGATAAGAAAGCATAAAATAACTTCTGTTTCTTGAGCACTTCCTGTGTCAAATGCCAGAAGAGTGTTTCATCTATATTATCTCATTTATCCTCACCCAGTAAATGTAGATTTTACAGTCTGCAGTTTACAGAAACTGAATCTCCAGTAATAGCTCACCATAGATCCCACCCAATAATTTCCATAATAACCTGAAGATGGATCGTAATCAATCAGTGGCGAAGTTGAGACTTGAACCTAATTTTATGTATACAGTTCTGAAGCTCATGCTCTTTCCACTGAATAAGTCAGTCACAAGTTTTTTCAAGAATTAAATGGGGATAAATATAAGGAATACTGCCAGATTTGTGTGAGAATTACATAACTGGCAGTTATTAAACACATGTCAACTACTTACTACATGCCCAGATGACGTCAATAACCTCTACTTCCTTCCTTTTCTTTTTCCCATGTTATATATACCCATAATATATGAGACAATGTTGTTTTTTTCCTGTCAGTGTCCCAGTAGCACGTTGAAATTATTAATCAAGTTACTTATTGCTTTAAGTTTAGAGACTCCATTGCCCTTAGTGCTGGAATTCAGAAGGGGAGTTGAGTGTTTAAGGAGGGGTTCTCTTTTCTAATGTGACACAATATACTGAGCTCCCAGATTCTTCAGAATGTGTTAGAATGCTACCCAGATTAAGGACTCCAAAAGTTGCACAATTAGTTAGGTGGAAAAAGAACATTGTTTTCAAAATGGAATAACTCACTTTATACACATATTCTAAAAGCTACAAGAATAATTAATTTTAATCTTAGAAATAATTATTAATAAATAGTATTAATTCTTCTAAAATAAAAGCTACATGACATCTTATTCATGTATTTATAATTTGAAAAAACAAAATGAACTGTCTGCTTATGTAATTGTAATAGTCTCCCTTCAGTTGCCATGCCTCAGCCTCAGATTAGCAGTTACAGTGTTATGAAAGGTGTTGCAATCTTTCATAAAAAGCCAAATCTTTAAAATGTGTTTCAGTCAGATTTTGGCAAATTGCAAAAGCCATATTTAAGGTCAGTCAATGAAGAAATATTATACTTGAAGTGATAGCAAGTTTGTTTTTAAATATTAATATCCTTTAGTAGAAGGGCTAATGGCAGAAAATGAAGAGGAACTAAAGAGCCTCTTGAAGGTGAAAGAGGAGAGTGAAAAAACCTGGCTTAAAATTCAACATTCAGAAAATGAAGATCATGGTATACAGTCTCATCACTTCATGGCAAGTAGAAGGGGAAAAAGTGGAAACAGTGACAGATTTTATTTTCTTGGGCTCCAAAATCACTGTAGATGATGACTGCAGCCATGAAATTAAAAGATGCTTGCTTCTTGGGAAAAAAAAAGCAATGACAAACCTAGACAGTGTGTTAAAAAGCAGAGGCATTACTTTGCCAACAAAGGTCCATAAAGCTATGGTTTTTCCAGTAGTCATGTGTGTATGTGAGAGTTAGACCACAAAGAAGGGTGAGCGCTGAAGAACTGATGAGTCCTGAAGAACAAACACTTTCAGACTGTGGTGTTGGAGAAGACTGAGTGTCCCTTAAAGTGCACAGAAATCCAACCAGTCCATCCTAAAGGAAGTCAACCCTGAATATTCACTGGAAGAACTGGTGCTAAAAGTGAAGCTCCAATACTGTGGCCACCTGATGTGAAGAGCCAACTCACTGGAAAAGACCCTGATGCTGGGAAAGATTGAGGACAGGAGGAGAAGGAGATGACAGAGGATGAGATGGTTGGATGGCATTACTGACTCCATGAACTTGAGTTTGGGCAAGCTCTGGGAGATGAAGAACAGGGAAGCCTGGTGTGCTGCAGTCCATGGGGTCGCAAAGAGTCGGACATGACTGAGCCTTTGGTAAACTGAAGACTTTGTATTCATCTCTAATTGTGTAACTTTTATCAGATAGTACATGTTCTGTTCTCAAGTTGGGTGCTATAATTTTTTAAATTTACTTTTAACTGGAAGATAATTTTTTTCTTTTTACAATATTGTGTTGGCTCCTTCCATACAACAGTGTGAATCAGCCATAAGCGTACACATGTCCCCTACCTCTTGAACTTCTCCCCTACCCTCCAACCCATCCCACCCTTCCAGGCTGTCACAGAACACCTCACTGAGCTCCCTGTATTATACAGCAACTTCCCACTGGCTATCTATTTTACATATGGTAATATATATATGTTTCAGTGCTATTCTCTCAATTCGCCCCACCCTCTCTTTCCATGCTGTGTCCACAGGGCTGTTCTCTACATTTGCATCACTATTCCTGTCCTAAAAATAGGTACTATGTAATCTTGATTCAGATTGCATCTGGGAGAAGGAAAATCCTCCACCAGAGAACCCTTCCCAGGGCACGGCCTGGGTTCAGTCTCATAGAAGAGATGGGTCAGATGGAAGGATAAAAGGGACTGCAATGAAACAGAAGGCAAGCAAACTAAAGATGTTAGAGATTAGAGGAAAATGATTTGGAAAAGAGCTGGTAGAAAGCAAGTGAAAATGCTGAGTCTTTGTTGTTTGAGTCTCAGTTTTCTCTATGCCAACCAGCTACCCTCTTCTGGAAATCCTAGAGCAGATAATTTCTTAAGCAGACTGTATGACTCAGCGAACAGAAATGTCTGGTTTAGTTTGGTGATGCATACAAATCCCAGTGTTTCAAAAAGAGGAATATGTGCAATTTTTGTCATCTCAGTAATGTACCATTTCCACCCTGCTCAAAAACTTTACCCACTTTTCTCTGAACATTTAACCCTAAGATATACTTTGGATTCTAGCAGATTTTAGTCATTGTAGCATTGAAGTAATTAGCTTTTCAGCTTTCCAACATCATAACAAATGTTACTTTATATCTCTAATGAGGGTTATTCTGAATCTCAGCAGTTTGATATTTCTTCTGAAGTCTGCTATGGCTACCTTGTTTTTTGCCACTTAATCAAGCTGTGCATTGACTTCTTATTTTACTTTGCATTTGTAGAAGGAAGATGTGAAGCAGGAAGCAGTTAATGATTTGACTATTTTGCTGAAACTTCAGTTTCTTGAGTTCTAACTTTGCCTCTTCAAATTGAACAGTACAATCTTGATTAGAAGTAGAGTAGCCATTTTATCTCATTTCTAATTTTAGGAGAAAAACAGTCAGCCCTTCATCATTAGGTAGGATGTTAGCTATAGATTATTCATAGAACTCTTGCATTATAGTTAACAAAGTCAAAATAATTAAAACATGGCCAAATAATGAATTTACCCCATGAAAACAAACATGGTTTGGTTTAAAGAACTCTATTAATGCCATTTACAGCACTAGTATTGAAAATCATTTAGTCATATTAATAGATAAGAATATATTTAATAAAATTCAACTTTTTTCTATGCACGACTGTGCATAGTCTGTCAGGCCCCTCTGTCCATGGAATTCTCCAGACAAGAATACTAGACTGGGTAGCCATTCCCTTCTCCAGGGGATCTTCCCAACCCAAGGATCAAACCTCAGTCTCCTGCGTTGCAGGCAGATTCTTTACATCTGAGCCATCAGGGAAGCCATCAGAGAAGTTGGGCTACTAACTCAAAAAATGTTAGTAGGCTGAAATAGATACATATTAACATGACAGGAAATATTATTTCAAACAATGGAAAAGTATACCAAACATTCACGCCCCAGAGACATTCCCACTAAAACAAGGAAGAAGACATGGATGTGATTACTACTATTGTGTACCAAAATTCTATAACTCTGGTTAACACACAGAGAAAAGAAACAAATGAGATAAAATTGTTGGAAAGCAGAAGCTACTATTTGTAAATAAAGGAACCAGATACAAAATA
Organism: Antilocapra americana; assembly: GCA_007570785.1. Taxonomy (NCBI): domain Eukaryota; kingdom Metazoa; phylum Chordata; class Mammalia; order Artiodactyla; family Antilocapridae; genus Antilocapra; species Antilocapra americana. The sequence goes on along the minus strand of ML663469.1, from coordinate 6,553,622 downwards.
CACAGAAGTTCACAGCTTTCCATGTCAGAAATAACCACTTAGAAAATGCAAGATTAAAGTTCCTTAATAATTGTAAAAATAGATAAAATACTTACTAACAAGCTTAATCATGTGTAGGTTCCATATAAGGAAAATAATGAAAATTTGATGAGACACTTTAAAGAACACCTGAATAAACATTTTAATGGATGGAAAGCTAGAATAGATTAAGATATCCTTATTTCCACATCAGTTCCATCAATAACATTATTATTTGGAGCATCAGAATGTAATTAGAAAAATCACAGAGAAGCATAAAGAGTGAAACAGCTTGAGAAAAAATTTAAAAATAAGATCAATGAAAGCAGACTGTACTAAGTCTAAATAAATCATTAGATTAAACCATAATAATGAAGTCATTATATGAATTGCATGAGAAGGAACAGGGCTATCAATGGAAAATTATGCAGTTTCAGAAATAGACCTTAGCATTTGAGTGTATTATGTGATAATAACATGCAGTTCCAAACAATGGGCAAATGATCTCTTACTTAACAAATGATCTGAGGATTCTTAGCTATCAATCTGAATAATATTTGTCTCTTTAGATTTGGTTCTAACTTCATGCCACATACTACAATGAATTTAGAGCAGATTAGAAAACTGAAAGTAAAGAATGAAATAATGAGCTAACTAGTAGAACCTATGGCAGGTTTTACATAATGCCAACATAGTGGAGGCCTCTCTGAGCAAAAAAGCAAAAAAGAGATCTTGAACAAAATATTGAAAAATGTTGCAGTGTGAAAATACACACTACTGTGTGGCAAAAAAAAAAATCGTATTTAGAATTAAATGGCAAATTACAGACAGATGATATATTTAACAGAAATTTAATGGTCTTATTTTGTAGACAATTGTAAACAAAAATAGCCCAATTGAATAAAATGAGGAAAAGGAATGAATATACACTCAAAGATGTATGAAATGCTGATAAACATGATTTAAAGTTTCACCTCACCTATAACAGAGAAATGCTAAATAAAACGTAACTGTCACTTTTAATCCATCAAGTTGCAAAAAGAATGATGGTATGTATTTTTAAAAGCATTAAAATGACATATGCATGCTTACAATATTGTTGATTAGTTGCTATGTCTTATCTCTTTTGCAACGTCCTGGGTTGTAGCCACTAGGTTCCTCTGTCCATGGGAATCCCCAGGCAGGTATGCTCTGGTGGGCTTACCATCTCCTCCACGGGATCTTCCCGGACCAAGGATCAAACCCTCATCTCCTGTATTGGCATGCAGATTCTTTACTACTGAGTCACCAGGGAAGCCCCTATGCTCATATATAGGTTGAATAATTATTTCCAGTTTTATTGAGAAATAATTGACATACTTCACCATATAATTTTAAAGCTTTCTTCATGATAGTTTAATTAACATATATGGTGAAATGATTACCAGAATAGGTCATACAATAAAATGTTTATAAAGCTATATAATGGAGTATATGATGTGATTAAAAATTAACTCTCAAGGGATATTTACGGACTTGGAAAATGCCAAGACTATCATATTAATTGTAAAAAAGCAAGTTATCACATGATATGATTCCAATTTGATTAATACATAAGTATATATAATTATATGTTAAATAAAGATTGGTTGAGAAATAAAACTAGCAATATCCTAGCACTGGAATATCATCTACTTTAATTTCTGTTTCTATACTTTTCTGTAATTTTCTATTAAAATTATTATTTTACAAACCAGGCAATGCTATTTAAAGCATAAATATGATTAAAAATTTGAACTACAAGGATAGAATTATTCAAACTGAGGGTTGCAGTTCAGGAGGGTCATGCTATCAATTACCCAGTGGGTTGCAATCAGCACTTTTGTTAATGAAATAAAATAGAATACAAAATATCTCTGTGCTTTATTTAGATGTTTTGAAAAAAAGAAGAAAAAAGAAACATCACGATAAAATGTAGTTTCAGCACACACAAACATACAACCATAACACATACCCAGATATATAAATGATTAAACAATGTTAACTATTTCTTAGTATGGTTTATTTTAAAAAGTTCCAAAGACTACCTTGGAGTAACCTGTTTTTTGATAGATTGAAGATTTCTGAAACTGCTTACTTCATATTACTAATGCAGTCACATCCATTTCATGCAGGTGAATTAGGACAAAGCTGGAAGTCACTGAGGAATTCAGATTTAATTATTTCAACTACTTTTGGTGGGAATCCAGATTTAACTATTTAAGCTACTATTGGTTTAAAAAAATAACAATAACAATGTCGAAACATATGGCTTAAATTGGTGAATAATACAGAGATTATATGATGCTCTGTGATGAAGGATAACTTAGGTCAATACACAGCCAAACTTGCATAATTTAAAATTCCCTGAACCAGCATATTTCAGCATTCACTAGAAGCACTTAAAAGTTGGGGAGAGCAAAGATAAAAATTGAATTTTACTGTGAACAAGTAAGTCAAAGTCTTTTGAATCATATACTTTTTAACTGTTTCCATATGGGTGAATATTTCATTTTCTTGCCCCTTCTAAATAGTATCTTAGGAAACTTTTTGATGTAGATATAGAATAAATACTCAGATATCTAATAATTGGGTACAGTTGCCATCTCCCTGATTAAAACATGAAGAAAGCACTAGGGTATCCCTAATTATTTTGCACTAAATGGGTTTATTGGATTGTCCAGGGTATAACTGACTTTTTACGCATCACTGTTCCCTAACATATTTAAGTTTACTTTTTTGGCTCTGCCATGTGGCATGTGGGACCCTAGTTCCTGACCAGGAATCAAGGCTGCAGCCCCTGCCTTGGGAGCACAGTCTTAACCACTGTCGTAGGCACCAGGGAAGTCCCTAAGTCTGCTTTTATATGTCCTTCCCTTAAAGTATCAACAGTGCATAGACGAGAATATTTTCCTAACATCATCAGTGGCTTTTAATGAGAATGATTTCTAAATATATTAGCTTGTTGCCAGAGAAGTCTAAATAATTTAGCTTCATTCCAGTTCTTTCCTACCTTACACATTCCAAAACTGAAAACAAACTTGTAATCGGGAGGTGACAGAGAAAGAAAGAACCCCAGGATAAAAAGCTAATTACAAAAATCGCTTTCCATTTCGAAAATGGTTTTCATTGAGAGATGGGGGAAATAAAAACCAACAGTTCGGAAGGAAAAAGAAATAAGATGTGAATATTTTTAATGAGATATAAGGATTGGAAGGGTAAAAGACCCTGATGTTATGTTTTAAACACATATTAGGGTGCTCTAGACTATAGAAATCTAAAGAAAAAATAAGTATTTTATAAAACCTGCAGCTCTGCATGATGCCACATCTGATACAAGGTTCTGCTTATCAGATCCAGATGATTTGACCATCTGAAACTCATCTCCACTTGCAAAGTTCCTGTGTTCTGCAGATAACTATTCTTAATGGCATTGGCTTACAATCCTGGGCTACAACTAATATCAAGAACTTTTGTTAGAAGGCAACATGCTCCATATACTTGCATATTATAATGATGTAAAATTTCATAATTTGTCCTATAGTGTTGTCTCTGTAACAGATTGTTGTGTACTCAAATTCATCTATCATTCCCAGAGCTCTATGTAATGATTAGTTCAGGTATAAAGATTCTAAAACCTTTAAGCTCAAGTTTCTTGATTTTAGGAGAAATGCTTTTAGAAATAAAGTCATCCATCTCATGCCTGAAGCCAATTAGGAACAAACATACCCCATATGGGAAATGAGATATGATTTTTTTACTGACTTTTTATTGACAATAATGATTATTGTACTCAACATTTTAAATTTTATGACCTATCTTTCCAATGAATTTTTTTCAGTATTTCAAAACAAAATCATTTTCCCATATCTTATGGCTCCATACTCTTATAACAAAATATGTTATTAGTTAGTTTAGTCACAGCTGTTTATCATTATACTTGTTTCTCATCTAAAACACTTATTTTTAAAGTACTTTCCATCTCTTTAATGCCAGAGGATCATTTTTCACGTTTTTGCAGACTACAGCAAGAAAACTTACCAAATGTACAATTGATTTTCCCATTAAGATACCATGCCAGTAAATACACCTGAGGCCTCAAGGACCATTTAAATAATCAGTCACTTTGATGAGTATTCTAGTCTTCAGAATTTGAAAGATCTTTATTTTTAGATAACAGATCAGGAAACCACAGCAAGTGAGCCAAATTGGACCTACTTCCTGGCTTTGTAAATAAAGTTTTATTGAAACACAGCCATACCCATTTCTTTATGCATTTGTATGTGGCTGCTTTTGAGCTACAATCACAAAGGTTCAGTTCAGTTCAGTTGCTCAGTCATGTCCAACTCTTTGCAACCCCATGGACTGCAGCATGCCAGGCCACCCTATCCATCACCAACTTCCCGAGTTCACTCAAACTCATGTTCATTGGGTCACTGATGCCATTTAACCATCTCATCCTTTGTCATCCCCTTGCCCTCCTACCTTCAATCTTTCCCAGCATTAGGCTCTTTTCAAATAAGTCAGTTCTTTGTATCAAGTGGCCAAAGTATTGCAGTTGCAGCTTCAGCATCAGTCCTTCCAATAAATACCCAGGACTGATTTCCTTTAGGATGGACTAGTTTGATCTCCTTGCAGTCCAAGGGATTCTCTAGAATTTTCTCCAACACCACAGTTCAAAAGCATCAATTCTTCAGCACTTAGCCTTCTTTATGGTCCAACTCTCACATCCATACATGACTTCTGGAAAAACTATAGCTTTGACTAAATGGACCTTTGTTGGCAAAGTAACATCTCTTCTTTTTAATATGTTGTCTAGGTTGGTCATAACTTTTCTTCCAAGGAGCAAGCATCTTTTAATTTCATGGCTGCATTCACCATCTGCAGTGATTGTGGAGCCCAAGAAAATAAAGTCTGTCACTGTTTCCACTGTTTCCCCATCTGTTTTCCATGAGGTGATGGGACTGTATGCCATGATCTTAATTTTCTGAATGTTGAGCTTTAAGCCAACTTTTTCACTTTCCTCTTTCACTTTCATCAAGAGGCTCTTTAGTTCCTCTTCACTTTCTGCCACAAGAATGGTGTCAACTGCATATCTGAGGTTATTGATATTTCTCCCGGCAATCTTGATTCCAGTTTGTGCTTCATCCAGCCCAGCATTTCTCATGATGTACTCTGCATGTAAGTTAAGTAAGCAGGGTGACAATATACAGCCTTGACATACTGCTTTTCCTATTTGGAACCAGTCTGTTGTTCCATGTCCAGTTCTAACTGTTTCTTCCTGATCTGCACACAGATATCTCAAGAGGCAGGTCAGGTGGTCTGGTATTCCCATCTCTTTCAGAATTTTCCACAGTTTGTTGTGATCCACACAGTCAAAGGCTTTGGCATAGTCAATAAGGCAAAAATAGATGTTTTTCTGGAACTCTCTTTCTTTTTCAGTGATCACAGAGGCAAGTATTAATAATTAGGACAGAAACTGTATAGCTTGCAAAGCCTAAAATATTTACTACCTTGTTTTTTTTTTTCTAATCTCTTAATCTGACTCCTAATCCTCAAACTAATTCCTAACTGAATCTCAGGGATATGTGAAGTTTTTCTCCAGAATTTGTAAAGGTTTCATCTTACTGATGAAATGACACATGTTCAATTGTGTAGAAAGACATGGACTTCATTTTTAATTCTTATGTATGTATTTTAGCATTTACCCTGTTTTCTTTATCTGAACATACTACCTTTGCAAAATAAGTTGTATTTGTGAAGCCTTTATGGAGAAAGTGAAGAAGAACTAAAGAGCCTCTTGATGAAAGTGAAAGAGGACAGTGAAACAGTTGGCTTAAAGCTCAACATTCAGAAAACTAAGATCGTGGTATGCGGTCCCATCACTTCATGGCAAATAGATGGGGAAACAGTGGAAACTATGGCTGACTTTATTTTTTGGGGCTCCACAATCACTGCAGATGGTGATTGCAGCCATGAAATTAAAAGATGCTTACTCCTTGGAAGGAAAGTTATGACCAACCTAGACAGCATATTAAAAAGCAGAGACATTACATTGTCAACAAAGGTCTGTCTAGTCAAGGCTATGGTTTTTCCAGTAGTCATGTATAGATGTGAGAGTTGGAGTATAAAGAAAGCTGAGCACTGAAGAACTGTTGCTTTTGAACTGTGGTGTTGGAAAAAACTCTAGAGAGTCCCTTGGACTGCAAGGAGATCCAACCAGTCCATCCTAAAGGAGATCAGTCCTGGGTGTTCATTGGAAGGACTGATGTTGAAACTGAAACTCCAGTATTTTGGCCACCTGAGGCAAAGAGCTGACTCATTTGAAAAAACCCTGATTCTGGGAAAGATTGAAGGCAGGAGGAGAAGGGGACGACAGAGAATGAGATGGTTAGATGGCATCACTGCCTCAATGGACATGAGCTTCGGTAAACTCTGGTAGTTGATGATGGACAGGGAGGCCTGGCATGCTGCAGTTCATGGGGTCACAAAGAGTCAGACAGGACTGAGTGACTGAACTGAACTGAACTTCCACAAACTGAGATCAGTTAGAAATGTGATGAAATTTACGCTTTAATCTCGAATTGAATGGATGCTGCAAACTAGGAGAATATTGTTTCCTTTTTAGGCTGCCTTATTAAATGGGGTTCACTTAACATGTTTCCCGGGGACTTTGAAATCAACACTCATTGAAGCTGAGTGGAAAATAGTACAATTAACTTGAAGTATGACTCTCGAACAATCTGCTTGGGTACTAGGTGATAGTGAGAAGAAGGCAACATCTTGAAAATAAAAACATTGGAAATCTTTTGTAGTTAGGAACTCAGACTGTTTAAATCAATTTTTAAGGAATATTTACAAAATCACATAATTTCTATTTATAAATATGGAATAAATATGTGCTCTGTGTTTGAGAGCAATTTAGATTTTTCTCTCATAAGATTCTATAATATTAATTCCCAAATATGGTGATAAGGAACTTTTAAGTATAAAACACATTTCGTATTACCATGGTACACAGCATTAATTTCTATACATTTTCCAACTTCTATCTATATAGTGAAAATTTCACTCATTTTCAAGAGTTCTTGACCTTGTTACAGACATGCTACAAAGACATTACTTAGGTATTAAAAACAGCTAGCATTTACTAAATGTTGGCTATGTACCAAACACTCTACTTTTAGTTCTTACTTAATCCCCCTCCATCATTTTACAGATGAGGAAACCAATTTAAATAGGAAAAATAGCTTGCCTAAGATCACATACCTATTTGGTGGCCAAACCAGATTTCTAACACAAGCAGTTTGACCCTAGACTTTTCATCTGAATTATGTTTCCCTGCAAAGTCTTATGCGTATGAGAAGCTTGAAAACAACCAATTGTAGTGTAGTAATAGACATTAGCACTGGTGTTGGGGGACATTGAAAGCAGGGTGCTATCTCTTCTGGGTGAGAGGAAAAGGAGATGCTTCTGGAAGGAGATAAGGCTTGCATTGATTTGGGTTTACTAATTAGAGATGAAGAAGATAGTCCAGACAAATGTAATGGCATGTTCAAAGGCAGAGACTCGAAAGAGAGAAACACAGTCAGAGAAGGGTAATAAGTGCAGGAGACAGGCTGGCGGAGCAGAAAGAGGCCTGTTGTATAGACATATCATACAGGAAGTCAGTGGGTTTCCCACTTCAGTGTGGTGAGAATCACCAGAGACACCTGTTTCCAGTGAAGTTGCTGGAGCTAAGTTGTAGGAGAATCTTACTCAGATCCAGGAATCTGTGTTTCAGCAGGAAAACCAGCTGATTCCAGGTCAGGAAAGCCTCTCTGAGAACTCTGGAAATCAACCTGCTGGAGCACAGCATGGTTAATGTCGTGATGTTTTAGAGAAACAACACAGTAGCTCAGTGGAGGGAGGAAGGTATTCTCAGAAGTGATTTTTTACTTATCTGTTGTTCCATCGCTCAGTCATGTCAGACCCCATGGATGGCAGCAAGCCAGGCTTCCCTGTTCTTCACCATCTCCCGGAGTTTGCTCAAACTCATGTCCATTAAGTGGATGATGCCATCCAACCATCTCATCATCACCCCTTCTCCTCCCTTCAGTCTTTCCCAGAATCAGGGTCATTATTTAGAATTTTGAAATAATAGAAAGGTAGCTTTTCTTAATGATTGGTACAACACACACACAGAGACACACACAGACGCATCCTCTTGTTTATAATTGGTTTTTGATGCTGTTTAAATTACTAGATTTTAAAATAAAATTATGAAAAGGCAAAGTCCTGTTTTGTTAATATTTAAAGGCACCATAAGGTACAAAAATGTATGGATTTTTCAAACCAAACTTTATTTGTGTTTTTCGATTGTCAATCCTTCCCACCCTGGCAATGAGTAAGCTGTGGATCAACTAATAGGTAATCAATTGTGAATAAATAAAGGAATGAATTACTTAATTGAATTACATATTTTCAGTAGAACCTAATTTCCCACACAATAATTCAGAGAGTATTTAATAAGTCAGGCAAACTGCAGTGTTTCTATACTTTTCCCTGGGATTAATGCAATAATTTAAGAGACGAATTACTTAAGATAAAATTGACTCATAAATTTAAGATTTGGTACTGTCTTGTTACAATATAAGGTAAAAGTTATTATTTCTCACTGGCTTTGAGTACATCTAGAATGGAGTAAGTAAAGACAAATTGCATTTTAAAATTATCTGTTGCATTTAATTACTTGTCAGATGATTCCCAAAATATATTTTTTGGGAATATATTGATATATTACTGTCTTGCAAAAGAGAATGTCAGTATACTTTTCAATATTTAAGGAAACTTGAAAGGGGAGAAAAAGAAGAGGCAACAACCATCTGATTCATCTGGAATTGGACTCTAAACATCAGAATCTCTTTGGGTAACCAGAAATGGCCTTGACCAACTGGGGATTCTCAACTTGGGATGTTAGATCACACACTGATGTTTATTCCACTCTTGAGCTTGTTCAGCACAGATGGTAGGTACAAAATAGCTGAGCTCTAATGGATCTTGTCCAGGCAGAATGATAGATATGATCTTTTCTGTTGACAGTCGAGCTGTTTTCACATTCCACTTGAATTAAATTGTGCTCATTCATGCTATGGTACATGATCTCTGGCAAGGATTCTTAGAAAAAATCATGTGGACTCACTGCAAAACAAGTGAAAAAAAAGTTGTGAAGTAACAGTGTAAGAAAACATGAGACTAAAATTGAACAGCCTGTAAGAATACAAAACAAAAAGCCTCCATTTATTTTGAAAAATACATAAATATCTATTTAGATTATTATTTATTAATATGGATTTATAATGTATAAGTGTATATATTTATATATTAAAATTTGAGATCAATGTAAATCCTTACTTTTCATAGACTTATAAATATATGAAAAATAAATCACATGTCAGAAATACTTGTTGTGGGTCAGTCACCCAGGTGTGTCTGACTCTGCAACCCCATGAACTGCAGCATACCAGACCTCCCTGTCCCTCACTATCTCCCAAAGGTCATTTCCATTGCATTGAAGGTCATGTCCGTTGCATTTAAGTTCATGTCCGTTGCATCGGTGATGCCATCCACCCATCTCATCTTCTGACAGCCTCTTCTCCGTCTGCCCTCAATCTTTCCTAGCATTAAGGACCCTTCCAATGAGTTGGCTGTTCTCATCAGATAACCAAAATACTGGAGCTTCAGCATCGTTCTTTCAAACGAGTATTCAGGGTTGATTTTTCCTTAAGACTGACTGGTTTGATCTCCATGCTGTTAAAGGGACTTTCAGGAGTCTTCTCTACCAGCACAGTTTGAAGGCATCAATTCTTTGGTGCTCTGCCTTCTTTGTGGTTCAGCTCTCACAACAGTATGTGACCACTGGAAAGACCATAGCCTTGACTATATGGACCTTGGTCAGCAGAGTGATATCTCTGCTTTTCAATACACTGTCTAGGCTTGTCATAGCTTTTCTGCCAAGAAACAGTCATCTTCTGATTTCATGGCTGCAGTCACCATCCACAGTGATTTTAGAGCCAAAGAGGAAATCTGTCAGTACTTCTACCTTTTCCTCTTCTTTTTGCCATGAAGTGATGGGGCCAAAAAAAAAAAAAGCCAGAGAGTTCCAGAAAAACATCTACTTCTGCCTTATTGACTATGCCAAAGCCTTTGAGTGTGTGGATCACAACAAACTGTGGAAAATTCTGAAAGAGATGGGAATACCAGACCATCTGACCTGTCTCTTGAGAAACCTATAAGCAGGTCAGGAAGCAACAGTTAGAACTGGACATGGAACAACAGACTGGTTCCAAATAGGAAAAGGAGTATGTCAAGGCTGTATATTGTCACCCTGCTTATTTAACTTATATGCAGAGTACATCATGAGAAATGCTGGGCTGGAAGAAGCACAAGCTGGAATCAAGATTCTGGAAGAAATATCAATAATGTCAGATATGCAGACGACACCACGCTTATGGCAGAAAGTGAAGAGGAACTAAAAAGCCTCTTGCTGAAAGTAAAGAGGAGAGTAAAAATGTTGGCTTAAGGCTCAACATTCAGAAAACTAATATCATGGCATCTGGTCCCATCACTTCATGGGAAATAGATGGAGAACCAGTGAAAAAAGTGTCAGACTTTATTTTTGGGGGCTCTAATATCACTGCAGATGGTGATTGCAGCCATGAAATCAAAAGACACCTACTCCTTGGAAGGAAAGTTATGGCCAACCTTGATAGCATATTGAAAAGCAGAGACATTACTTTGCCAACAAAGGTCCATCTAGACAAGGCTATGGTTTTTCCAGTAGTCATGTATGGATGTGAGAGTTGGGCAGTGAAAAAGGCTGAGTGCTGAAGAATTGATGCTTTTGAACTGTGGTGTTGGAGAAGACTCTTGAGAGTCCCTTGGACTTCAAGGAGATCCAACAAGTCCATCCTAAAGGAGGTCAGTCCTGGGTGTTCATTTGAAGGACTGATGTTGAAGCTGAAACTCCAATACTTTGGCCACCTCATGTGAAGAGTTGACTCATTGGAAAAACCCTGATGCAGGGAAGGATTAGGGACAGGAGGAGAAGGGGAAGACAGGATGAGATGGCTGGATGGCATCACCGACTCAATGGACATGGGTTTGGGTGGACTCTGGGAGTTGGTGATGGACAGGGAGGCCTGGCATGCTCCGTTTCATGGGGTCACAAAGACATGACTGAGTGACTGAATTGATACTGATACTGAATTGGGGCCACATGCCATGATCTTAGTTTTTTAATATTTAGTTTTTAGCCGGCCCTTTCACTCTCCTCCTTCATCCTCATCAAGAGCCTCTTTAGTTTCTCTTTGCTTTCTACCGCTAGAGTGGTATCATCTGCATTATCTGAGTTTGTAGATGTTTCTCCTGCCTATCTTGATTCCAGCTTATAACTCATCTAGGCCGGCATTTCTTATGATGTGCTCAGCATATAGGTTAAACAAATAGGGTAACAGCAGACACTTTTTTTTTCATAGGTAAATATATTAAAAAAATCATATTTCAGATATACTAGGAATGCTCAAATATAACACTTGTCCTAACTGTGAAGTATTCACAATCAAGTTTGGTGAATAAGTTGTGTCCAACTCTTTGCGTCCCTGTGGACTGTATAGTCCATGGAATTCTCCAGGCCAAAATACTGGAGTGGGTAGCCTTTCCATTCTCCATGGGATCTTCCCAACCCAGGGATTGTATCCAGGTCTCCCACATTACAGGCAGATTCTTTACCAGCTGAGTCACAAGGGAAGCCCAAATAAGACATAAGGCCATGAAATTTTATATAAATGAGAAAAGTTAAACAGTAAAGTAATATGTGATCACACCAGTGATGAAGCTTTATCAAAATGGGCTCTGGGTAGTAATTTTTGAGTCTTGGAAAGTGAATTAACTGTAGTTGGATTTTCTGTAGGGAGGGCAGAAATTATTTCAATCAAGAAAGGGAGTGGCAGACTTCCCTGGTGGTCCAGTGGTTAAGACTCCGTGTTTCCAATGCAAGGGTTTTGAGTTCAATCCTTGATTGGAGAACTAAGATCCTACATGCCACACAGCCCAGTCAAAAACTTTAAAAAAAGAAGAAGAAAGAAAGAAAGTGGGAGTGAGCAATATCTCATCAACCCAGTGCTTGCTTAGTTTGACCTTTTATCTTTATTATTTTACTTAACTTTTATTAGAGTACAGTTTCTTTACAATATTCTGTTACTTTCTGCTGTATAGCAAAGTGAATCAGCCATACACATACATATCTCCTCTCCTTTTTGGATTTCCTTCCCGTTTAGGTCACCACAGAGCATTAAGTAGAGTTCCTTGTGAATCTGACCTTTTGGACATGACTTAATCATAGGAATTATATAGGCAGGAATCCACAGGAGCACACTCAGCTTCACTGATTCACTAAAAGAACTGACAGAAAAGAGAAGAAGTTGTGCTCCAGGCTGCTGTTTATTACAACAGAAGGACGCAGGTTAAAATCAGCAAAGGGAAAGAACACGGGGGAATCCAAGAGTGATGAGGCACGGCTTCCAATCCCTCTCCCTCAGTAGAGTTGACACTTAATTCTTCCAGCAACTATCTGTGAAAACACACACCAAGTATTGTCACCCAAGGAAACTCATCCAAGTCTTGGTGTCCAGCGTTTTTACTGAGGGCCATCACATAGATATGAAATTTTCCATGACTAACTTTATCTCTATTCTCCAGCACCCCAGGGGTCAAACTGATGCAGCATGGCCCAGGGCTCCAAGCAAATAAAAACAGACATGCACTATAAATCATGTTGGTGTGAACTATCTAGCATAGCCCAAGACTCAAGATATACAGAGACACTTTTATCAGGCAGGATATTCTAAGGCCTTAGACGTGATCTCCCAGGACCTGGACAAGGGCCAGTTCTTTCTTTGGAATGTGTAGGTTTGAACATCCCAAACCTGACTTACTAAACTTTTACTGTACAATAGGGAAAGGGTTTTTGTGACTGTGGCTCTGAAGTTTTAAAATGTAAGTAAAACAAATAACAAGATCTGAAATCCTGAAAAATGCCTGCAAGAAAATTCGTATCTGTTTGTTGTAATGATGAAAAATATATACATACAAGGAAAAGAAAAAACAGCTCCCTAGAATGGCTACTGTCTTGCCTTTGTGTGGGGATCTCCATATTATGTGTGAGCCGTTGTCATGTGCAAACATAATGGCATCATTACCTAAGGTGTGCATCGATGGTTACACAGAATTCTGTAAATGCTCATCCACCGCTCCAGCTAACAGTTCAAGAGAAGAAAGTTTATGTTGTGCACATTTGAAAAGTAACTACTTACCAGTGTTTCTCTTTTAATTTCTACCTCCACTCTGTACCCCATACTTTCTTTTCTGATCTACAACATGGCTGTCTCTGAAGATGTTCCAGTGGATTTGATCGCCATCGGCAGGACTGGGTGGACAGTGGATGCCCTGAAGAGGTACAGGTGTGCTTTATTATGACAAGATTGCTAAGTCCAAGCTGTCATATATCATTGCTGCAACTTAATGAAAATGGTGTCTAATTTAATAAAAAGAGCCAGCAGTCATTGAGCCCTTATATGTACCAGATGTTGGGTTTAACTCTACATGTATTATCTCAATTTATTCTCATACCCACCCTATGAGATCAGAGCTGTTATTGCCTCATGGTACCAAGAGGGGAAGAGGAAAGGGTGATGTTGGGGTAGGGGTGGAGAGAAAGAATCTGGAGTTAGATATGTGACTCAGAAATCATAGAATCGGGATTTAAATCTCTTTGATCAAAGGGCAGGTCTCTTAAATATTTTCTGCTTTTTTGAGATTTTTTTTTCATCTTTTTCACTCAAATAATTAAATCAGTGGTATGGAGGAAAAGATTGATTGCAGCAACTCAGCATAATAGAAGAAGGTAGATGTGGTCTAACATGGAAACAGTAAGTCCAAGGCAAACATCATGGATACAGTGATGCAAAGAAGTGATTCAGCAAGTAAATAAAATTGCAGAAGGGATTCTAACGTGTTTAAAGGTTTTTTAGTGAGTTGTATTTGCACTGTGAGTTCAGAGTCACATAAAATATCCTGTAAAGTTCTCAGAGAAAAGTAGTATTTGTTCCTTCTCCCTTTGTTAAGTTTTAGGGTATATATTTCTAACAAAAACTATTAACAGTTCTACAAGTTTTCTCATTCAGTGAAGCATACCATGTCAAAGAGCTGTTTTTAAAACTATTAGGGAATCCTGGTTACTAAAGCCTTTTTTAATTAAGTTTTTATTTATGATATCTCATAAGTATCTTGAGAAATGCATTTTTCAGGATATTCTTGAACTTACTGCCAATGTAGCTTTAATCAACTTTTTGACACTTGGTTGGGGGGAGTGGTGAATTACAATAATGTATACTGATTTATCAACAGTATTTCATTTCACTTATTTAACTGTGATACTTGAAAAGGGAAATATATTAATGAGAGTCATAGTTGTGTTTTCAGGTTGATGTTTCTTTCAGGTAATCACAGTTACCTCAATTAAAAATGTTGAAATTGAGTATCAAAAGTGTAAATGAGACATTGTAGTTTTCTTGCTTCAGTGTGGGCCTAGCATGAAACAAAAGCTATTGAGAAGAATCCACCACATTCTAAGCCCTCCTAAATATATATGTGGGGAATTCACCATGTCCTACGGTCTGTGCTAAGCACTATTTTTTTTTTTTAAATTATTTCCTCTTCCCAAGAAGCTCAGACTCTAGCACATTCTATAATATCCAGTGTTTCCTTTTTATTCCATAACTAAATTTTCAAATTACTAGCTCTATTGTGACCAATTCTCGACTTCTGTTACAGGTAAGAAAACAGGGTCACCAAATCAAGTCTATTTTCTGTGCCTAAAACTAGGGTTAAATTTTGCTTCTGATCTTGTGAGATGAATTTATTCAATAAGTACAGATCCTAATATGAAAACTTGCAATGTACTGTTCTAAGTACTGCTAATGTAAGTGTGAGACATGTGTGTAGCAGGGGAAACACACCCTGAACAAAGAACCACACTTAGAGAATGACACCGGCAAAGAGGAAAAACTTAAGTGCATGGACTTGTTCAGCAGGATAAGGGAGCGTTTGTTTGAGAAAGTGATATTTAAGACTTCTGAGGGGTAACTGAGGATAAGAGTGGTGAGAGGTAACACTGGTGTGGTGAACAGGGCCCCGTATGTAACATTGAAGGAGTTTGAGCCTCATGTTAAAGGCAGGATAAAGCTATCTGAAGGGTTTTAATTAGGGGGATGATATGATCCAACTGACTTTTTGGAAGAATTAATACATTGTATATTACCCTGTCTTAATTACTATAGTTTTATAAGAAATATCACTAGCTATAGAACAAACTTTACTTTTTACATCCTCTCAAGTGTTTTGACAACTTTTGAACTTTTGTTCCTCATATAAATTTTAAAATCAACTTGCAATATCTGTAATCAGTCAATCTTGTCCATATTTTTACTGAAAGTCTGTTGCTCAGTTGTGTCCAACTCTTGTGACCCCATGGACTATAACCCGCCAGGCTCCTCTGTCCATGGGATTTCCCAGGCAAGAATAGTGGAGTGAGTTGCCATCTCCTTCTCCAGGGGATCTTCCCAAGCCAGGGATTGAATCCACGTCTCCTGATTAGCAGGTAGATTCTTTACCACTGAGCCACCAGAGAAGGCCCTCATTTTTACTGAAGTTACGTTGAACTATGAATTACACTGCATTTCCAAATTATGGAAATTTTAAATTTCATCTTTTCATTATTGACTTCTTACCTAACTGAATTGCCAGAGAGCACATTCTATATGACAGTGATTATTTAAAATTAGTTGGAGCTTTTATTTTTATTTATTTTTTTAAAATTTTTACTTTACAATATTGTATTGGTTTTGCCATACATTGACATGAATCTGCCATGTGTGTACATGTGTTCCCCATCCTGAACCCCCCTCACCCCCCATCCCATCCCTCTGGGTCATCCCAGTGCACCAGCCCCGAGGACCCTGTATCAAGCATCAAACCTGGACTGGTGATACATTTCACATATGATGATATACATGTTTCAATGCCATTCTCCCAAATCATCCCACCCTCCCCCTCTCCCACAGAGTACAAAAGACTGTTCTACACATCTGTGTCTCTTTTGCTGTCTCACATACAGGGTTATCGTTACCATCTTTCTAAATTCCATATGTATGTATTAGTATACTGTATTGGTGTTTTTCTTTCCGGCTTACTTCACTTTGTATAATGGGCTCCAGTTTCATCCACCTCATTAGAACTGATTCAAGTGTATTCTTTTTAATGGCTGAGTAATATTCCATTGTGTATGTGTACAACAGCTTTCTTATCCATTCGTCTGCTGATGGACATCTAGGTTGCTTCCATGTCCTGGCTACATGGGGTACATTGGGGTACATGTGTCTCTTTCAGTTCTGGTTTTCTCAGTGTGTATGCCCACCAGTGGGATTGCTAGGTCATATGGCAGTTCTATTTCCAGATTTTTAAGGAATCTCCACACTGTTCTCCATAGTGGCTGTACTAGTTTGCATTCCCACCAACAGTGTAAGAGGGTTCCCTTTTCTCCACACCCTCTCCAGCATTTATTGCTTGTAGACTTTTGGATAGCAGCCATTCTGACTGGCATGAAATGGTACTTCATTGTGGTTTTGATTTGCATTTCTCTGATAATGAGTGATGTTGAGCATCTTTTCATGTGTTTGTTAGCCATCTGTATGACGTCTTTGGAGAAATATCTGTTTAGTTCTTTGCCCCACTTTTTGGTTGGGTTATTTATTTTTCTGGAGTTGAGCTGCAGGAGTTGCTTGTATATTTTTGAGATTAATTGTTTGTCCGTTGCTTCATTGGCTATTATTTTCTCCCATTCTGAAGGCTGTCTTTTCACCTTGCTAATAGTTTCCTTTGTTGTGCAAAAGCTTTTAATTTTAATTAGGTCCCATTTGTTTATTTTTGCTTTTATTTCCAATATTCTGGGAGGTGGGTCATAGAGGATCCTGCTTCGGTTTATGTCGGAGAGTGTTTTGCCTATGTTTTCCTCTAGGAGTGTTATAGTTTCTGGTCTTACATTTAGACCTTTAATCCATTTTGAGTTTATTTTTGTGTATGATGTTAAAAAGTGTTCTAGTTTCATTCTTTTACACATGGTTGACCAGTTTTCCTAGCACCACTTGTTAAAGAGATTGTCTTTTCTCCATTGTATATTCTTGCCTCCTTTGTCAAAGATAAGGTGTCCATAGGTGTGTGGATTTATCTCTGGGCTTTCTATTTTGTTCCATTGATCTATACTTCTGTCTTTGTGCCAGTACCATACTGTCTTGATGACTGTGGCTTTGTAGTAGAGCCTGAAGTCAGGCAGGTTAATTCCTCCAGTTCCATTCTTCTTTCTCAAGATTGCTTTGGCTATTCGAGGTTTTTTGTATTTCCATACAAATTGTGAAATTATTTGTTCTAGTTCTCTGAAAAAGACCTGGTAGCTTGATAGGGATTGCATTGAATCTATAGATTGCTTTGAGTAGTATACTCATTTTCACTATATTGATTCTTCTGATCCATGAACACGGTATATTTCTCCATCTATTTGTGTCCTCTTTGATTTCTTTCATCAGTGTTTTATAGTTTTCTATATATAGGTCTTTTGTTTCTTTAGGTAGATATACTCCTAAGTATTTTTTTCTTCTTGTCTCAATGGTGAATGGAATTATTTCCTTAATTTCTCTTTCTGTTTTCTCATTGTTAGTTTATAGGAATGCAAGGGATTTGTGTGTTGATTTTATATCCTACAACTTTACTATATTCATTGATTAGCTCTAGTGATTTTCTGGTGGAGTCTTTAGGGTTTTCTAAGTAGAGGATCATGTCATCTGCAAACAGTGAGAGTTTTACTTCTTTTCCAATCTGGATTCCTTTTATTTCTTTTCTGCTGTGATTGCTGTGGCCAAAACTTCCAAAACTATGTTGAATAGTAGCGGTGAGAGTGGAAACCCTTGTCTTGTTCCTGACTTTTGGGGAAATGCTTTCAATTTTTCACAACTGAGGATAATGTTTGCTGTGGTGAAATAATAATAAAACATATAGATTTTATTATGTTGAGGTATGGGAAATAGATGGGGAAACAGTGGAAACAGTGACAGACTTTATTTTGGGGGGCTCCAAAATCACTGCAGATGGTGATTGCAGCCATGAAATTAAAAGACACTTACTCCTTGGAAGGAAGGTTATGACCAACCTAGACAGCATATTGAAAAGCAGAGACATTACTTTGCCAACAAAGGTTCATCTAGTCAAGGCTATGGTTTTTCCAGTAGTCATGTATGGATGTGAGAGTTGGGCAGTGAAAAAGGCTGAGTGCTGAAGAATTGATGCTTTTGAACTGTGATGTTGGAGAAGACTCTTGAGAGTCCCTTGGACTGCAAGGAGATCCAACCAGTCCATCCTAAAGGAGATCATTCCTGGGTGTTCATTGGAAGGACTGATGTTGAAGCTGAAACTCCAATACTTTGGCCACCTCATGCGAAGAGTTGACTCATTGGAAAAGACCCTGATGCTGAGAAGGATTGGGGGCAAGAGGAGAAGGGGACGACAGAGGATGAGATGGTTGGATGGCATCATCGACTCAATGGACATAGGTTTGGGTCGACTCCAGGAGTTGATAATGGATAGGGAGGCCTGGTGCCGGGAGCCGTCAGGATGCCCCCTTACTCGGATGACAAGGTCACGAGACTAAGAAAGTATTTGCAAAGCTGACTTTCTTTATGGGGCATCCTGGGCTAGCCTCACCCTAGTATTTTTCTTGGAAGTTCTGTCCATGCTCAGAACATTGGCTCATCTCAGTAGGTCAGTCACAGTTGGAAAGAATTCGTCCTGAGATAATCCCCCCAGACCTTATCGACCAGAGGATCCGGGAAGGTGGATCACCTTCCCCGGGGGCTATGGAGGAATGAAAGGGACATTTAAATGGATTACTACTCATTACCGGGGAGTTTACCACGAGTTCTCTGGGGGTCATGGCAAGGCCACCACCAGAAAGGCTCGTACTTGGGTCACCTTTCCACCTTCCACTCCCCTGACCACTCCACAGAGGAGGCTCGCTTCTTTGAAGAAATCAGGCTCGATTGAGACTTAGGAATGCTCATAATTGTGGCCAGCATAGTTGGAGATATTGATTGCTTTAGAATAATGTAGACATAGGAATTCATTTTAGTAGTTATAAGGTTAATAGGGTTTTATTTGCTAAAGCAGTGCTGCTAAACTGTCTCTTAGTTCTCTTTCCTCTCTCTAAACTGTCTCTTTGTCCTCTTTCCTCTCTCTAAACTGTCTCTTTGTCCTCTTTCCTCTTCTGTAAGAACTTGAGTAGGTTACTAGAATAAACAGTCTCAAGCTTAAGCCCTTCCCTCTAGCTTCTACATATTTGTACCTGATAAGAGAAATGTAACCTTTCTACTTAGGTTGATGTACTTATCATGATTGACTGAAGTATACTGAAGACATTCAAATGGTAATCATACTATTGTTAAATCTAATTACATAGAATTCTGACTTCTGCAAAGGGAATGTTTCATGATAGTTTGGGGAATAAACTCAGTGATAAGGTTGCTATGGGAGGTAGAAAACAAAAAATTGTATAGAATGATAGGTGATGTAATGATGTAATGGGGATGTCTTTTGGCTATAAAAACTGTAAACCAACAACAATAAACGAGAGACTTCTCCACCGCCTTTTGGAGAGACTTCTCCATCACCTCACAAAACTAACAGCAATAAAGAGAGACTGCTCCATCACCACACATCGACTCAGCTCAGTTCTTCCGCCGACGCCACTCATCCCTCAAGACCCCCGGACCCCACCGGGGCTGGACCCCGGCAGCCTGGCATGATGCAATTCATGGGGTCGCAAAGAGTTGGGCATGACTGAGTGACTGAACTGAACTGATATTCCTTCTATTCCTGCTTTCTGTAGGGTTTATTGTAAGTGGATGTTAAATTTTGTCAAAGGCTTTCTCTGCATCTATTGAGATAATCGTATGTTTTCTATTTTTCAATTTGTTAATGTGGTGTATTACATTGATTGATTTGCAGATATTGAAGAATCCTTGCATCCCTGGGATAAAGCCTACTTGGTCATGATGTATGATCTTTTTAATATGTTTTTGGATTCTGTTTGCTAGAATTTTGCTAAGTATTTTTGCATGTATATTCTTCAGAGGTATTGGCCTGTAGTTTTCTTTTTTTGTGGCATCTTTGTCAGGTTTGGTATTAGGGTGATGGTGGCTTCATAGAATGAGTTTGGAAGTTTACCTTCCTCTGCAATTTTCTGGATGTGTTTGAGTAGGATAGGTGTTAGCTCTTTAAATTTTTGGTAGAATTAAGCTATGAAGCCGTCTGGTCCTGGGCTTTTGTTGGTTGGAAGATTTCTGATTACAGTTTCATTTTCCGTGCTTGTGATGGGTCTGTTAAGATTTTCTATTTCTTCCTGGTTCAGTTTTGGAAAGTTGTACTTTTCTAAGAATTTGTCCATTTCTTCCAAGTTGTCCATTTTATTGGCGTATAGTTGCTGATAGTAGTCTCTTATGATCCTTTTTATTTCTGCGTTGTCTGTGATCTCTCCGTTTTCATTTCTTATTTTATTGATTTGATTTTTCTCCCTTTGTTTCTTGATGAGTCTGGCTAATGGTTTGTCAGTTTTATTTATCTTCTCAAAGAATCAGCTTTTGGCTTTGTTGATTTTTGCTATGGTCTCTTTTGTTTCTTTTGCATTTATTTCTGCCCTAATTTTTAAGATTTCTTTCATCTACTATGCCTGGGGTTCTTAATGGTATAGTGAATGAGTCACTTGTAACAAATATCTACATGTGCTCAAGAAGGATGTGTGTTTTCTAACTGATTGGTTATCAAATTGGATAAATGGTTTCTAGGTATTTTCACCATAAGCTTCTTTACCATAAACATCTTTGCCACAAATATTCTTGCCAAGTAAATGGCCATGAGGTCATAATTTTGCCATAAAATATACAATAAGGAAAAATAAAAGGGGGACATTAGAAAGGATATGAAACATGAAAGTATATAACAAAATTAAAAAGATTTTATTGAGAAATACAAAGTATCTGAATACATGTAATGTGTGTGGAGTCTCACAACAATACTGTGCAAGTAAGTGACTTTATTCTGTGGGTTGAACCTAAGCACTTGCCTTCCAAGTCTTTTGTTCATAGTATTACACAATTTTTTGCTACTAATTTGTCTGCTTGTTCAACATCCCATTTTATTTTCAGTAAAATTTCTTCCTTCTTGAAGAGAGGTATCAATTCCAAATGCTAAGATGCATGTTTGTAACTGAGCTTTCTATTATGTCATAAAAGCCTCAGCACTGCTGTTTGTTCTTGGTATTTTGTCACAAGGCCATCGGTAGACATTACAAAGTTTTATGGGAAACGCAGATTTACCTCTGTGCCTTCAAGGTCCTTGGCCTCTTTTCTGCCGTGTCTTGTTTCAAAAGAAGAAACTAACTCTTGGGCAAATCATCATCGTCTGTCATGATTTCTGTACTGTGTATATTCAACCAAAGCACCAGCCAGATATTCTATCTTTTACAGCAGAATTGCTTTATAGCTAATTAATTATGCAGCAAGAGTATTTTCAGCAAAAATGCATATGACAAAGATATTTACAGCAGAGAAGATTATGATAAAAATTCCAGGCACATGATGAATTCAGCCAGACTCTCTCCATTCTCTTTATCTTCACCTTCTGAGCTCTTTGAAGTTGGGCTGGACCTGCTCATCAGTTCCTTGAATATCCTCTCTTTAATATCATTTACTTTCTTATTTCTCTGTAGTGCATCCCAGGGGATTTTTTCAGATCTGTTAGCCAGATTATTAATTCTCTCTTCCTCCTTTTCAATCTTGTATTTAATCTATCCATTGAGGTAGTAATTTCAACAGTGGTATTTTTCATTATTTAGTGTCAATCTTTATTCAGTCTGCCATGTCATTTTTATAGTCTTTTTACTAGTTTATTTTTAAATTTTCCTCTTTATTTATTTAAATATTTCCATATAATTTTTATATGTTTCACACTAGATGATCCCAATCTGGGATTGAAAAGTTTTTGCTAGTCTAACTATGTTGTTCTCTGTTTTTGCTCGGTCTTTGTCAGACTACTCTTTTTTTCTTTGTGTTTCTTTTTGTGTCCTTTAATTAGTAG
The DNA here is from genome assembly GCA_007570785.1 of Antilocapra americana. NCBI lineage: Eukaryota > Metazoa > Chordata > Mammalia > Artiodactyla > Antilocapridae > Antilocapra > Antilocapra americana. The sequence continues at coordinate 6,531,311 of ML663469.1, read as the reverse complement.
TGCATTTGTTTGATCTTATTCCATGGGAATTTCTAGGATGTAAATAGGTGATGTTTTCCACTAAGGAGGTTTTGATGATGGAAACCTGAGGGCTTCAGGGGGTACCATCTGTTCCTGCCTTACTATGGGGAGGAGAAGTTTGAATTAATCTCCCCCATCTACTGCTGGTACCAAGCTGATCTCCTTAGAGCATAATTAGTTTTTGACATTTTTACCTTCAGAGCAAACCCTGCACTTTTGCTTTACTTAATGTATATTGCTCCCTCTGTCTTTATAGCACACAGGTTTTGCTTTATTTTGTTTAGGTGGTGGAGACAAAAGAAAGGCCCCTTCAGAGATTTTCTCTACTTCTTGAAAATCCCCGTAATGCTTCAGAATTTTTATCCAGAATCCACTTGTATTTTGGCAGGAGGACCATTCAGGATCTGTAGTCTGCTTTTACTGCCATGAGCAAAACAAGGTCAGGATTTCAGCTTAACCATTAGGGTGATTAAGAATACTGATATACGGATTTGTGTGCTTGTGCGTGTGTGTACACAGAACCACAGGGGAAGGATAATGTGTGACAAATTCTGTCTTAGACTTACTGAGCTTGAGATGTCTGTGACATCCACATGCACATAAGTCAATAGATGAATATTTGGGCCTAAAATCCAAGAGAAAGAGGGGGACTGGAGATAGACATTTATGCATAATTAACATAAAGATGTTAACTGAAGTCATAGTTATGGAGGAGATTGTTAGTGACCATGCCTATAGACAAAAGACAAGTCAGGAAAGGTCCATAAGAGCTACCAACCCTTAAAGCAAAGAAAGAAATGGAGAAGCTGTTAGACAGGTGTCAGAAAATTGAGTGTGTGTCACAGACTCTGAGGTTAGAAAGTGGACAGACAGTGCCAAAGGCTAGTGAAATATTGAGTGTCTATGGAAGGTGTGGTAAATAAGGAGATATTTAGAAACATTGGTACGAGAAGTTTCAGTTAAGTTGTGCTGGACAAAAACAAACTTGTGGGTGTCTGCGAAGCCCAAGGCTGGTCCATCTCTCTTGAATTCCGACTGTGAATGGGAGGAAAAGTAGGATGATCCCAGGATGCATGTGGAGAAGAGGGAAGATGGAGTTTTTAAAATAAGACGGGGTGTGCTTGAGTATGTTTAAGTGCTGATTATAACAAGGCAGGAGGGAATTAAGATTAAATACTGAAGAGAAAGGAGGGGGTCAAATGAGTAGGTTCACAATACCTGAGAAGGTAGCCTGGGCTGGGCTAGAGCAGACACTGAGGGAACAGCTATAAGCAGTGGACCTGTCCATCCCAACAGGAGGAAGAAGGAAAGGTCAGTATGGATTCAAGTAGGGATGGTGATCTGTAAATAAATTTTAAAGATTCTTGCTGATGACTCACTTATCAAAGATGTAAAAAGTGAGGCCAAGGGTAAAATTGGGAGACACACTATGGAATGGCAGTTCTAAGTAGAGTGGAGAGGGTTTGAAATTGATGCTGAGGATGAGAGAGGAGGTCAGCAAAGCTGGGCAGTATTGCCAGGCAGCATAGAAGCCCTTGCTGGGGTTGCTGGAGGTGCCTTTGTGGAGTTCCCAGTGGGAGGCTGTGTGGTTGTTCTCCAGCTCTCTCTCGCTCTTTCTGTCTCTGAGCTTTGGTGCAGGCAAGGAAAGGCAGACTTTTTACTGTATTCGGTACTGCAGATTTTCTAAGAAGATGATGTGGAAAACAAACAAACAAACAAAAAGAGGGCAAGATGCTTAAAGATATTGAGGAGAGAGGGGAAAAAAACAAGACTAAAGGGAGAGCATCATTATGCTTGGGTTTTCTACAGAATCACAGGATAAGAAGAATGTGAATAAAGAGCCACATGAATAGACAGGAAAAAAGATAACTGAATGCGTGATTTTGGAACTAAAGCATCCCCAACTGCAGAGAAGGTCCAGGGTATGGGCATGATAGCTAAAGTGGAGTCAAGGAGGAGATCATGAGACTGCTGAGGCTGAGAAGTTGCAGGAACTAAACTCTGGGTGATTGAATGGGCTGCTAGGATGCTGGAGAGGGTAAGCTGGATCATATCTAATTAGTGACAAGAAAACGATATTGGATATTCCTCCTGAACCAGCAATACAGTGCATTGCATGTTACTAATGACAGGAGAATTTTTAAAAAGGTATTTATTTAATAAGACTTTTCAGTTGTGGGATAAGTACCATCCATGTGTATATAGTTATCTTCTGTTAATAGTCAAGGCCCACCAGAGGGATGAAGTCCTTTGAAGCACAAAGAAGTAGGGAGAAATGCCAACTCCTAAACCATAAAAGTTTGCATGTTGGAAATCGTTATTGGTAAATGTCATATTGTTTATTCTTGTGGGCTATAAATGAAAAATACGACAGGCACCTTGTCCTCGTGTAGCTCTGCTAGGGAGAAAATATTCTAAGTGATTACCTGAGTACTGTTCAATCATTTGTGTGGGTGGCTTTGCATATTTCACAGAGGAAAACAAAATTTTAATCTTAAATATCCATTCAACCTGTGGTAAATTATTTTTGAAACAATGAAGTAGTACAGAGCAGTTACATTTTTCAAATTTAGCATTAGCAATTTGATGTGAATGGAATACATTCTTTCTTCACACACTTAACCATGTCTTAAACCTTCTCTTTATGTACATTTTTCTTCTAGTCTGAGTGTTTCCCATCATGTCTTTTAAAAATATATTGATATAAAGTTTAGGTTAAGATGAACAGTAATATGAAAAGTTAAACACAGAAATGATGGAATCCAAATATCTAAACATGGAAATGCTTTTCTAACATACAATTTTTAATATATATATATATATATATGTATATATATATAAAGTCAGTAAAATCTATAACTATAGTCCTGTACAAAAAGTATTCCTCATCTTGATTTGAGAGGCCTTTGTGCTTTACAGCCCAACTTCTTTTTTCTTTTGTTTCTTCTATTATTTTTCTTCTTGATATAATTTTAAAATGTAGCTCTGATCACTCCTCCATTGTCTTCCCCTCTGTTTCTCTTATTAGTCAAAAGAGAAGATGTGTGACCCCACAGAGCCCGTGGAAAGTTCTACTCGAACCAGCACCACCATACACGCAACAACCACACAGTTCAGGGTCTTGACGACAACCAGAAGAGCAGCGACCTCTCAGCTGCCCACCAGCCTGCCCACAGAAGGTGCCCTGGAGACACTTTTTCTCTGTTACTGAAGGAGGGAAAATTCACTGTTGGCATGTACAAGAGAGGTTCTCCAGGGGAAAAAAATTTCTTCAGCAAACTAGATCTCTTAGGAATGTTTAAAAGGGAAAATACAAAATTATGGTGGAGTAAAACTATGTGCTGTTTTTTTTTTTTAATGTATGGATGCCTTTTATTAAGATTTAGTCTTTAATGGTGATCTTGGCTACTAGAGCCCCTAGAGAAGAAAGAAAGAACTTCTTCTCATGTCCTTTCCTTCCTTCCTTTCTTGATGAACCTTGTAATAACTGTATTTAACATTTTAATCACAGGATAGGAAGGCAAAATGCATAGAAAATGTCCATTGATTTTGTATTTTGAATAGTAGTTAATTCTAGTAACACACAATTCTTTTTTTTTATTGTTTTTGCCATACAATGTCATGATATCACCATGGGTTTACATATGCTTCCCCTCCAGAACCCCCCTCCCTGCTCCCTCCCCCCCGGGAAATCTCGCTGCACCAGCCCCGAGCATCAATCCTGGGCTGGCGATTGATTAGACATATGATAATTAACTTGTTTCAATGCCCTTCTCCCATATCATCCCACCCTTACCCTCATCCACAAAGTCCACAAGTCTATTCTATACCATCTGCGTTCCTTTTGCTGTCTTGCATGTTGGGTTCTCGTTACCGTCTTTCTAAATTCCATATATATGTGTTAATATACTGTATTGTTGTTTTTGCTTCTGGCTTACTTCACTCTGGATAATGGGCTCCAGTTTCGTCCATCTGAGTAGAATTGCTTCAAATGAATTATTTTTTTAATGCTGAGTAATATTCCATTGTGTACATATACCACAGCTTTCTTATCCATTCGTCAGTTGATGGGCATCTAGGTTGCTTCACTTCATTTTATCACTTTATTCCAGTTAACTTTAAATATCCAATTAAATTTCAATTAAGAGCAAAGATTCAAGTTTAATATCTTATTCAAATTAAAGCAAGGCTTATGAAAATAAATAAGACCATGTTTCCCCCTCAAGGTATACTCTTGGCTAAGTGGCCTCACATTTCTTTCGAGTGGCACCATTGCAAAACTACTAGAGAGCATGAATGCATGCACACAGCTCATTGGGGAAAGATGGTATATTAGCCCAGATTTGTTAGTCATTTATTCTGAATGGTGCCACTCAAGAGAAATGTGAGACCACTTAGCCAAGAGTAAACCTTGAGGGGAAACATGGTCTTATTTATTTTCATAAGCCTTGCTTTAATTTGAATAAGATATTAAACTTGAATCTTTGCTCTTAATTGAAATTTAATTGGATATTTAAAGTTAACTGGAATAAAGTGATAAAATGAAGTGAAGGACAGCTGCTGAGTACATTTTATTGCTTTTAAAACCAATATTATATTTTAATCCATCTTATTTGGAGTTGTTATATAGCCGGAGAAAAATATTTCTGTAATTCAAACCCTCCCCTTTAGAATGAAATATACAACTGAAATTAAAAGCACATTCTACATTTTGTTCTCGTAGGACAAGATCTTTTTGTATATTATTTTGGTCATATTTGTTAGCAATGAATAAGCATTTAACTTTTGAAGTTAAGTTTGTAAATACTGACAAATATTTACTATTCCAATTAACTTGGAATTTCCTTGATCTTGGTTTTTAAAATAAATAAGTACTCTAGAGTCTAATTACAGTAAATCATTTTAGAAAATTAAAATAAATGTATTTTAAATCAAAGTTATAACAGTGTACTTTTCTCATAGCTCTTAAGAGTCATATAAAACTTTACTAAAGTTTAACAGTCTTGATCTTACAATCTCAGGAAGTTTAGGACTGCATCCTATAAGGTAAGACTAACTCTCATTGACCTAGAAATTTACTCAGTAAAGTATCAAAATCCATTCCTGTTCAACAGTTAATGCATTAGTAGAAAATTGATTTATGTACCTTAAAATTTTTCTTGTTGTAACTTTGACTTTCTCTTCCAGATGACACCAAGATAGCTCTACATCTAAAAGATAATGGAGGTAGGAACTGGCATTTTTCTTTTATAAATATTTTTTAGATACTAATCAATTTCATTCATTTAAGCATGAGAAAGGACTTGTAGACTTCTAAGTGTAGCGTGAGGTCATATTGTACTCCCTGATGGTATTTAACACAGGAAGAATTCAATGGTTGACTTGAAAAGTCAAATTGTTTCAGTAGCAGAGTGAAATTCTAATCCCAGTGTTTGCCTGTAAAACTTCAGGACGCCACTGACCAATTGTAGAGTGAAAATTTATCCATATTCCTTGCTGTTTCTTGTTGCTGCAGTCCTCAGTTTATTGGTTGCATATGTGGCTATCTACAGGTATTGGGTCAACCCTATTTTTCACTACATTGATGATTTAACATCATTTATAATGAAAATTAAGAAATAGAGCAATATGGAAATATACTTTTACTTGGCATTTTTATCTTTTATGCAAAGAAAAGGACAGAAAGAAACTTGAGGAAGAATAGTTAATAAGTAGATAACCAGAGTTCATCTAAGACAATTTAGGAATGTATGTAATAGTACTTGAAAATCTGAGGAAGAAAGGCTTCACCAAAACAAGTCTGTAAAACATATTGACCAAAATTTTTAAAATAGTTCTTTTTCTTTTAAATTATGTTCAGTCATATATGCAACTCTATCATAGAATGCTGGATTTCATAAGAGATGTAACTGTTTTGGTAACTGTTTATTCAGCTCAGGAAGGGGTTTCCTCTTCTTAGCAGAATCTTTTATGTAAATGTGGGTTACATTATTGATCTCGACACAGTCTCACTTTTGCAGCCCCAGATGATAACCTGAGTAAGTCAGAATCCTACACATATGGTGTTAGGTATGTTTCTCTCTATTTGTAGAGAATAGTTTCTAAATTACTCAGTCTATGTCAAGAAACAAATATTTCTCTTTTTTTTTAGGTTATTGTATATCTATATATATATATTTAGATCAGCCCACTTAAAAGAAAAGCTGCTTAGCCTCTTCATATATATCATTATCATGTCAGTTTTCCATTGTCTTGCTTCTGTATCACAATGTTTTATTTCATTTATTTCTTATTGTTGTATTAATGCAATAAGTGGATAGCTTCACAGGTGGCCATTTGCCACATATACATTAGCTAGAAATAAAATCTTAGTGTTGAAGGGACTTTGGCAATTACCCCATTCAAAATTTATCAGAGCAGGTTGTTAGTGAACCTAAGTCCTAATGTTGGGGTTATTTCCTTTGGATGGAAGTTGTTAAAAAGAGATAAATGAAATGGAGGCGGGGTCCCCAGAAGCTTCTGTTGTATTTGCTATATTTAATTATTAACAAAGGTAGTAGTTATATGTGTTTGTTATATTGTTCTCTATTCTGTCTTTTCTTTTTTCTTTAATATGACTAAAATATTCTATAATGCTAACAGAAAAAATACTGAAGAAGGAAAGGGCAACCCACTTCAGTATTCTTGCCTAAGAAATCTCATGGACAGAGGAGCCTGGTGGGGTCACAAGAGTCAGACACGACTTAGTGACTAACCAACAACAACCGAAAAAACAAAAGATTCCTGTTATCAAATAGGTGTAAGATATTCTGGTTGAAAGAAAATGTAAGAAATTTATTTTCTGGAACACTGTTTAAAGCTTTTACCGTTCATTCATTCATTTACTTATTCCTGCCAAGTGCCTGCTAATTGCAAGGGATTGTATATGCTTGCAGCTATGGTAGTGAAAATGGTTTAGACAAATTCCTGGCTTTCAGAAAGCAGAGATTCTAAAGAAACTTCAAGATGGTGATAAAGATTTAGCATCTGGCATTTCTCCACTATTTGGTCTTAAAATTTTTTTTACAAATAGCTTTCACTGACTTAATGTTTTGTGGAATACACTTTGGGAAATAGCTTTCTAGAATGTTACCAGTTATCCCAAGGAAAATCCTTAGTTTTGTTTAATGCAGAAAGGAATCATAAAACTTTGAGGATTTTTTTTAAATGCAGTGCATTTGAACTATCTTATGACACTGAGAAATCAAGTTAGGTAAATTCCAACATTGAAATGGAGGGCTTCTTTTCTTTTTTTGTCATACTAGAAAAATTGACTATTGGATTTTCAGATGATATTAGATCACTGATATGCATCAGGTGGCACAATGGTAAAGAATACACTTGCCAATGCAGAGAGACACCAGAGATGAGGGTTCGATCCCTGGAACAGGAAGATACCCTAGAGTAAGAAATGGCAACTCGCTCCAGTATTCTTGCCTGGAAAATTCCAAGGGCAGAGGAGCCTGGCAGGATACAGTCCATGGGGTTGCAAAGAGTCAGACATGACTGAGCTACTGAGCACAAACATGCATCAGGTACCGATCAGAGTTCCAAAATATCACAATAAGACTTAATATGTCTATACACTGGAACTCTCTTCATGGCTAGGTTTGCTTATGAAGCACTTTTCCTAAATGTGCAGTTAGAGCAGACCAACTTGACCAGTGCTAAGATAAACATTCCTTTCAAAGAGTACTTGAGATTACACATTCTTTTTTATAGCAACTTTATTAAGTTAGCATGCTACCACTGCTTTTTATTTTATGGAATATGGAGATATAGGAAGGATTGCCAATTTAAATCCAACTTCATTAGTTAATTAAACATTTTGAAAACAGAATTCAGAATCATTCTCCTTCTCCAGCTTAACATTTTTTTTTCTTTTTTTGAGATTGAGGTAATAATGGAAAAGGATGCCTAATTTAAATGCTGTCTCACATTTATTGAGAATTTTTTTTAAATGCAAGCTAAGACATTTGTATAAATTGCTGTGTATTGCAGAGAAATTCGGCACATTTTCTTTTGTGACTTAATTGGCTGTTCTTAAAACCATTTTAATTTAGAGGTCTGTACTTTTCTAGAAAAAAGAGTGACATTTATCAAAGTACTCAATGTGTAGCTATACTCTGCCCTTTACATACATACATCATCTTCTTCAGATATTGGATTATCTTGGCTCTGAGTCTTCCTGGAATATTTCTATGAGTTAAAGTAGTTGGTTTTCTCAGTGGTATCCACAGCTGACCTGATTATATATGCACTTTCCAGGAGATTTCCCTTCATCTTTGATATGAAAACATAAAATACTTCTGAGCAGCTGGACACCAGAGGCACACAACAGGGCTTCTCAATCACAGGACTCAGTCTGCAAAAATCACTCTTGATAAATCGTCACTTGGGCATTGTGTTTCCTGCTGCAATTAGATCAGGTCTAGGAAGAGCCTTTCCAGTTAGTTGCTTGATTGGAGACATTTTATTAATCTTCGGCATTGAGTGAAAAATTCTCAGTTCTCTAAATAATTTAGAGAAAAGAGACTGAACAAAGAGAATGATTCCTAATGAATGCAGGTCCCGTTAGTAAGTTAGCAGTGATTGACCATTATAAATGGCTGAATACAAAAACTCAGAGGCACCAATATACAGATAGTATTTTTATCTTCAACTGAAATTTTTCTACTTGTGTGGTTATGGTATTAAGTTGCAAGTAATATATATGTCTAATTAAGTAGAATTTCTGTTCCTTGTTTGTGTGAAAGACAGGTGAGAAGAAAGAGGTAAGAAGAGGAGAAAAAGGAGGAGGAGGGGGAGAATAAAAGAAAAAGAAGAGGAAAGGCACTTATGGTTTCCTACATTCCAAGCACTCTTCTAAATGCTGTACATGTATTAACTTATTTAATTCACGCAACATCCCCGTGACTGGTCCTGCCCATATTTCCATATTTTAGCTAAGGAAACAGAAGTACAGAAAGGGGAGGTTAGCTGGCTAGTACATGACAGAGCTGCCGTGTGAATCTATTTAGTCTGAATGTGGATGCCAGGACCTTGGCAACCTCACGCTCTGCCTGCTCCCAGGTAGTGCAAATCCACTCAGAATCTTCACATGGGAGGCGCCAACCTAAGGAGTTTCATTCACACCTCCAGTATTCTTTTTCCTGACAACTGACTATACTTATAAGTATTTAGAAATGAAATTTCCTTTTGCCATGTAATTATGCCTTACTTTTCATTTTATCCTTTCTTTGAACATCATAATGCATTGATCCCCTTGTGTAATTGAGTCCTTTCTGAAACACTGACATGTTTCTGTAAACTGCAGGGGTAGTCTTTGTTTACATTAAAAAGCTAAATTCTTTCAGCCTTCTAGGTTTCTCGAGAAATTCAACTTTAATTCTCCGTTAAGGTGTTCCTAGAATGTATTCTTTAAATAATATGTATTTCTGTGGATAATGGTTATAAGCACTTAAAACTACACTTCCCTTGGGTTTTCGAAATCTGGCAAAAGCTTATTAGAAGAGTCACATTTTTAAGGAATTACCTAGCTGTATTTTTTTAGCTAGTGCAACTATTGACTGCCTTCTTTGGCATTTAATTAGTTGCTTCCAAATGACACTCACCACTCACCACCTAAATAGAAATGTAAATGCCTTCAAGATGCAAACTGGAAAGAATTACATTTAGGGCTGAAATAGGTCTGTGAGTTGAATCAATGGCAAAGTATTTTAACTGAGAAGTGAAATCTTCAACCAGATTCAGCTCGATTTAGCAAATGGAGTTTGCCATTTGCTACAGTGCAAATGTTAAAAGTGTGCCATTCTGCTACACTGCAGATGTTAAAATTATATCAAGCTCTAAAATCCTGTGATTGATTTTATTATTTAAAATTTGTTGATTGAGATTTGGTACTATGATAATAATGCCAAAAGCTGCATTCTCTCTTAGTTCCTCTAAAGATTCTTCCTTCTGATAAAGCCACGTTTCTTTTTAAAAAACACATTTGAATGTAAATTCTTAATTACTAATGATATTTAAAGTATGAGCACCCAGGATATCACTGGTGTGTCATGTAGGTGGCACTGTGTTCGTCATTTCTTCTCATTGGTAGGAAGTTTGCTAAACCTAAATTCTGAAAGGCTGTGTTCTTGAGTCAGAAAGTGGGGTCTTCATCAAAAGGATGATGAAGTAACTACATTAAGCAGTTTGCAGAATGTGATCAAGTTAATTCTGGAGTACAGATCTGCAAGATGATTAATTTTAAAGAGTTAATACAGAAACATTACTACGAATGAATTATGGAGTGGTCTGTCTAAATTCTGAATCTGTTGTGTTTAATCTCCTACTTCTGAACATATAAGGCATTTTATCCAAAGATAAAATGTTAGAACATTATTCTGACTTTTTCACTAGACTACCTCTAAGGTTATATTTTTATTACCTAGTGTGTAGTGACAGATCAAGTGTCTAGTGTTTCATTTATCATTCAGTCAAATTATTTTTTGACTTTAATACATAAATCATCAAAGTCACCTATCTTTCACTTTTTTCTCCTACCTTCCCTTGCTATATTTTTTTTATCTTTTTCTTTAGCAGCGATCACAGTCTTGTAAGCAAAGGGAAACCGTTATTACCTTATGACAGACTTTTGAGTATCTATCACTTACTGCTTCTAAAACTGTAAAATATCTTGGCATTTGGTTTTATCTTTTGCCCCATTTTACTACTTTTCATGATAGCACTAACTCTACTAGAAAGTGTACAAGTGCCATAATAATGAACATTTCTTACACTTCAGAATACTATTTTGAATGTCCCCTATGGATTAAGAAATTCTCCCCTAAAATTTTGTTTTAGAGTAGTGTTTTTCAACTTTTTATGTACATAAGAATCATCTGGTTATTCTCATCTTATTATTCTAACTCCTAAGAACCCCAGTGCTCAGACTGTTCTCCGTAACACTTAAATCTGAACTTCAGGATCTGGGATCCAGGCATCAATACTTTTTAAGCCCTCAAGTGATTCCCATGTACAGTTCCATCAAGAACAGGCGGTCTGAGGCAATGCTTCATTAATATTAAGAAACACTGGAGTCATCAGGGAAAGAGAGAATCTATGCAAATCTGAAATTCACTTGAGAAATAAAAACAAACTATAAGTTTAGGCATCATCAGCATGTAATGATAGTTGAAATTATCAGAGTGAATGAGATCACAGAAGACTAATGTAAAAATGGAAAGGGCAAAGGACTAATGAGGGAAAACGTACATGCATGCTAAGTCACTTCAGTTGTGTCCAACTCTGTGTGACCCCATGGACTGCAATCCGCCAGGCTCCTCTGTCCATGGGATTCTCCAGGCAAGAATGGAATGGGTTGCTGTGCCCTCCTCCAGGGTATCTTCCTGACCCAGAGATCAAATTCACGTCTGTTATGGCTGACCTGCATTGACTGGCAGGTTCTTTACCGCTAGCACCACCTGGGAAACCCATGAGGGAACACAGCATTTTAGATTTTGTGGGGAAGAAGAAAAAAAAAAAAAACCCTCAAAGACAGAGAGACAATCAGAAGAATTTGGAACCACAGAAAACAAGAAAATTTCAAGAAGCAAGTAGTGAACAATACCAAAGACAAATGAAAAAAAGAATAGAAAAGTAACCATTGAATTAATAATAAGTTGACATTTGTTGACCTTGACCTGATAGCTCTATAGTCCACAGATGCACAGTCCCCAGAGAGAATCGGAGACGTTGATGAGCAATAGGGAAATCGAAGTCAAATGGGACGTGCCGCTATTTAAAGAAGCTTGGGGAGAAGGGAAGTAGGATTTCTGTTGCTTTGTTTTAGGAGTGTACTTATATGTTAGAGGTGATGAGAAGAAAAAGAGACATGAAGAAAAGGAGTTGAGAGATGACTGAGAATGAAGCAATATATGTGCAGGCAGGGATGGGTCAGTCCATGTGGATGAGAGGAGATGGGTAAGAGGGAGAAGTTTAGGGAATTCCTCTGAGCTTGCTGTTTTCTCAGTGTAATAGGAGACAGCAATATGGCGAGAGTGAGTGGGAGAGGTCAGAGTATGGGGTCCAGCAGTTCAAATAACCCATAGAACATTTCTGAAAGAAATGGAAAAGGGAGCCTCCTGTGTATGTATAAAGGGTGTGAATTTGGAGCCTGGTGACCATCCTTGTGCTTTGGTGACATCAACACTAAATGTCTTCATGTGTGTTTGAATCAATGCCTATTGATCCAAGGAACCATGGAATATGGATTCCTTGAATCCATACAGAATATGAAATATGCTGATCTGGCTTAAGCAAGCAAAAAAAAATTAAAAATTTTTCTTTGAGAGAAAAATTATGTTACTTTTTAAAAGACATAAAGCTTTAAAGACAGTATTTCAATCTGTTAGATGGTAAATTTAGTTTAATATTTTTAGCAGCTAGGTTTTCACTGGCTTCCGGTTCCATTAAGACTAATTTTTGCTTGAATTTTATTCTGCATGGTCAAATAATACCATGCAAGATTTAAAATGTATCTTGGGTAGTAAGGACAGTTGTTAATTATTTAACACTAATTCATAACAGTAAGTACTGTGACCAGATGTTATTATTTCAGTTACAGTAGTGAATTAGCAACTAATTGGATCAAATTTCAATACGTGATTTCAACATGTGTTAACATTATGCTCAGCAACTACTAAAGAAAAAAAAATCTAATGTAGAGTTAAATTGAAATGGAGTTCTAAGAAATATCTGTTTAACTTGAAGAAGGCAAGAGAGGAAAAAATGGACCACATAATGGATGGACACAAAGGAAACAAATAGCAAAATGGAAGACCAAATTCAGGCATACCAATAATTTTACTAAATGAGTCAGAAATTCTACTTCTGTGTATTTCTTCAAGGAACTCCAATACTTTGGCCGCTTCATGCGAAGAGTTGACTCATTGGAAAAGACCCTGATGCTGGGAAGGATTGGGGGCAGGAGGAGAAGGGGATGACAGAGGGTGAGATGGCTGGATGGCATCACCGACTGGATGGACATGGGTTTGGGTGGACTCTGGGAGTTGGTGATGGACAGGGAGGCCTGGCCTGCTACAGTTCATGGGGTCGCAAAGAGTCGGACATGACTGAGTGACTGAATTGAACTGATTCATAGCAACTGTATTCATAATTGCTGATAGCTGAAATAATCCAGATGTTTGTCAATAGAATTAAACAAATTAAATATTTCATAATGGACTCCTAACTCAGAAGAAAAAAATAACAAACTGTTGATACATGCAATAATATAAATAAAACTTTAAATCATTAGTTTAGGTAAAAAAAGCCAGGTATGAAAGAGTACATATAGTATGATTTAATTTATGTGAAATTCAGCATAGATGAAACTAATCTACAGTAAGAAATCAGCACAGTGGTTTCCATGGCAGAGTAAGGTCAGGATTGATTGGAATGGAATCAATCAATTGACTGATTGAAAGTTTTCTGAAGGCATGGAAATAGTCTGTATGTTGGTTTGGCTGATGATTCCTTTGGGATACAAGATCTGTGCATTTCAGGGATGCAAATTTTACCTTAGTGAAAAAAAAAAGTAACAAAACAGAAATGTTGATATGCTTCTCATGAACTAGAGAGTTTTTTTCTTAACTCATGAGTAAATTTTTCCAAGCTTCTTAAAATTCTCAACAAAAGAGAGCAAAAAGATTTATCCTTAACAAAGAAGCTTCTCTAATTAATAAGCATAAAATTTAACACCTCTGATTACTTGATTCGTGGTTTACTTTCAATTATTCTTAGAATCCTCCCATGTAGTTGCTAATAGTGATAAAATGATCTTGCAGTTATTGGACTGTTACTGTACACCAGGCATTCATCTAAGGGTTTTGCATGTTGATCTCATTTAATCCTTAGAGTACCCCATGAAGAAAGTCATACTATAATCCTATTTTACACATGAAATATCAGAAGAACAGGGATTTAAGTGATGTGTCTGGGGTCCCTAATCTGTAAGGGACATAGCCTGGCTACAACACTAAACACTCTGCTGTCAGAGCATGCGCTATGCTCCCCATAGCCATCCTGGCCTGCAACCTGGGAGGGCTTCTCCAGTTGTGACACTGAATGGGGGGGGAAGAAACCTCTTCGCCCTGTACCTATCAGAGTGAAAAGACAGCTGTGTGTCCAAACCACGGAGCTAATCTGGAGCCTTAGCACCTGCACGCCTCTCAGTCATGGCTGTACTACCAGGTCAGTATGAAGCCTTCTTGAAATCATTCACGGAAATGGGATCCCTTCCCTCACTGAAGCTTGAATGCATGTTGAATGAAAGCACGGGCACTGTGTAGTCACTTGCCTGCCACTCTCCCTCCACTAAAGCCATCCAGGACCTCGGCAAACACAGACAGCACCAGTTGCCAGTTCATGCTCAGAAGAGCCCCGTGGGTCCTCTGAGCCCATCCCTCAACAGGTTAAGATCAAAGCCCAGGGAACTGTAAGATTCACAGTAGTGCTTTATACCCACGTGTGGGGCCAGTTCACAAAGCTGATTTGATGGGATGGCGAGGCTGAGACTAGTGCTCACCTCCAGCACTAGCCATATTCTATTCCTCGTTCAACATGTGGAGCTCTGTATTCCAGGAAACTTGATATTTCAGGACCGAAGGGGAAGAGAGTTGTGATAAACACACTTTTTTAGCATCCTTCTTCCCAAGCAGGCCAGCTGAATCTGCCCCCTTTAAAGGCATTATCTGAGCCAGGTTTTGACAGTTCTGATTTGAAACAGTGAACTATACATACCCTTCAAAACTGGTCCTCAGGGGTTTCAGTTTTTTCTTTCTACCCTTGATATATGTTTATAGTTTTATTTATATCATATTTTATTGTGATATATGTTTATAGTTTTATAGCCTGTTTTATTAGTTCTGGTAACACAAATTAAAATACAGTTCGAAGCTCTACCCAAGTTTATTTTTTTTTCCAGTTTCCGAGTCTATCTTTTTGAGATACATAGTACTTGCATATAGTCCTGCCCATTTGCCCTCCTGGGAGATTCTATACGTCAACCACAGCAAACAGCAAAAAGTGGTATGGTTATTGTTAACATCAAGGGCTAATGTTCAATCCTGAGGTACCCACAAGGGCCAAATTGACATCTCTAGCAACCGAGTTAATCCATGCTTTCATAGCAAGCATGTAGGTTCTCATTAATTGTAAATATAAACTCAGGTGCCAAAGAACTTGAAACTGGTTTAATATTTAGCAGTTTTCAAAAGAAGCTCTCCATACGGTTAATTGTGTTTAGACAGCCTACCAAGCCACAGCAGCTGGGCTTTTGTTTTTCAGATACTGTCTGCAGATTCTATGTGGCATGGCCATGACCCAGTTACTGCTGGAGTCTGGGGAGAGACAGGAAAACTCTTAAGGAGCTTGGTGGTTTGTTTTCCTACAAAGGGGTAGACAGTGAAGGTACATGAAGATTCATCTTGATCTTTCCACTGGAAAAGTTATTCACTGAGACATCCTTGCTTTATCCAGCATGCACTTAAGCTTACTATTTCCATGAATAATTTCAAGAAAGCCTCATATTGACTTGGTAAGACAGCCATGATTAAAAGAAATGGCAATAGCAAGGGTTCACATTAGCTAAGTGGTTTGGATATACATCTATCTTTCCATACTGATGGGAGCAAGGTGAAAAGGTTCTTTCTCTGTGTTCAGAAAACATGATGGATTTGATAGGGAAGCAAACATTTAATGCATTTGTATATTCATTCATGTTTGTATTTAAATGAACTGTTTTAATATAAATGACTTCATTCAAATGGACAGGATTAAATAGCACGAAGAGTCACTCTCTTCTGTACCCCCAGATCTTGAAAGTACATTGGCAACCTCTTCTTTGGTATTCCATTGTAATTGTGAATATATTTGTCATATATATTTAATATTTAGATGGGAAACCTAAGTACTAAGATTTCTGTGAGTTATTTTATAGAAGTAGAGACATTTTTAGAAAACATTTTTTAAATATACTTTTAAATGAAGAAGCAAGATGACTTGATGTAGAAAGCTGATGTTAGGGAAACTTTAAAAGTTAGATCTTATAAAGATCTTGGTTGCTGAAATTAGAGGCATGGGTCAATTATTACAAAACATAGCACATACAAATAAGAAATGAAAACCAGAATGGATCACTACAAGGATTTGCTTTTGGTGTTATGGTAGCTATAAATATGGTGAATCCCCTCTTTTTGATACTCACACACGTACATGCACAAAAGCACTAATCACATAACAAGGCTAGTAGCTGACGGTGCTGACTACTCTCCAAATTCCCTCATTTTGATGGAATCAAGCATTTCTTTTAATATGATTTCATGGAAATTTTATTTAGCCTTATTTTCCTGAGATAAAAGGTAGCAGATTATTGTTTAAAAAGGATCGTCATACCCTAAGCTCTTTTAAGCCAGAACATTTTATATGTTTCCCTGAGTGAAATTGCACAGCTGCTCTGTAGTAGCACAGGCTGCAGACGAGAAGCTGGGCCAGCTGCCCCTGCCAGGATATTATTCTCACCGCACATAATGCACTTAGCTGTGTTTTGTGCACCATTTTAATATCTTTTCACAGTACTTCTTCAAATCCCTCCTAAGGAGATGTCATCATGTGAATTATGAACGAATGTAGGGTCACAGTTATTCCTCTTGTGGATTAAGTATGGCTCATATAATAGTTTCAAGGAACCCTAATACCCGAATAATATTGACAGATTGGTAACCTTCCAAAAGAAAAAAATAGGAACACCATGATTAAGAAAATGAAAGAACAAAGAGAATTATGAGAATTAAGAAGATACGTAAAATACCCAGAGAAACTCTAAATGAAGTCAAGGTCATGATCGTGTTTGTAGAAGATTAAAAGAGCCATGAAGGAAATTATGTGAGCTACGAAATGAGATCAGTTGGAAGGAAAACTTCCAAAGGAAAAGTCAATTTAGTGAAAGTTTTTACTTTTACTTGATTTTCTGCTATTACATTTGGTAGTTCATGAATGGGTTCAATAATATTCCACAAGGGAAACTCTTGTATTTTTCAACCCAAAAATGCAACACTAACATTTTAAGCAGTTCAACTTCATTCTGAAGTGTTAAAAAAGAACACTTGACATCATCTGTATAAGATTTATGGATTTTTGAATAAATTCATGCAAGACTTTGCCCAAAGCTTCTTGGTCCCCCAAAAGACATTATATGTTGTGGAATGTATGGTTTTTTTTAAGCCAAGAGAATAGTTAGATTCAGAACTAACTCTTTAAAGTGAATAAAATTTCAGACAAAGAGTGTTTCTATTTTAGTTTTACTTTATTGCTGGACTTGAGTTACTGACAAGATTTAAAAGTGGAATATGATCAATTAAGCAGTGTATTAAAACCTCTAATGTATTCAAGAATTGTACTTCTAAATATCATTATCAATACTACATACTAATAAATACTGAAAAAAAAAATAACAGACGTAGAAAGACCAAGGAGACATAGAGGTCTAAAATTGAATGCTACACCTTGAAGAAACAAAAGGTCAATTTTTTTCCCTTCTTTCCTCCTATCGTATTTCTCCTACCTTTTTTCATCTTATCTTTTATCAATAATTTATGAACTTTTCTTGGAGTGCAGAAAATTAAACACATTTACATGAGGTCCTGAATATTTTCAGTATGTGCTTAATGCCTTTTAAAAATCTGTCATCTTTGCTATCACAGTAGCTATAAAACTTACCCAAAGATAGTATAATGCTTTGATTGATTTGACAGTTCTCAAAGTCCTCTCTGTGTCTAAATATTGATCTGTGTTTTATAAAGTACTAAAAGTTAGAAACTCATAAGAACTGATAGGTCACTCTGTGGATCAGATGGGAGTGTATTATCTCTGATACTATTGATTTTCTGTGCTTCATTTATGTTTTAAAGTATGTCTACAAGAGAGCAGAAAAAGGCTTTGATTTGGTAGGCTTTTCAAATATATTTATATATTTCCTCTTTTATTTTTTGGCCCTGAGGCTCCCTTTGGGGGGTCTTATTGTCTCTTATCATTAACTCGTCATATTTAAATGCACAGTATAAAGGTAAACAAGCTAAAGTATCCTCTGTGTGATACTGTGTGTGTGTGAGGGTAATTCTTCGGCTTTTGTTCACTTTGGAATGTAAATGTAACAGCATAAGATATTTCTAAGAATAGAATAAGAACTTGGTTTTTGGGCTATATTCCTCCTGACCTCTTTAAATATTCCCCCAACTCATAGACTCTGACAAACTTTAGAAGTTTGTACCTAAAGCAGGTTCAGGGTCTTCTTCGACCTACTTCTTTATGCCAATTTCCAAGAACAATCAGTTGAACCTCAGGAGTGAATATTGTCAGAGATGACATCTTTGTTCATTGTCTTTTCTGAGGAATGAAATCAGTGTATTTGAGCAGTCTGCCCTTGAGGTGAATGAACCAAATTTCAATTATGGGAATTACTAGCACTTGCTTAAACATTTTAAATTTCAATTTGTGTTTGAAGTGATCATGATTTTTATCACAGAGGGTTCTCTGCATTGTTTGCAGTTCCCCATAAGTGTGTAAACCCTATTCCATTTAATTGAAAAGTGGTATCAAACTGAAAACCAAATAGTGAAATAATTTGAAATCAAAGCACATCAATGATATAGTCACTTTATCTCCAGATTCAACGTTCCTTAATGTGCCATCATAATACCTGTTAATCAAGAAAGCAGCTAGAATAGAGATGCAGAAAGCGTGGCTAAATAGTGAGAGCAGAAACGTAAGTTCTCCAGAAATATGAGTACAATTTTTGCCACTTCATTTTGATTATTCCTGAAGTATTTAGAAATAGCATGGGCTTGGAACACCAAGATATCCCTGTAATATTTTGAACTTTTCTACATCTCTCCTTAAATGATTTGTTCTAATTATGACACATCTTAAAGTCATGTGTGCATTCATGGGTTCCTAAGTATTTATTCTCTCTATTGGTTAGTAATATTTTGAAAATCCATGAAGATTGTTTATTTTGTTAAAATCATCATCATCAAAAAATGTTATAAAATATGTATTGGCTTGTAACAAGCTACATTCTGTACAGATTTTATTAGATATGAGATGGTGTCCTAACACCCATACCAGCACTGTAAAGAATTTGTAAAGGAGGATATTATAAGTAGCCATTATTAGAAATATAGACTAATAATCATTGTGAGTATAACCATTTATGCCTAAATAAAAGGAGTAAATGGATTTCAAGGAATAAATAAATCTAAAGATTGGCAACATATGGCCTGCAAGTTATAGATAGTTTTATTGACAAGAACTGCTGAGTTCTGTCTCTAGCTCTCCTCTTCCTTCCTGAGACAGCTGTCCCTTGCCTGCTGCCTTCTCAACAGGCTCTGGGTCTCTGGCCCATTTGAGATATCACAGTCCAAGGTCAAGTCACAGGTGTCTTTTCCTTCCCTTCCCCATCTTCACATACACACACACACACAAAATTAGACTAGCTTTGGCATGATGCTTCTGAAAGATTACTAACCCCAGAAATAGAATCAGAGGCTCTTTGGATAGATGGATGCATGAATAAACAGAGGGATAGATGGATGAATGCATGCATGAGTGGAAGAAGAAATAGATGGATGGAAAGATGCATGAATGGAAGGAGGGACAGATGGATGGATGGAAGGATGGATGGAAGGAGGGGTAGTTGGATGGAATTATACATGAGATTTGAATAAACATTCAAGGCTTCCTTTCGTGACTCTAGCAGATATTATTGCCATATATTCTCCAAAGCAACATTTTAAATTAGTCCTATTTTCCCATGAAAGGAATCTGTCACCCTCTTTTAAAAATAAGAAAACAAGCCAAGGGTACAAAATGCAATAATGCTAGCATACTTAAGAATGAAGCCAGACTCTTAAAAGTAACAAATGTTAAGGGCAAAACCATAATTTATGTAGTGTCCTGAATCTGACAGTGTAATTTGCTTCATATAAAATATAATAATGTAATAACTATATTAGTTAAGTACTTATTATATGCCAGGTGCTTTCTTATGTACTTAATATGTACGAAGTGTCTGAGCGTCACAGCAACCCCATGGCATAGTTACTGTTACTGACCGCAGGGAGAGAGGGCTAACCGAAGACTAGACCAGCGCATCAGGAGCAGGTGACGGCTGAGCAGCCAAGGGTGGGTAGCTACTGCTGTCCTAAGTGCTGAAACTGGCTTGAATTAACCAAGGCGTGCAGCGTGAGCCTTCTTCCTGGGAGTTACAAGCCTGCACTAGAGTCCAGAGTTGTCAGATTCTGCCAGGGGAATTGGTGTCGATGTGAGAAGACATATCCCTGATACTTCTTCCTCTACCATCGTCCAGAATCCTCTGAAAATGAACTTTTACATAATGAATTACTCTAAATTTTACATTCCTTGACTAATGAA
Organism: Antilocapra americana; assembly: GCA_007570785.1. Classification (NCBI taxonomy): domain Eukaryota; kingdom Metazoa; phylum Chordata; class Mammalia; order Artiodactyla; family Antilocapridae; genus Antilocapra; species Antilocapra americana. The sequence continues at coordinate 6,510,776 of ML663469.1, read as the reverse complement.
CTTCTGTTATGTAAAGGAAAACTTCAGGAATTTAAGCTTTATTAGATGTGGAGTGCTGTGCTGTGCTTAGTTGGTCAGACGTGTCCGACTGTTTGTGACCCCATGGACTGTAGCCCCCCAGTCTCCTCTGTCCTTGGGGATTCTCCAGGCAAGAATACTGGGGTGGGTTGCCATGCCCTCCTGGGGATCTTCCCAACCCAGGGATCAAACCCAGGTCTCCTGCATGGCAGGCAGTTTCTTTACCATCTGAGCCACCAGGGAAGCCCATTAGACATGGAGAAGGATTACTGAATACCAACTATGGGTCTCACGCAAAGAATAAACAAATAGTAGCAACAAAACTTGAAAGCATGAATGGGAAGAATTGGGAGTTCACATTTCTCTTCTCCATTTGGAATTTTGTTGTCTTGTATTTACCACACATTCTGATAGGTAGTCATGTCTGTTTTTTTCCACTAACAAAAATTATGATAAAAGAAATAAATCAGTGCTTATTAAGTAGGGTTTAATAGACCAAAAAAATCTTTAAAACATAGATGCAGAAGTTGGAAATAACAAAGATGTAAATTGCTAATGAAAGGATTAGTAATCACTGTTCTAGAACTTCCATGAGTCTTAAAGAATTTTCTAATGATTCAAAAATACTCATCATATTATGTAATAAGGTACAATTTCCTGCTGCATATAATTTAAGAATATCTCCTCTAAATGCCTGAGTAGACATCAAATATTATAGAATCTTAGAACAAGAGAAGACTTTAGAGATTGGTTTTATTTGGTTGGTTGGCTTGACTTGGCTAATTATTGCTTTCAAAATTTAATTTCTCTTTTTTCCTTACTCTCTGAAATGGATATTACAATGGAGGGCATCTTAGCAAAAGTTACAAAAAATTATATTAGTCTGTGGCATAGTAGAATATTTTCATATGCTGTGTGTTCCCTTTAGATAGTGATAAACTATTTGCGGGTCATTTAGCATCCATCTGTTACACTTTTATAGAGCATTTCAGTTTAAAACAGATTTTGAAAATTATCCTTTGAACTCATGCACAGACTTTCTCAAAATGCCTGTGTAGCCCACCAAAAGATGTTTGATACTCTTCAGTTCAAATTTTCCAAAAGAAAATGAGAGAGGAGATTTCAAAAAGTAATCAATTTTTCCATAGGTAACAGTGCCAGTGGTTTAATGAGAAAGATCAAAGTTAAATTTATTATACAGTTAATTAGAGTTTTAGATTTTCCACAGTATTTTTAGAATAAAGGCTATTAATTTTGCCTTATTTAACAGAATAAAGACTATTGAACCATAAATTAAAGCATAGCTATAAATGTGCTTTTAATCATTTAGAGTATGGGTTTTTCATTTGCCAAGGAAAGAGCATCTAACTTCTAAAATTGGTGCTGTGGAAAAGAAAAGTCTTTCAGGAAGTAAAAAAAAAAGAAAGAAAATTCACTGGTACTTTATTAAGAATATGCATATTCCCCTCAATGAAAATGCAGATCTACGAGTGCACCCATGAATGTCTGACAGCTGTGCTGTTCTTCCAGCCTCTACAGATGACAGCGCAGCCGAGAAGAAAGGAGGAGCCCTTCATGCCGGTCTCATCGTCGGAATCCTCATCCTGGTCCTCATTATAGCTGCAGCCATCCTTGTGACAGTCTATATGTATCACCACCCGACATCAGCAGCCAGCATCTTCTTTATCGAGGTAAGTGTCAAGTAGAGTACATGAAAACCTTGCCAACTGATGAACTGTAGCCATTTGCTAACACCACCTGCATTTAATATTTAGCACATCTCTCCACTTTGCACTTGGGAGCTGGCTGGTTTCACACACGCACACATGCACACACACGTGTACTGACAGATGGCTCTCATGTGCTGAGTTCAGTTGTTACCTTATCTCAGGAGCTTTTGAAGAAATAAGGCATCTTGCCTTTTTCAGACCTAAAAGAAAATAGAAACCATATTTTTTGTCTCATTATAGCAAGTATGTAAACCAGCTGTTCTTCTGATCCTGAAAGGAATGTACCCTGTGCCACAGGCTGAAAGACTTAGCTTAAATCAACTAATCGATAAATACTAATCGAGTAGTGGCTGGATTCATAATACAGTATGGTGGGCCTGCTCCTAAAATGCTCACAAACCATTTAGGGAAAATATAGATTTCCCTACAAAACAACAGTTACAACAATAAGATAATGGCATGTGCCATTGCCATTTTGTGCGAACGCGTGTTTTTATACATTTATCAATACATATAAATGCACACGCATGCACACACACTCATTCAAACAATGAGAGGACCAAGCTGAATGAGTGCTGTGTTTGCATGCCAGTGTTTGCCATGTGTTTGCATGCCAGTGCCCAAGACCGTAGGTAGGAGGAACAGCAGTGGTACACAAAGGGCCTGAGCCAAGCCCGGGTGTCCAGAGGCCTGACACGGGGAAGCCTGGGGGCCACAGGATAAGGTCAGTGTGACCAAGTCACCTTCTGTCTCTCAGACAACTGGGCTTCCTGGTCCCCCTGTGTGTGTGGCTTTCATCCCAACATCATGGAGCCGCTGCTCTTCAGCACAACATAGATACTAGAGCAGTGAAGGGAACCTCCCTCAGAACTTCCAGCTTGAAAAGTTTAGATCTTCTCCAGTTCACCAGGTGATATACAGGCAGTTACTTAGAATTTTTTTCACGGGCTAAGTGAGAAATTGTGATGACCTTTAAACTACAAATTTACCTTTGGCCTCTGTAACAGTGGGAAGTGAATGCAAATCAATTAAATAGTTCTTCAGAAGTCCTCTATGGCTCTCAGCTGTCTGTGGAGTGCAGTGCAGTCTTCTTAGACCTCCCTCAAGACCTTGGCTGTTTCTATCTTGTCTGTCATTTTAATTTTTAATCCCACAGCTCCTCAACTTGGAATTCGTGTTAGTCGCTCAGTCGTGTCCGACTCTTTGCCACCAATGGACTGTAACCCACCAGGCTCCTCTGTCCATGGAACTCCCCAGGCAAGAATACTGGGGTGGACTGCCATTCCGTTCTCTAGGGGATCTCCCAGACCCAGGCATCAAACCCAGGTCTCCTGCTTCGCAGGCAGATTCCTTACCGTCTGAGCCACCTTCAGTACCATCCAATTCACTCCATGTTCTTCTCCACAGGCACCCCAAATTCTCTGTGCCACCAAGACATTGCTCTTTCTGTTCCTTCCACCTAGAGAGTCCCCTCTTCCACCTCAGTCGTCGAATTCTGGATCCCAGTAGCCTTTGACACCATGTACCCTGTAAGCTTTCCTTACCATTGCTCTGCCAGGACAGCCACACATATTCTCTCTTTCCTCTGAAATTCTACCCATAGTGATACATCTATATATTTCTCTGGCATTTACCATTCTGGCATTAGAGTTAAATATATAGGTGATTTATTCCAACCCCTGAAGACTTATAACTTCCTCGAGATTTCAAGTAAATAACTAAAATCTCTTTCAAACAAGAGTATTCTATAAGTACTTTCCAGAAAAAAGATAAATATCCTAGGACATTTCAAACTTCCACTAAATTTTCACACACAATATCTTCCAAAACTGGCATTCTCATTTAAAGTGATAATTTAATGACTTACTGGAGTGGGAAAGCCATTGCCTTCTCCAGGGGATCTTCCTGACCCAGGGATCAAACCCAGGTCTCCCTTATTGCAAGCAGATTCTTAACTATCTGAGCCCCAAGGGAGTCCCAAAGTCGTAATAATTGTGTAATGATGAGGCATTGTGTTTAGTTGGAAAACTGATATTAAGTCTTGTTAATGTGCTTCCCTCTTAATTCTGATGGAAGGAAGGTCATTTCCCAAGGTCATGACTGCACTGCTCCAAAGGCTGACAGGTGACAAGCTGTAAATCTTCAGTGACTAACCAGACACCGGGCTGCTGCTGTAACCCTAATGTGTTTAAGCCTTTTAACACACTGTGTCCTACACCTTCGTAACACAAAGGAAGAGACTGAGGTCCAGAGTGGTGGATCGCCTTCCCCAAGGTCAAAGAGCCACAGTTCTAGGAAGAATCCTTGTCTTTCCACACCTATTCCTCAGGTTCCCAACTTCTCTTCTCTTTGCCTTTTTTGTTGCCATTGAGTCGATTGCCAATAATTCTGCCTCCATCTCTGGCTCTTTGACACCCTGCCGTCCTCACGCAGCTCATGGCAGCCGGTCAGTAGATGATTTTTGAAGATAATCATCATAACTGTATTATTATTAAAGCTGATCCATGTCTGCAAAATCAGAACACAAATGCATGATGACTGCACAGTTTTACTGACACACCAGACCTATGAATTCAAAGATTTGAATTACTAACCAAATTAGAGCTATTGGTGCATGAAGAGATTGTGTTTACCAATACTAAGTTGCTTTTCATCTTCTATATTATACTACTGTCTGCTTTTTAGGCGAATTTGATATGCTTTTTCCCATTAAGAAAGTGGTACCTCTTCATTAGAAAAAAAAAAATCTGTGGAAACATAAAACCAAAAAGTAAAGTCACTTAGAGTCCTAATGTACAGAACTAATCACTATAACTGTGTGTTTTTCTATAATTTTTATATGCATAACTTGGTATCTGCCCATTTAGTATAATTGTAATTTCACTGAAATGCAAATGTATATTTTTATTTTTGAAACATCATTCTGATGGCTGTATGCTATTCCATTCAATATTCATTCAGCAGCTTTACGTTGGTTGTCCCATATGCTGTGAAGAGATGTTCAGAAACACCAAGGGCCTAACATTGTTTACAATGCCTTGAAGTAAAAAGAATTTTATTTCACCCAATTTGACTGTGCATTAGTTTTCTATTGCTGCTGTAACAAATTACCACGAACCTGGTAGCTTAAAACAACACACACTCTCTAACAGTTCTGAAGGTCAGAAATCCAAACTCAGTCTCATTGGGCTAAAGTCAAGGTATTGGTGGAACTGACTCCTTTTAGAGGCTTCAGGAAGAACCATTTCCTTTCCATTTTCAATTGCTAGAGGCTACATGCATTTCTTGGCTCCTGGCCCCTTCTTCCCATCATTCTGTCTCTGCTTCTGTCATCACATCTTCTACTACTAACCCCAACCCCTACCACCTTCTTGTGAGGCCCCTTGTGATCCCAGATAACCTTCCCAGGTCACGGGCCTTAGTTTAATCACATCTACAAAGTCTGTTTCGCCTATCTGGTGGTTGACCTGTTTTTGCAGTTAGGACATGGACATCATTGGGAGGCCATTATTCTGCCTACCACAGACTGAAGCAAATGTGAGCTGCATCACACACTCCCCCATTAAACTGTGACATGCCTTTGACTTTGAGACACATCCCAATGACCATGATGTTAAAATGTGACCCAGTATGTTTCTTGTGTGTTTCACCACGAAATCCAGACTGCATTAAATATTTAGAGATACTAGTTTCCATGCTAAAAAAAAAAAAAAGTGTATGCTGTGATGAATTTTTCTAAATTTTATTTATTTATTTATTCATTTTATTTTTAACACCAGAAGCAGTTTATATTTGGATATAACCAATTAACAATATTGTGATAGTTTCAGATGAACAGTGAAGGGACTCAGCCATACATGTACAGGTATCCATTCTCCGTCAAATCCCCTTCCCATCCAGGCTGGCACATAACACTGAGCAGAGTTCCATGTGCTGTACAGTAGCTTTCTGTTGGTTATCCATTTTAAATATAGTGGTGTGTACATAACCTTCCCAAAGTCCTTAACTATTCCTTCCCCACTGGCAGCCATGAGTTTGTTTTCTAAGTCTGTGAGTCTCTTTCTGTTTTTTCTTTTTAAATTTTCTTTACTTTATTGTGTTGGTTTTGCCATACATTGACATGAATCCGCCATGGGTATACATATGTTCCCCCTCCAGAACCCCCCTCCCAATTCCCTCCCCCTGGGTCATCTCGGTGCACCAGCCCCGAGCATCAAACCTGGGCTGGCGATTGATTTCACATATGATAATTAACATGTTTCAGTGCCATTCTCCCATACCTGTTTTCTCAAGTAAGTTCATTTGTATCATTTCTTTGTAGATTCCACATATAAAGGATGTCATGTGCTATTTCTGCTTCCCTATCTGACTGACTTCACTCCATATGACAATTTAATAACTTGGCCCTTAAGTGGACAGGCCACAGTTTGTGCAGCCGTCTTGTATTCTGGTGCATTTGGGGTTTTTACTATTGTTTGCTGTTATAACTGGCCCCATGAACATGATAATGAACATGAACATGATAATGATAACAGTGAACATTTGTTACATTCACGGGTGAAAGTGATTTGTATTTATTACCTCATTTAGTCCTCACAGAGAACTGTGAGGCATTAAAATGATCTCCATGTCATAGATGAGGAAGATCAGGCACGGAATTTAAGCAGCTTGCTCAGTATCATGTATTTAGTCAGTGGTGGGTCAGAGCTTCAGCCCAGGCTCTCTAGAATCATGCCCTTAACCTCTAGGCTATGCTGCCTCTCTGTGTAAAGGGACTTGCTTCACACGCTGTATGTAGCCATGTAGGAAGATGCGTGCATGCCTGCTAAGTAGCTTAGTCATATCTGACTCTTTGCCACCCTGTGGACTGTAACCCACCAGGCTCTTCTGTCCATGAGATTCTCCAAGATTACTGAAATGGGTTGACATGCCCTCCTCCAGGGGATCGTCCCAATTCTCAGGGTTCAAACCCATGTCTCTTATGTCTCCTGCCTTCACAGGCAGGCTCTTTACCATTAGCACCAGCTGAGAAACCCAGAAAGATATGTATCTAAGGACATACATTATGTTCCTAGAACAGATTCCCCAAAGTGTGATCTCATGAAAGAAAGAAATATCTTAAAGGCACTTAACAAATATTGCCGAAATCATTGCCCAGAGATGTACACCACTTTATGTAGCTGTCCTTGGTATTGTCTTTTTTTAGTGAAGATAATAATGACAGTAGCTGATATCTTTGTATTATGTTCTTGCAGAAAAGATGCACCAATTATTATACCTAAGTTTTGTGGATGCAAACACTCTTCCTCATATGTTACCTGGACTTTAGCTTTTAAACTTTTTCTTATAGAAAGAGAATGGGATAAAACAAAGATTAAATTCTAGAAATTCATTGTTATATGGAATGCTCAGTGAATGCTCAGTGAATATGACTCAAGTGATTAAAATCAAGAGAAAAGTAGTTGAGGATCAGAAAGTCTTGATGATAAACCAAATCATGACTTCATATATTGTATAATTAAATAATAATTGAGCTGACTATTTACACCTCATGTCTTAGAGGATCGGGGCTAAGAGTTCCATTCTCCTGGACAGTCACTCTTTACTCATTTGGCAGAATAGTCTATTTTTCATAAACTTATCTTTTATATTTCTCTATCATCCTCTTCAGGTCTTAAATTTAGCATTTGCTTTATATTTTTCACTAGATGGCTTTCATTTGTAAGATATTTTTCACTATCTGGCTTCTCTCAGTAATTTTCAAAAAGATACTTGAGTTTGACTAAAACCTATTTCATTATACATGAATGAATAACATGCTTAAAAATCTTTTTTTTTTGAAATCAGGTTCATTATATTGAAATAAGATACCAGAGAACAAATATTCAAATAAGCACATGTTCCTTAATTTTTAATAGATTTTCATGAAGCTACTATTTCTTTGGAAGAATTAAAGTGCCTTGGGTTCTACATGAAATTTAATGTTTGCTGAACATTTCTAGGCATAGATTCTGTGATTTATAATACAGAATGAATATGGGTTATAGACATAAATGTTTGCCCACTGTTAAATGCTATCATATATCATTACTGAAAATGCCCCTCTATTCCTAAATGTTTTAACCTACTCCAGTATTCTTGCCTGGAAAATTCTATGGACAGAGGAGCACGACAAGCTGCAGTCCTTGTGGTCACAAAGAGTCGGACACTACTGAGCACGCACATGCACACTATTTCTAGAAGCTAAGTGGCAAGTGTCCTTCCTCCTGTCCACGTTTTTTGGAGGCCACACTAGTGTGGAGACAGGAAACAGCATGGCGAAACAGTTCACTCGGGGCACATGGCAGCCAATTTCAGAGCCAAGACTTGAACTCGGGACTCATCTGGCCTGGGCGGTGCTGCTACGGCACCCCCATAACCACAGGCTCCTGAGCAGTTCGTCATTCAAGGAATTCCTCACCCCAAGAAATATTTGTGAACAACAAGGACCCATGGAGAGTGAGATGAAAGAAAGATGGGCAGCTGTGGCCCTCAACTTTTCCTGGCAATCAGGAGTGATGCCAGGAAAGAAACCAGAGGAAAGGAGCTAGACAAGGATTCAAGAGGCTGCTGCTGTGGAGAAAAAAGTGTTTACTAAAAGTCTGGCATCTTGCTTTACAGCTGCCTGATGAATAGCACTTGGAAGACATGATTCACTGACTAACCTGTGTAGTAAATAGAGAATTCATTTCATAGACCCATGGATCTTTTTTTTATCTTGAAGTCACAATTTTTTTTCCATAACTGAATGTTGCCCTTAAGGCATTCTTTAGTCTTATTCCAGTCTTAAAGGTAACTCCAGAAAAAAGTGGGTTCTTGAATGAAAATATGTATTTTTATTTCTTAGAGGAGGCAAAAGAAGGCCTTCACTTTTGATGAACTACTGTAAAGAAGGAAAGATGAGGCAAAATCCAGCTGAAATGGTTTGACACTCTCCTTAAAGAAGTTGTTTTATTTGATGGCAACTTTCCAGAAATATAGCCATATATGGGGGGGAGGGGGTGAAAATTGTTTGCATTTTTTAAAAATACACTTTTTGTGTATCTGTCTAAAATGCTGGAATTTTATTCATTTCCATCACTGAATGTTTCTGAGACATCAGTTTAAGTTTATGGTGATTCTTTTATTTATGCAGTTACCAAAATAAGATTTCTTTATAAGTATAATCTTTCATTTACTCTTCTGGATAACGTGTGTGTGTATGCTAAGTTGCCTCAGTCACGTCAAACTCTTTGCAACCCTATGGACTGTAGCTCACCATGATCCTCTGTCCATGGGATTCTCCAGGCAAGAATATAGTGTTTTTAAATTAATAAAATATTTTCTTTGCTTCATCAGGAAGAATTATTAAAAATAGTGAATAAAATATTTAATATCTCACTGAGTTCTCTGCTCTAATTGCTTCTTAATTACCATGTGCTGTGCTTAGTCAGTCATGTCCAATTCTTTGAGACCGCAGGGACTATAGCCTGCCAGGCTCCTCTAGCCATGGGGATTCTCCAGGCAAGAACATTGGAGTGGGTTGCCATGCCCTATTCCAGGGCATCTTCCCACCCCAGAGGTTGAACCCAGGTCTCCCACATTGCAGGCAGATTCTTTATCATCTGAGCCACCAGGGAAACCCCTAATTACCATACCATAACTCATTATTTTTAATGGTGCATAAAGCCATGAAATAAATTTTATATATATTCATATTATATTTTTATCATACATATTTATATGTATATATATATATATTTATGGGGCTTCTCAGGTTATGCAGTGGTAAAGAATCTGTCTGCCAATGCAGGAGAAGCAAGAGATATGAGTTTGATCCCTGGGTCAGGAAGATCACCTGGATGAGGAAATGGAGACCCACTCCAGTATTCTTGGCTGGAAAATTCCATGGACAGAGGAGCTTGACAGGCTATGGGATCACAAAGAATTGGACACAACTGAAGGACTGAGCACACACACACACATATAATTTACACACATATATACTTGTGTATGAAATTCCATAGGGAAACCCTTAAAAGATGAAAGAATCAAATGAATAAATAAATTAAAAAAACCACAGACCTACAGTCTACTTGGGTATCTGTAAAGCTGAATTATGTTGCTTTAAGAACATGATATATGTTTTAGGTATTCCAAGTCTTTCTTTCTGTTAGCTCTTTAAAAGAAGGTTGCTCTACTTATGATACCAATGGTTGAATAATTTCTTCTTTTTGACTTTAGTAGCTGACTTTTGTTAAAATAAATACTTGAAGTCTATTTGTAGAGACAGAGACTATAAACCTTAATCCTCAATGATAATTACATTGCAATTATAATAAATTAAACTATAGATTATTTTTTCACCAATTCAAAATAATGTAATTTTTAGGACAGCATTATAAAACAACTAAACTAAATAATTTATCATGAATTGATGCTTTTGAACTGTGGTGTTGGAGAAGACGCTTGAGAGTCTCTTGGACTACAAGGAGATCAAACCAGTCCATCCTAAAGGAAATCAACCTGAATATTAATTGAAAGAACTGTTGCTAAAGCTGAAGCTTCAATACTTTAGCTACCTGCTGTGAAGAGTCAGCTCATTGGAAAAGACCCTGATGCTGAGAAAAATTGAAGGCCAAAGGAAAAGGAGACAACAGAGGACGAGATGGTTGGATGGCATCACTGACTCAATGGACATGAGTTTGAGCAAGCTCCAGGAGATGGTGAAGGACAGGGAAGCCTGGGGTGCTGCAGTAAATGGGGTCACAAAGAGTTGGACACAACTGAGTGACTGAATAACAACAATGCTTTGGATGGAAAGACACATAATAAATTCATTCCTGTTGTTGTTTAGTCACTAAATCATGTTCAGTTCTTTACCACTGACCTACCATGGAAGCCCAATAAATTCATTAGGATAATGAAATATCAGGAGAAATATTGGACTGGATATGTCTTGACAAACAACATAATTGGATTAGAATTTGTTTAGAAAGAGAGTTATATTAAAAAAATAAAAGGGACCAGATGAACTAAAAACCACTGAAGGTGTTGAACAACATCAAAAGAAAAACAAACTGATAAATATATTGATAGTGACAAATCCAAATGTAAAAGAAATGGAATTATTGGGGAGAAAGCTATAGTAACAGAAAGTCATAGACAAAGCTATGGTTTTTCCAGTAGTCATGTACAGATGTGAGAGTTGGACCATAAAGAAGATTGAGTGCCCAAGAAATGATGCTTTTGAATTGCGTTGCTGGAAAAGACTGTTGAGAGTCCCTTGGACAGCAAGGAGATCAAACCAGTCAATCCTTAAGGAAATCAGTCTTGAATATTCATTGAAAGGAATGATGCTGAAGCTGAAGCTCCAATACTTTGGCCACCTGATGTGAAGAGCCAACTCACTGGAAGAGACCCTGATGCTGGGAAAGATGAGGGCAGGAAGAGAAGGGGGCAACAGAGAATGAGATGATGGATAGCATCATCACCTCGATGCACATGAGTTTGAGCAAACTCTGGGAGAGAGTGAAGGACAGGGAAGCCTGGCATGCTGCAGTTCATGAGGTGGCAATGAGTTGAACACAACTAAATAACAATATCAAAATACAAGAAGATTTATTATCTATAAAAATTTCAGGAGTACAGAAGAGGAAAAGTAGAATTTATTTTTTAAAAACTAAGTAATTATTATGTTTTTGGATTTAAATTTTTATTTACCAATTGTAAAAGCTATTTCAGAGAAGGCAATGGCACCCCACTCCAGTAAGTACTCTTGCCTGGAAAATCCCATGGATGGAGGAGGTAGTAGGCTGTAGTCCATGGGGTTGCTAAGAGTCAGACATGACTGAGCAACTTCACTTTCACTTTTCACTTTCATGTATTGGAGAAGGAAATGGCAACCCACTCCAATGTTCTTGCCTCGAGAATCCCAGGGACGGCAGAGCCTGGTGGGCTGCCATCTATGGGATCGCACAGAGTCGGACACAACTGAAGCAACTTAGCAGCAGCAGCAAAAGCTATTTAGCAGACTATATTTAGTGTAATTGGGAAACAGTATATATCTATTTCTTAAATGAAATGATTTATGGTATTTCAGTGGAAGAATAACCAGATTATGAGATTTGAAATTGTTTTCTATTAACTCTGGTTAATAGGTAGAATTGACTGATCAGATCTTTCAGGGGACTGTCTTTAAAACAAAGGCAGAATGACTTCCCTCGTTGTATTTTTTTTATTTTGCTTCTTAGTGAACTTTAATAAATATATGGCAGCTCCAGGGGACAGAGCATCTGTCTCATTCATTGTTTTTGTCCCCAAGACAAGTACAATGCTTAGTAAATATTTGCTGAATAAATGCATGCATATGTGCTCAGTCGTGTACAACTCTTTGAGACCCCATGGGCTGTAGTCTGCCAGACTCCCGTGTCCATGGAATTTCCCAGACAAGAATACTGAAGTGAGTTGCCGTTTCCTTCTCCAAGGTGTGAGAAATATGCTTACCAGCTTCAAACCAAATAATGGAATTAGAGACCCAAAGCACAGCAAAAGAGAGACTTTCAATGATGGTCTTGCAAGATCGAGTGTCTCATAGGCACCTCTGACAGTTACAGCAAATGCTTTTATTCCCTAGCACACAGATCCCCCCCCAGTTCCTCACTGGCTGTGTACTATGGGGTTACAATCTTCCTGGACGTCATCATCTAGGTCTCATAGGGTATTCTTTCTACTCCCTTCCCATCCTAAGTCCACATTTCTCAACAAGGACTTTAGTTTATCCCTTCCCAAATATCCTGTTAGCTTAAGGACTCTCCAGGTCTAAGCTGTTAGACAACACTAGCTTGCCAATAATTTTCCAAAGAAAAAACTGCGAACTCTGAGTGGAAAATTGATGATTTTCCACACAAGGCCAGCTACCTCATCCTGCAAATGGACCCCTTCAAGTTCTCTTTCTTACTTAGGGGAGCTTCCTGGCCCAGGGATCAAAGCCACATCTCCTGGGTCTCCTACACTGCCAGGTGGATCCTTTGCCACCGCACCACCTGGCTAAATTAGTAGTCTCATTTAAATAATCCAAGTGGGATGTCAATAACAGAATCACAAAATGAGAGAAAGTTGGAGACAACAGGAAATTTAAGGAAACATCAAATGCAGTGATTCACAGCTCTTTCATTACATGTCTCACCTGAAGAGAAATTAAAACTTCGTTTCCCTGAATAAACTTTTGTGTGCTTGGAACTATAAATAACTCTTGAAATTGCAACATTGATGTTATAAGACTTGATGCATTCAGACATTTTTAATGCAAATCTTACTGGAATGTTTTAGTTGAGTCATTCACTGTTAAGTTTTAAATGCATAAAATTAATGTTGATTTAAAATATTGCTCTTTCAGGACTTCCCTGGTTATCCAGGGGCTAAGACTCCGAGCTCTCAATGCAGGGGGTCCAAGTTTGATCTCTGAATCAGGGAGCTAGATCCCACTTGCCATAACTAAGATCTAGTGCAGACACAACATTTTTTTTTATTTTTAAAAATAAATAAAAATATTTTTCTGTTAAAAAATCATTGGCACATATGTATCAGTTATAAGACTAATTGGAGGTTATAGACTCATACTAAGTAGAGACCCAGTGTTTGTCCATTTCTCACTTTTTAGATGAGAACATGAATAATAAGAGCTGGGAAGTGATTTGCCTGAGACATTAGTGTTTGACAGTAACAGAAGCAGTAACAAGCTAAGTGCAGTAAGTAGAAAGATATCAGTGCAAAGAGGACAGACCTTGCATAAGTTCTAGCTTTTAATTAACTTTGTGACTTTTGGTCAATTCCTTTACTTCTCTGTGTAATGCAACCAGTAATTAAAAGCACATTTGCTGCCTCCCAAGGTGCCTTCATCAGCATTGTGTTAAAGCCACTATTTTTAAAAAGATGATCATGAGTTTTAGCCAAAAATTGGTATTTTGCCAAAAATGCCAAAATTTATTAGAGATATTCATGGGCTTCCCTGCTAGCTCAACTGGTAAAGAATCCACCAGTTCAGTTCTGGTTCAATTCCTGGGTTGGGCAGATCCCCTGGAGAAGGGAACTGCTATCCACTCCAGTATTCTTGCCTGGAGAATTCCATGGACAGAGGAGCCCGGTGGGCTACAGCCATGGGGTCGCAAAGGGTCACACAGGACTGAGCGACTTTCACTTCACTTCATTCATCTTTTTCCCATTCTTTCCTTTTTGTATTTATTGGAGGGGTTTATTTGTTTCCCATATTCATGCTCCTTTCGTAAACGAACACTAGTGAGTTATCCAAATGAGAAGAGGCAGGGAAAAAGTGATTTAGAACAATCTAAATAGTTCATAAACAAGGTTCTCAACCCCTGGATTTAATACCACTGATTGTACAATAAAAGTCATTTTTATAGGGTCTAATTGGTCTGTCTCAGACATATTGATTTTTTTATTTCTTTCTTTCATTTTAAAAATGTTGTGAATGTTGGAGTTATTTCCAGGACTGTAACCTGGCTCACAAAATATCGTTAGAGTGGTTATCATTACTTCTTTATCACAGGATGAATGTCTTGCACTTTCAACTAAGCCCTTGTAGAAATTACATGAGTCTTTGTAAAGGATAGAAATGAACATCACTGGAGGCTCTAAGTAAGGAATGATGAAATACTGATATTAGTCAGTTACAACATTGTATGAAAATAGTTATAAATGCATCTACAATACCTCTTCCATTGATATTATACAGCAGATATGCTTAACATTTATTTTCCTTCCATCCTAATGCTGTATTGTTCCCCTTCTCAGGATTTTAATTACTTTTTGATTTTTTTAAATTGAAGTACAATTGATGGACAGGCTTCCCAGGTGACTCAGTGGTAAAGAATCTGCCTGCCGGTGTGGCAGAGTTGAGTTCGATTCATGGATTGGGAAGATCTCCTGGAGAAGGAAATGGAACCCCACTCTAGTATTCTTGCCTGGAGAATCCCATAGAGAGAAGAAACTGGTGGGCTACAGTTTACAGGGTCACAGAAGAGTTGGATAGGTCTTAGTGACTAAACAAAAACAAAGTTGATGTACAGCATTATATTAATTTCAGTGGTACAAAATAGTGATTCATTTTTTTATGGATAGGATTGTAATTATTTTTTATTTCAATTTTTGAATTGACTTGAAAAGAGATAGTATGTATCCAAAATTCCAAAATAAATAGGACAAGTTTCTCGAAGTTAAAAAAGATATATATTATATATATATATTTTTTTTCTGTAGTACCTTAAATAGATAAAAAGTTTGCCATCTGCCATTAAGAGTTTTTCTAAACCTTTTCATCTTATGTAAATGTATACAAATTAAACACATCATGAGATACCAGTCAAATACTATAGATCTCTTTTTGTCCTGGCTTGATTGAATCAGCATTACTCTAAATTGTCATTATAAATAGGGTTCACCCTTGGATTTGATGGCATAAGCAGGGGTCCCCAACCTCCAGGATCTAATGCCTGATGATCTGAAGTGGAGCTGATGCAATCATAACAGAAATAAAATACACAGTAAATGTAATGTGCTGGAATCATCCTGAAGCCACTCTTCCAGCCTAGTCTGTGGAAAAATTGTCTTCCATGAAACCATGCTCTGGTGCCAAAATGGCTGGGGTCCACTGGCCCACAAACCAGTCAATTGGGTTGTTTCCTGATTAAATGTAGATTAAAACATGCAATCCCTTTAGGACAGAAGATACTTCACCATTTACCATCCCCAAGGTCACGGCTAATTAGAGTTCAACTTGCTGCTTTTATTCAACCTCACTGAGAAACACAATGATGCTCCAGATCCAAGTTACTTTATGAGAACAGCCTCTTGGGGACTGCAGCCAGTCCTGTCATTGTTCAGAGCAGCACTAACTCACATTCAACTTTTATTAGAATGTTTATGACCAAAGTAGCTTTATCATGTCTTTTAACCAAGTCACTAGCTGCCAGTGAGCTGGCTTGTTTTCACACTCACTACAAATTGCTTTTCCTCAGAGTAAATTACCTGTCTAATAGCAAATTATTACTCTGTTTTAGTAGACAACAACCACTCGTGGCAGTTTGGTTCAAAAACTTAAGAGATACTGCCAGCTACATTATCAATATGGTATTATGAGCTTAGACTAAGAAGAACTGGAATCTTCACAACTTGTATCATGGAAAAATCAATCAAAACTGAAGCTCCTACTTGTGAAATGCAATCTGGTAGATGCTGTTAATATCACAGGTATAAGTCCTAGTTTATATCTATTGTCTGATATAGTTATTAATAGTCTACCCACTCACTCTCAAAGTGTCCTAGTTTGGACAATGTCATATGGTCATCCTCTGTATAATCACATTTGCCAGCTTATTATATAGGTAAAATTGTAGAACATAAAAACTTGAATGACCAAATAGCTACATAGGAATTTAATAATAATACAAGGACCATTAAAAGTATATTCAAAGCTGAATACTGCAGTCAGTTCAGTTCAGTCACTCAGTCATGTCCGACTCTTTGCGACCGCATGCAACCCCAGAGGCATGCCAGGCCTCTCTGTCCATCACCAACTCCTGGAGTTTGCTCAAACTCGTGTCCATTGAGGCAGTGATGGCATCCAACCATCTCATCCTCTGTCATCCCCTTCTCCTTCCGCCTTCAATCTTTCCCAGTATCAGGGTCTTTTCCAATGAATCAGTTCTTCATATCAGGTGGCCAAAGTATTAGAGTTTCAGCTTCAACATCAGTCCTTCCAATGAATATTCAGGACTGATTTCCTTTAGGATGGACTGGTTGGATCTCCTTGCTGTCCAAGGGACTCTCAAGAGTCTTCTCCAACACCACAATTCAAAAGCATCAATTCCTTGGCACTCAGCTTTCCTTTTAGTTCAATTCTCACATCCATACATGACTACTGGAAAAACCATTGCTTTGACTAGACAGACCTTTGTTGGCAAAATAATGTCTCTGCTTTTAAATATGCTGTCTAGGTTGGTCATAGCTTTTCTTCCAAGGAGCAAGCATCTTTTAATTTCATGGCTGCAGTCACCATCTGCAGTGATTTTGGAGCCCAAGAAAATAAAGTCTGTCCCTATTTCCACTGTTTCCCCATCTGTCTGCCTGAAGTGGGACCAGATGCCATAATCTTTGTTTTCTGATGCTGAGCTTTAAGCCAATGTTTTCACTCTCCTCTTTCACTTTCATCAAGAGGCTCTTTAGTTCTTCATATTTTGCCATAAGGGTGGTGTCATCTGCATATCTGAGGTTATTGATATTTCTCCTGACAATCTTGATTCCAGCTTGGGCTTCATCCAGCCCAGTGTTTCTCATGATGTACTCTACATGTAAGTTAAATAAGCAGGGTGACAATATCTAGCCTTGACGTACTCCTTTCCCTATTTGGAACCAGTCCGTTGTTCCATGTCCAGTTCTAACTGTTGCTTCTTGACCTACATACAGATTTCTCAAGAGTCAGGTCAGGTGGTCTGGTATTCCCATCTCTTTAAGAATTTTCCTGTTTGTGGTGATCCACACAGTCAAAGGCTTTGGCATAGTCAATAAAGCAGAAGTAGATGTTTTTCTGGAACTCTCTTGCTTTTTCAATGATCCAATGGATGTCGGCAATTTGATCTCTGGTTCCTCTGCCTTTTCTAAAACCAGCTTGAACATCTGGAAGTTCATAGTTCACATACTATTGAAGCCTGGCTTGGAGAATTTTGAGCATTACTTTGCCAGCATGTGAGATGAGTACAACTGTGTGATGGTTTGAGCATTCTTTGGCAAAATAGTGCAGTCAAGGACTGAAAAATTCTTAGGAAAGAGAGAGATTAATTTAACCAGGGAGGTTTCATTAAAGAGATAGTATTTGAGCAGAGTCTCAAATGAGTGCCAGGCTGTGGAAGAGGAGATGGGATTCATATGCAAGTAGAGTCTGTTATGATTTTACAGAAGTGTTAAATCAAGGAAGGTTGAGATTGGTTGGTTTATTCAACTATATATTGGTATCTATGGCAAGTACTGGGAGTAGCTTTAATGCAGGTGGATATTACATGTGACAGATTTTGAAGAGCTAACTACAAAATCTGGGCTTCACTCTACAGGCAATCAGAATCATTGATGTAATAAAGAAGTAGAAATTGAAAAGGCATTAGGGAAAGGGGCTGGAGAAGAGAGAAAGGACCCACACAGGAGAGCTGGAAGGCTATATCTGTAATTCATGTGTGACATGAGAGTGGGAGCTGAAGTAGGGTATTAATAGAAGAAATGGAATGACGCTAATTCAAGAGCTATGTGAAGGCAGAAGCCAGAATTCAGCCATTTTCACCTGCTTAATGCTTTGTATCTGAAAGTGCCTTCAATTAATTTTCTTTGGTTCTCAGTGAGGTCCATAAATATAGTCATGGTTACACCCCTGTTTTACAGAGACGGTAACTTGAAGAAGTTAAGCAACTTCCAAAACTCCTAGAGCTAATTCATAGTAATGGTAGAGAGAGTGTCCTGATTCTTTGCGTTGAAAGTGTGGGGTGAAGAAGAATGAAGCAAAGATACTTCCAAAGTACAAAATCTGAGAAACGTGGACCTAAAATTTTCTGGTTATTAGAGTTAGAAACATCAAGAGACAAAAGTTAGTTTAGGAAAGAAAGTGAGAGAGGTGAATTTTAAGCATGTTTGTTTGAGCTGATGGTCAAATCACAGTTGGGCCTCTTCAAAGAAGCAACTGAAGGGAAGGAATGGATTAAGGTAGAGGAAGCAACTGAAGGGAAGGAATGGATTAAGGTAAAGTAGTCAGGTGAGAAAATATGAAAGTTACAACAGTGAGAATTGAACTCCAAGAGAATAAAGAATGTCACTGGGAAGAGGGATCAGAGAGTTTGCAGCTCTCTTAGGACATCTTAACATTTAGCATTTAGAAACCAGCAAAGGAGACAAGTGTAAAAAGTATATTTTTTTAAAAAAGAAAACAAAAGGGAAAACATAAGATGCAAGAATATGTGCCATTTTAGAGAACCAGCAACAAGGAGAATATCAGAAATGAAGAGTACCCATCATTATAAAGGGCTCTAGAGATGCCAAAGAATTTGAAGCAATAAAGGGTACTAACTTGACAAGGAGATTATTTGTCACCTGTGAGGATGTGTTTTCAAGGGAACGTGGGGACATCAGATTTAAGGGGCAAAAATGGTTGTATAAAGTGAAGGCAGAGGATTCATCAAGAAAGATTTAGTAATGAGGCCCCCCTTCAAAAAACATCAAGTAAAGGCAGTTCTTTGTTTTTTTGATGTTGAGTGTAGGCATAAGATGAAAAAAAAAAAAAGGTTTTTTGTTTTTTTTTTTAAGGTGCTTGGGAAGGATGAAGCAGAGACAGAATTGAGTAGGAAATGCAATTAGCTATGCCAGGGAGGGAGACTCTTTTTATTTCAGACAGGAAGAAAGGATCAATGGATATGAAGGCTTTAGTGAAGAAAACGGGGAAGGGTTAGCATCTTAGTGGCTTAAAGATTGAGAGAGAATTGGCATTGGATGGAGCTTGGGTGAATCATACGGATTTAACAAGAGAAGAATGAACTTATCAAAGAGTTCACAATTGAAAAAGTGTGAATCTGATCTCAGGTGGCCTCAGCCTGTAGCAGCTTGAAGCAGGGTTTCGGATCCTGGCCAGAGAGTGAGGTTGGGCTACAGCAGTAAGAGCACTGAATTGTAGCCACTAGACCAGTGGTCAGTGACAAGGCCCTGGCCCTTCAGTTTTGCAGAGAAGAAGTCCCACGAAGATGGAGAGCAGTGAAACAAGTGTTTATTAGGAGGAAAAGAGCAGTGTGGAGAGACACACAGGCTGACTCAGAAATAGAGTCACGCCCCAGTGGCAGTTTGAATCCCTTTGGGGGGCATTTCTTCCAGGTCTCCTCTGGCCAATCGTTTTTATTTTCCTGATTCCGAGTCTGTATTTCATTTATCTCAGGATCCTCCCATGTGCACATCTCTTAGCCAAGATGGATTCCAACAAAGAGGCCTACGGGTAGACTGACATCACTCGCCTTTTGACCTCCAAGGAGCTTTCTAATTGGGAAGGTCTCCTTGACTTTGAGAATGAGAAATATGTAGCCTCTTCTCTTTTATCTGGGTGGGGCTCAGCCTCTCCAGTTACCCTGTTTTATGGAGTTTCTGTCCATAGGAAATGAACTCCATCTGCTTAGTCTGGGGGCCCATCTATCTCCTGCCTTAATCCTCTAGGGCTGGCTTAACCTAAATATCTGACTTTTTTCTGCAGTAGTGTGACTGCTTAGAGTCTGGAATAGGAAAATATAGAGGATGAGGATTTAAGATATGGCTGGAAGAACTTAATCTGAAGGAATTAGAAGTAGTGCAGTGCAGGGAGATGGCCAGGCCTTGGAGGTGGCTGTTTTGAGATGAGATAGGATGAGCAATATAGAAGACACAGAAGTGGGTATTTTCAAAGAGATGGGGAAGAATTCTGAGGAAGAGGATGTTGAAGTTCTTGAAGTTGCTGGAGGGGATAAAGTAGAAGGGAAAAAACAAAGCACACAAAACCAGACGCTGAGGTTTTCTAAAGACCTGGAATGAGTTCAGCCAGTAGCCTCCAGGCTGCACTGAGAGTTTCATTCTGTCGTTTGACTTCATGTTCAATCTGCTCATGAAGCCATCTCTGATGACTCAGATCCAAAGGAAGGCCTCTTTCCTCCAAACTCATAAAATTCACTTTCAAATACTTTTAGCACTTACTTGATTTTATGCTGAGTAATCAAATCTCTTGTCTGTATGTTTTCAGCTTTAAGTGAATTCAATCTTTTGTGTGCAAATACCTTATTTTCCCCAAGTATACTTTAAATGCCTTGAGTTAGTGTTGTGTTTTACATATAGGTGCTTAAATAGCAATTTTATTGGCCAACTGAACGCAGTTATACCCACATGAATGCACTGATAGTCACTATCAACCAGTCGTTCTTATTTGGGGAAACAAAATGCCCAATAATGGGTTGAAGTCAAAAGAGAAAAGAAGACTCTGGATGCTGAGTATCTGGGGCATAAATTGGAGAAGAAGATCTATGCAAATCGATATTACTCTCTTTGTGCGTTATGCTTTGCTAGACATGGTAGATCAGTGTGAAACCAAGGACAAGGCTTTGAGCAGTCTGCCTCAGGTGCAAGTCTTAAGTGGGAAAGGGAGAGATTGTCTACAGAGAATGGCAAACCAAAATAAGGTGAGATTTTTCTTATCACTGTGTGTTTGAAATTCTAAGTTTTATTAAAAACTTTTGCTGATCTAAAGTCTAAAGAGTTGATTCAGTCACTATTGAGTTTTACTAACATAGTATATATGTAAAGTTCAACTCAGCACTTTTTTTTTTTTCTTTTCCTTTAGTGAATATTGTCTTCCACATGAAAGTTAATTCACAGAACCCCCAGCTACATGCTTGGCACCTGACAACAGACTCAGTTATATGCATTCATTTAGAGAATGAATGAATTCTTATGAATCGTGACTCTGTAAAAATCTAGTCTTTTTATGTGTTCAGGATCAACAGGTCTCCAACCCACCAGTACTTCAAGTGTCTGTGTTAAAACAATAGATTCAAAACAAAGAATGACAGCATTGTGTTTGTGAAGACAAAGGAAAAGAACTTGAATCACTTCAGTTCTATTTTTACGAAGTGCAAATCATTCTCTGAACCTGGTGCTCCCTCATTTGGCAGTATTCTCTCAGGTGTCTCTTCCACCTTTTTTCAAAAACACATTGTCATTCTATTTTACCATTTGTACAGTAATATTTGGTTTGTGTTTTTATTTTTTTTTCTGATATGATCACATCTATGAAGTTCAAAACAGGAAGGTTTTCACTGTCTTCTTCTTTTCCGGTCATTATTATTATTCATTTCCTTTTCCGATTATGACTGAAAATAACATCTTGCATAAGAGGCAGATGTTACGAAAGGGATCTACTCCAGATGTCAAGTATCTTCAGTACACACTGCCGTGGCTAGTTCAGGGCTGAACAGATATGATGTTAACCTGAAGATACATACAGTGCGTGTATGCGACCACAAAAGCAGTAGCCGTGGGCTAAACCGTGATGAGACATGTAGCTAAAATATCAGGAAATGTCTGTGACAACAGAAGAAGATGAAAAGTAACCTCTAATCTGTAGGTGGGTGTCCAGAAAGCTTTCTGGGAAATAATATGAAATAGGTAGTGTTTGCATAAGTAAAAATGATGAAGGAAGTAGCATTCCAGGTTAGGGAAACCACAGGCTCAGAAGTAGGAGAGCATGGGATATAGACATGGAAAGTGGTTCTCAACCCTTACTGAGCATGACTGACCCAGAGAACTTAAAAAAAAAAATCCACTGCCTGAGCCCCAGCAATAGATTCTAAATCAGTTGGCCAGTGTGGGCTTTGACTTCAATATTTTTTTTTAATTTCCCCAAGTGATATTTTTAGTTCCTTCTGAAATCCAGTGGGCTATATTAAAAAAAAAAAAAAGGACATTGTTTGAAATGTATGTTTGCAAGGTTTTTCTTCCCACATTAAAAATTTTCTTCCCCTAATTTAGCAGCCAATAATCACTTAATTTTCATTTTGTTTTTAAATTTTTATTTCATATTGGAGTACAGTTGATTAACAATGTTGTATTGGTTTTAGGTGTACAACACAGTGATTCAGTTATGCATGTATCTGTTCTTTCTCAAATTCTTTTCCCATTTAGCTCATTACAGAATATTGATATACAGTAGGTCCTTACTGGTTATTTTTTTATTTTTATTATTTTATTTTTGGCTGTACTAGGTGTTCATTGCTACACGTAGGCTTTCTCTAGTTGTGGCGAGCAGGGGCTCCTCTCAAGCTTCAGTGCGTGGGCTCAGTAGTTGTGGTGCTTGGGTTTAGGTGCCCCTAGGCACGAGGAATCTTCCCAGACCAGGGATCAAAACCATGTCCCTGCATTGGTAGGTGGATTCTTAACCACTGGACCACCAGGGAAGTCCTAACCTATTTTAAATATATTAGTGTGTACATGTCGGCCCCGAACTCCCAATCTATTCCCTCCTTTTTAAAACTTTTTATTTTATATTGGAATGTAGCCAGCTAACAGTGTTGTGATAGTTTCAGGTGGACACAAAGGGACTCAGCCATACATGTACATATATCCCTTCTCCCCCAAATTCCACTGTCATCTAGGCTGCCACATAACACTGAGCAGGGCTCCCTGTGCTATACAGTAGGTCCTTGTTTATCCATTTTAAATATAGCGGTGTGTACATGTCAATCCCAAACTCCCTCTCTATTCCCCCTTTAAGAGTACTTTTGCTTAGAAAATCATGTGAGTATCATGATGGTTTTGTTATTCCCAGTAAATAGCTGTTCTTCATATGCTTTGGGAAAATTTTCCTTGGGGGTATGTGTTAACTATGGTTATAGTAAGTAATTCTTCAGGATTTATCCATAGCACAGTTCTAAAATGAAGGGAACAGACCACTGGCAATTCATAATTTTAGGTTGGAAAAGAGGCAACTGCAGGGTCGTAAAACAACTTTCACGTGAGGAAAAGCAACTAAAATAGGATGAGTAGAGACTGTGCAAAATAAAAAACAACACCCAGGCTTTGTTTCACACAAGAATTATTGCTTAGAATTCTTGGTCACACCAGAAGACAGACAAATCCATTTGAGTTCCCTTTTTAACAAAAAAGTAACCTACAATTTTTGAAGCAAAGAGACACAGCCACGAATAGGAGTCATTTATTTTAATTAGATTGCAAGTTTGACTGTCCAGGGCCCACAGATAGTATATTGTGTTTTCCTGTGAATTTAGGGTTGCCAAATCGAATACATAACACTTAGATAAATCTGAATTTCAAATAAACAATGAGTAATTTTTAGTATGAGTATGTCCCGTGAACTATAGTTTAAAAATATTACTCATTGTTTATCTGCCATTCAAATTTAACTGATGGCCTATAGATCCATTTGCTAAAACTGGCAGCCCAGATTTATAAGTGAATATAACCTGTGTTGAACTAATATGCAACACAAAATAAGATGAGAGAAATCATTCCCTTCCTCTGGACAGTCAAACGTGACCAAAGCTAACTATAAAAAGGCTGACCCAATTGTATGAACACATACATACTGGAGTTTCCATGAAGGTCTGCAGAGATCCAAGTAAAGTCAGAGTTCAGTATTTTTTCTTCCACTCACTTTTAAAGAATGCTGATTGCAGAGAGCGTAGGGAATCATTGTCCTTGCAATTCCCACTGTGCTGTGGACCGGAAACATCAGCATCACCTGGGACCTTGTTAGAAATGCAGAGTCCCAGACCTCTCCCAGGTCTGCCAAATCAGAATCTGCATTTTAACAAGATGCCTGCAAGGTGAGAGATGCAGATCTAGTTCGATAGTTTCCAAAACCATGCTCAGGCACAGGATCCCTCAGGGCTCAGGGAGTGTGTAAGCAGGGCTTTGTCCATCATAAGGAAGAGAGACCTTTACTCTGAGTGGTCCTGTCTGGGCTTCAGGTAAAATTTCATAGGAACAAAGGGTCCATGGCTTAATTTTTTTTTAATTAAAAAAGAAAAAATTCTTTAAAAACATCAGCTAGTTCATTTCATTTTCCAAATGGGGAAACTAAGTGACAAAACTCTTGAGTGTGCCTGAGTCCTGTGCTGGGAAGTGACAAGACCGAGATGCTGTCCATGCCTCAGCATCTCAGCCTCCTTCCACGTCTCACTGTTTACTGAAGAAAGCACAAAATACTAGAAATCTCAGAACAACTGCTTGTCAAGCACCATCTAGCACCACAGGTGTCTTTTAGCTGGGCCTGGAAGTTCAGACTCAGCCCCTTGTCTTTCACACTCACGTCTAGTAACTGCCTTTCAAGCGTTCATCTAACGCATAAAAAGCACTCTCTGCTTTGCTCTCTGAGCTTGACGACAGGTCTCCAGCTGCAGTTTTGTGTACACTGCTAACAGAGGGTACCCTGCAGGTTTGTTTGTGGATATTTCAGCTAATTATCTTGCCACAGACCATTGAGACAGATCTGAATGACTGTTCAATTATAGTTCTGAAGGAGTAATTAGGGAGAATACCTGCCTGCATGGCCCGCCCCAGTGCGGACATATCAGCGTGAACATTTACTTCTGAATGTGATGAATCACATAAATAATTCTCAGAAATGAAACTAGAGAGCACCCACGCATTACACACAGACATGTTTTAAGGCATGACATCTTGCATCTCTGCAATGAATTAACAGTACAGTCTGGTTTGAATTTTTCAATTCTCAGCATACATCCTGCTCTGTTAACAAGTGACCTTGTGGCCCTCATCAGTTTCTGTAACAATTTGAATTAGCCATTCTAAAAAGAACACAGATTGGGACATGTTTAAGCCTCAAGAAAGAAGTATTAAATGCTGGGTTGTGACCCATCCATCATATTTCATGGCAGAGCCAGAAATGATGCCCGGGTTTCTAGATCCCGTTTGTCTGCTTAAAGATAAGATTGGTAGTCACCAACCTTACAGATTGTTCTATGAGAACTAAACATTGAGCCATGGAAGTCAGAGAACTGACCCCTTGTTTTCATTTGTAAGGAAATTCTCTGAGCAACTGCAGATTGACCTAGAAAAACAACTTCAGTTAGGACTAATTTATATAGATTTCAGCTTAGGGATCCTGAAAGTTAGTGGAGGAAGATAGAAGGGACAACGATCAGAAGAACCATGATCCAGAGAAGTTTTTAAGTAACTTTTCTCCCTAGCATTCAGTTATCTCAGGCAAGCAGGTATAAGGATCCTACAATTTTAAAAAGACAAATCCCCAGTATCATTTTACAGATAAGGAAACAAAAGCCCAGAGAAATCAAGTGATTTATTTAGGATCATTTAATTGATTTGTGATATGTGGAAGCATTTAGAAAGGAAGCAGGATTTTGATAAACTTATTACTCTGTGGCATTTTTAGGATTAAAATTGAGATATCAAGAAATGGTAAAAGAATGTAAAATAAACCAAGTACATGACAGTTACTGGATTTCATTGCATGAAATCAGACCAGTTGCATGACAATTAGTAGATTTCATTGTAAATTTTAACATATTATTATGGGAAATGCCCTTTCTTCATCTAGTCAAAAACTGTAGAAGTAAGTATAAATCTTTCAGTTTTGTACATATAAAATAGGAGTCTTGAATAATCTTGCAGTTAGATAACACCTATCGTATCTTGTTCATCTTTAGAATGCTTATTTGAAACCTAAATTAAATCTTACCCCTTTTACCCTGAAGAAGTTTTTATCTTCCATATATGGAAACCATGTTTTATATGTTTCTTTGGTCATTTGCCCTTAAAAAACAGCATCTCGCACCATGTTAGACTTTTCAGATATTTTTGGTAAATAATCTGTGCGTTCTCTTTGGATCAATAATTTCACTTCTGCGAGTTTATAAAAGGAACTAATCAGAAATATTCCTTTGAGGTTAGCAGCAAAAATATTCACTGGAGCATTATTTTATCAAACAATCTGGAAAAAGAATCTCAAAATCAAATTGACTATATAACTCATATTGAGTTATATGTAGTACGCTTTTGCACACACTGAAAGTAATTTTGTAGAGGAATAGTTCATAAAATTTTTGTGTTCTTAATTAGAAATAAAGGAGTTCATAAAACAATATTTGCAGTGATTTAGTGTTTCTAGAAATGAGTATAAGTGATATACACAGATACTTGAACCAAATTATGTGTGGGTGGTGGAATCTCTAGTGATTTTAAATCTTGTTAGGGTGTTTTATCTCTAATGAGTAGTGGTAAGATGAAAGAAATTTTCTTTAAGGAAATGAAATTAACTCAGAAAATAAGTTTGTATTGTGTTGACAGTGGTAGCTTCACTGTACTTTCTATTTTGAGAACCTCTGTGATAAGTTCACAAAGAACATGATAAACATTATCAATAATCCTGCAACCTTTACACCTAAGACAGAGAATTAATTATTAACTTGGTAATTCTTAGAATTCTTAGTAATGCTTAGAATACTGAAGTTGTTGGTTATGTTATAGTTTAAGACTGAAATAAACATAGAACCATGTTCAAAAATTTCAGATAGGTTGTACACAAAATAATGAATTTTAAGAGCTAATTTCTATAGTGGGAGAATTAACTTTGGAAGTCGATAGCTCTCATTTTAAATCTTGGATCTGCCATGTGCCAGCTTTTTAGGTTTGGGCGCAAGGTAAATGATTGAATTGTACACATTAAATAAGATCATGTATGTAATCACCTTCTAACAGCATGAAATATGATTAATTATGTTTAATAAAATGTAACTTTCCCAGGCATCATCATCAACATCCTCACCAGTGGTGTTCCTTTTTACTTCTTTAAGTAGATAAGTGTGGCATTGTATAGGTTTAAGGCATACAATGTGTTACTTTGATACATTTATATATTGTAATATGGTTGCTGTTGTAATGATATTTATTACATTGCATGCTTATAGTACAATATTATTTAATACTCATCACAAGTGTATGCCCTTAAATACCATCAATCTTATCTCCCCATCCTCTATTACCTGGCAACCACTGTTTGCTTTTTTCTTAGGTCTGACTTCTTTGGATTCCTCAGATTAAGTGATATCACACAGTTCTGGTCTTTCTCTGTCTGACTTATGTCACTTAGCATCATGCGTTCAAGGTCCATCCATTCTGTCACAAATGACAGGATATCCTCTTTTCTCGTGGCAGAATAATATTCCATTGTGTATACATACTGCATCTTTGTTTATCCATTCATCCATTGATGGGCACCTGGGATGTTTCCATATCTTGGCTATTGTGAATAATGTTTCCATAAACATGGGAATATAGATATCTCATCAAACTTCTGTTTTCATTTCTTTTAGGTATATACCAGAAGTAGAATTGCTGGATCATGTAGCAGATCCATTTTTAAGTTTTTTAGGAACTTCCTGATTTTTTTCCATAGTCTTTTGACCAAGCTACATTCCTACCTATAGTGTCTTAAGTTTTTCTTTCCATCATGTTCTCACCAATACCTCCCATCTCTTGTCTTCTTGATGATAATCATTACTCCTTTTTAATGGTCACCTGTAACACAGTGTCTTTATGTGCTGAGTGGTAAATCAGTGCTAGGCCATAGGGCTGTGCTTGTCTGCTGGACCCATGGGCCAAATGGGCCTTGTAAGGTAGAGCTTCAGAACAGGCTTAGTGGTGCTGCTTGACACCAAGAAACACAAGGGCAGTTGTGGCTAAGAAGCCAGTTGTGAAGTAACTGAAACCCCAGAGTGGGGTTTATAAAGAGTGAGCATGTTGAGGACTTCCCTGGTAGTCAGTGGTTAAGACTCTGCACCTCCAATGCAGGGGGCTTGAGTTTGATCTCTTGTCAGGAAACTAAGATCCCACGTTCTGGGGATCTAAGATCGGGTGCAGCCAGAGATTTTTTTTAAAGAATGAATGAGCATATTGGCATTTTCCCACAACAGGAGTGACCATAAATTACAGTGTCCATCTCTCTAGAAACATTTAGTATATTTCCATTGATGATTTTTAGTTCCAACAAAGACATTAGATTGCTATTTAGACCTCTCAGTTTTACCTTCTTTTTTAGGAAAATAAAGATAATTCAGTTTCACTTACATAACGGGACTTAACCAGCTAATAAATATAAAGCATTCTGACCACATAATGTTATAGAGACAGTACTAATATTATTAACAGGCAGGATGCAATTAGCACGATTGGTATTTTTCCAGAAGGTAGAGCTAATACTCATTCCTACCTGATGGGAAAACTCTTTTACAGCCATTAATCATGACAATGGAATGTAATTGGCCAATCTAGAAAGCTGCCAAATGCCAATATACCTACACTGATATTTAACATTTTTCACATTAAAATTCTTAGGTAGAAATAAACTTCCTTTAATATTTATTGGTTTATTTACTCCAAAATTACAGGTACTATAATAAATGGAATAGTAGTTTCTAGTGCCACTGTGGCTGAGAAATGCCTTTTAGTGTCTTCTGCTGCTGTAACTTAATAATTCATTTCATCACTTCTGTTTGTAAATCACAAAAGGTTTGATGAACATAGGGTTAAGGAGAAATGTCAATACAGGTAACCTGTATTTTAAGACCACTGTCTATATGTGCAATTATTTACATAGGCTTGAGATTATTCACAACCTCTGACATTGGATTCAGTTTTCAGGGCATCTGTTCATTTTCAAACACAAAAAGTCATCTAGGGGCTGTCTTAGCTTAATAAATTAATTCTTAATTAATTTAAGAATTGATTGATTGATCTTTTAGTTTGGTTTTTGCTAGGAAGTCTAAGCACCAAATTTGAAGCACACTTCTAATAACCATGCAGAATTTTATGGTCTTAGGTTTTTTGAGTGAATTAATAAATGAAATGAAGTGATAATCATTATTGACTTCTAAAGAAGAGAAGGTGTCCATGGTTATATATTAAGAAAATTTGTTTATCATGACTGTTCATTTTTGCTTAGTTATATTTGAACACTTAATGGAGTCTTTTAGACATAAATATGCATAAAGCATAAATCATATCTTTGAGAAACCCTCAATCCTTTGGCGGAGGAGGCAATGGCAACCCACTCCCTCTTGCCTGGAAAATCCCATGGACAGAGGAGCCTGGTAGGCTACAGTCCATGGGGTCTCTAGGAGTCGGACACAACTGAGCGACTTCACTTTCACTTTTCACTTTCATGCATTGGAGAAGGAAATGGCAACCCACTCCAGTGTTCTTGCCTGGAGAATCCCAGGGACGGGGGAGCCAGGTGGGCTGCTGTCTATGGGGTCACAGAGTCGGACACAACTGAAGCGACTTGGCAGCAGCAGTCCTTTGTGGGGTAGCTTTGGCTAAGGGACTGTCATCTGGGAGGTGCTGGTAGTGCCATGATAGAGAGGCACACAGGGCGCTTTGGGCATGTATAGTTTCAACTGTGGTGGTAATGAGATCATTTAATATGTTGCTGCATTTAATCCAGAAGTTAATCTGAAATAGTTGGCAAATAAATTTTTCTTATGACATAACCATCACTGCACTGTTCACTCCTTTTGCATTTTTCTGTTTCAGAGACGCCCAAGCAGATGGCCTGCAATGAAGTTCCGAAGAGGTTCTGGCCATCCTGCCTATGCTGAAGTTGAACCAGTTGGAGAGAAAGAAGGTTTTATCGTATCAGAGCAGTGCTAAAATTTCTAGGACAGAACAGCACCAGTGCTGGCTTACAGGTGTTAAGACTAAAAATTTGCCTATACCTTTAAGACAAACACACACCCACCCACACACACACACACACACACACACACACAAACGCACAGGAGCCCTAAGCTGCTTTAGCCAGAAGGAGATGAGATTTCTGGACAAGCCCAGCCCAGGAAGGGTTAAAAACATTTTTTTTAAACTTATAGAGGATACCAGTTACCACTGAACATAGAATTCCCTAGTGGAATGACCTCTATAGTTCACTCAGCACATCTCCTATGGACTTATCAGAAATATGTCAAGATTACAGTGCTGTTGGCTTAAGGTGCAGGGTTGCAAAGGGATCGAGAAAAAAATAATAATAAAGCTTTAGTTCACAAGGGATCTATACCTTTGGTTCAAATATTCTTCTCTGATAACTGTGTTACAAAGCCTGAACCCATTCACTCAAAAGAACAGTGACAAATATTTCCAGGTTGCTGAGAGAAGTAGCTGATGCAGGGGCCCAAACAAACACAGAAGAAGAGATTTTATGTCTTTCCACCAGACATGTGGCTGAAGGATTTTGTTTTGCTGGTCTAGACCCACCTGTTCCAACCAGTTCATTACTTTACAGGATGAATCTTTTATCTTTCCAGTTCCGACTTTGCCTCCCTCTTCCTGGACACCTTCTGTGTAAGCAGTGACAGAATCGTAGCCTTTTAGCTAAGTGTGAGGACAGAGGGAGGGACAAACAAGGCTACTGGTTCCCCCCACCTCAGAGTGAAACAGCTGATTGGTTTTCAGAAGCATCGCCTCCACCTCCCAACAGTGAAGTCCTGTGAAGCCACAGTTGTTCTTGGCTGAAAGAAACAGAAGGAAACAGTACCAATAATTCCTTAATCATTTTTGAAGCAAAAATGTTAAGGGATTCTAAGCATATGAGGTTTTTGGTGTTTTGTCTTTTTTAACTTTTGCCGTTTCAGTCTGAGAGGCTCATTTCGTTGTCGATTCCTATCTAAGAAACCTTTCAAGTCAGCATATCCCTGGCGAGAAAAAGAGCGAAAGAACCCTGCTGAATCATACAGTAATTTTCTTTAAAGCACATAGTAGTTACATAAATATATATATATAAATATATTTTTGTTTATAACTAACACAAGGCAGGCTCTTGTGACTCAGTGCATTTTGTCATCGAGACAAAACAAATGCGAGATGCATTACTGCATACTTCCATAGAGTTGTAAAATAATCCTTAATATTAGAATATTTTTATGTCACTTAGCGGAAGTGGTTCAACTGGTTGCAACGCCGATCGTTTTTCCTGCCTGTTGGAGCCGCTCTCCCGTTCATATCAACCCCTTCCCTCCCTGGCAAAATAAAGCAGATGCAAAAAGCTCCATAGATGGATCTGTTGTTTGCCCCATAATCACAATCCAGATTTTGAACCATCCCTGTGAGTGAAGACAGGAAAGGCACGCCCCCACCCCCAGAGGAGGAAAGTGGTTAATATATATACTGAGCTCCTAAAGTTTGAATTCAGGTACTGTGTGTACAATGTCATCAACATCTCGACCCATGAAACTTACATCTTGTGCCAAGAAGCTGTTGGTTCTCAGAGGGTACCCATGTCCAGCATTTGCAGATTCAGGTATCAAGAAGCAGAGCTGTCTCGTAAGCAGCACTTTACTATCAGCTCAGCATCTACACAGTGTCTACATCAAATGACATTAGTCCGCTAACAGAGTATCACATATTATCCTCACAACTGTCTGATGTAAACTCGTGCCATTTTCCATTGAGTATATTTTGCTTTACATTTTTAAGTATCTGATGAGGGTGTTAATTTTGTTTTTCCTCACCTGCTTAGACGATAATTGCCAAAAAAAAAAAATGACAAGCAAGGTGATTGAAGGGTGTGATGACTGCGATAGCTCTCTGCTATAGCTACGTTCAGTTGATATGAAATAAACCAACTTATTTCTGATGGAGTAGGTTTGGTCAGTTAGCAATTACCAAATGACTTGCCAATATAACTGGTGCAACGGGTATTCTACAAAGGCATAAGGAACACATAGACGATTCCTTCCAGGATAAGTTGACGCTTCTTTCACTTGCTTTTGTGTTAGGTGTGGCTTCCAATACAGCTGATTGACAGTTATATAAATCCTGCATATATATATATATATATATATATATCCAACACCTTTCTCAATTCTTTGAAGTGGTGGTGTAATTTCTATCCCTTTCAGAGTTCATCTTCCACTTTTGATTTTTTAAAAAATGCAAATTTTGTAAAATAACCTAAAACTCTCTGAATTGTCCAGTGTCCTAGAGCACACAGAAAGTGAAAGTGAAAAGGCTGCTGAAGTATGGGAAAACTTCCCAGCCAAATCAGGAGTTAAAGGTGGTGAGATGTTTCTGTTGTTGATGAATCTTTTAGAGGTAAGGGAAAAGGCTGACTGAATCCTTTTTTTTTTTTTCCATGAAACTTTCATTCTACTCTGTACCTCTGGTTTGTTCTTGGTGCCCATTTACTGCAAAGGAAAAGCAGACATTCACAGAGCTTCTGGAAATTCAGAATGGACTCTGGTGCTTTGGACTTTTCATATATTATGTATTAGAATGTATCTGCATGTTATTTCATATACTATGAACCTAGTAAAAGGAGAATAATAGCAAAGGAACATATACAAAGTTAAGAGAAATCAGATAAATGGTGCTACAGAGGAAGTTAGTTATTTCATCTTAATTATTGGTAAAAACATTTAGTTAATAGGTAAAGGATTCCCAGATGGCTCAGACAGTATCTGAATCTGCCTGTGGTGCAGGAGACCCAGGTTCGATCCCTGGGTTGGGAGTAGAATGACTACCCACTCCAGAATTCCTGCCTGGAGAATCCCATGGATAGAGAAGCCTGGCAGGCTACAGTCCATGGGGTCACAAAGAGTTGGACACACTTTCGCTTTTCAAAGGTATTAAAAGTCAAGAAAAATATCTTAAGCCAATGAGGTAAAACTGACCACAGTGTTGATTTGTTTATGAAAGGTTTGAATTTCAACATACACTAACAAATAGACAGTTAAATAATAAAGTGCAGTTTACCTCCAATAATTATTTTAATTTGGGATGTCTAGCTCAGTGGTAAAGAACTGAACTCCAGCCAATGCAGGAGATGAGGATTCAATCCTTGAGTCAGAAAGATCCCCTGAAGAAGGAAGTGGCAACCTACTCCAGTATGCTTGCCTGGGAAATTCCATGGACAGAGGAGCCTGGTGGGCTACAGTTTGTGGGGTACCAAAAATTCAGACACAACTTAGCAATTGAGAACACACAAATGGGGCAGTCTCACAGGAAGCTTCTGGGACATGCTGTCTGATATATCCACTAGCCAAATTGAATGATTTAAATTAACTAAAATTAAATAAAAATTCAGTTCTTCAGCCACTCTAGCCATATTTCAAGCCCCCAAAAGTCACCTGGGGCCTGTGGCTTCCATACTGGACAGCACAGAACACTCCTGTCTTGGTAGAAATTTCTATTAACTCTGCTGTAGAAGTCTTTCCTTTTCGGTGGCTCAAACAGTAAAGAATCTGCCTGCAATGCAGGAGACCCAGCTTCAATCTCTGGGTTGGGAAGATCCCCTGGAGAAGGGAATGGCTGCCCACTCCAGTGTTCTTGCCTGGAGAATTCCATGGACAGGGGAGCCTGGCAGGATACAGTCCATTGGGTCATAAAGGGTCGGACACGACTGAGTGACTAACACTTTCATCTTCAACCTGAAGAAAAGGAGGAGGAGGAGAAATAGATTTGATAGTTCCTGGGCCTGCTTTTGCTCTCAGAGATGCAGCTTAAAATAATGGAAAGAATCCCAGCTGACACAGTTTTGAGTTCTATTATGTCCTCAGGAAAATCACTTTTACCGCTACAAGTCTCCATTTGCAAGTTTGGAAAATAAAAATATTTCTGTCTTGTCTTCCTTGCAAGATTATTATCATGTAGATTGACTAAATATACAGACTTTTAAAACTTTATGTCAATTGAACCCATAGAAGGGGCTTTGCTGGTGGCTCAGCCAGTAAAGAATCTGCCTACAATGCAGACCTAAGTTTGATCCCTGGGTCAGGAAGATCCAGTGGAAGAGGAAATGGCAACACACTCCAGTATTCTTGCCTTGAAAATCCTCCTGCAGAGGAGCCTGGTGGTCTGCAGTCCACAGGATTGCAGAGTTGGACACAAGTGAACCAGTAAGCCCTCATGTACAACCCATATAAAGCACATCTCTTGGCCCAGTACCAGCACAAACTTGTATTCCGAGGGGAAAAAAAGTCCATCCATCCTAAAAGTATTCAAAGACAATCAGTACAGTTCTTGAGGAAATGCCAAAGGAACATACACTCAAGAATTGCTTCAATTCCTTTTCCCCCATATTAATATTTTCTCTTATGTTCCCCCTGCATGACATCAGTCTCAACCATCCTTTCTCTCAAAGTCCTTGGGTGCATCCTTCATCTGGCTCAGCTCTTTATTGTGGAGTGTCCCTGAGCCTCTCCAGGTTTTTCTGATTTCCCAGTTAACTCTTCACAACAAAGAGAAACCCAGGAGCTGGCCAGGAGGCTTCTCTTTAGAAGAGAGTACCTCAAACAAATAATTTCAAATATGTATTTTCTCCCTGTAACGCAAATGTAAGGGCCTGACACATTAAAATATAACAGTAGGTGAAACTTAATTTTAAATGTAAAAATTTGCAAATGCAAACTATATGATATGAAAAGAATAATATTAAATTTTGTCAATATTCAGGTAATACATATTCTCAGATTAGTGTGATTTCTTAGTTTTGGCAAAAAGAAAAATTCTTATGTTATTTCCTCATTCTAAGGGAGTATAAGTTTGCTAATGCCCTAGTGTCTATTGCCCAGGGCAGTAAGAAAAAGTTTTGCTGGAACTCATGCCTTGATTCAAGACACTTCCATGATAAGAAATTAATATTTAAAGAAGATTAACTGAAAAATGGATGCCGCAGTTAAGGCTTTTTCCTCCTGTGAATTGTTATTTTGCTTTGTATTTCTTCAGGCATTTTTTAGATATTTTATTAAGATGTGTTTTATTAATTCCCAGAGATTGCTCTTGCTTTTACTTTCCCAGCCTCCAGTTTTTGGCGTCATCATCTATATGCCAAATCATGGAAAGTCATCTAATCCAACCTCTTCATCTACAGATCAGAAAATTGAGGCCCAGAGAGATGTAGTTATTTGCCCAGCATCAGAAGTGGACCTTGAACTTAAAACTCCTGACTGGTCATTTTTGTTCCAATTCTCTTTGCCTACACCCCTCCATCAGTATTTAAAGCGAACCATGTAGCTTCAAGAATACTGGAGTGGGTTGCCATTCCCTTCTCCAGAGGTTCTTCCCAACCCAGGGATTGAACCCAGGTCCCCTGCATTGCAGGCAGATTCTTAACCTTCTGAGCCATTAGGAAAGCCCTTAGAAGGCACAGTCTGCCTAAAAGCAATTTTTATTTGCTATCCTGACTCTCTGCTCTGTCCTAGAATAGAGAACTCTGGGCCAACCTTCCTCCATCAAGTGGTTGTCCTAAGAATGATACCAGTAGTTCCAGTTCTGGTTATTGCAAGGTCTTTATCTGGTTTTACATGCCCCTACCTATGGCCATCTAAGTTAGCTATACTGTCTTGTGTCACTTAAAATTGTTCTGCCTTTGCTTCATTTCTTCCCAGATGTACCTGAAACTAGTCATCTTCATAGCAGATTTTCTTACTGAATTACCACAATTTTTATTTGCTTTTAAACTAGTGGAGCCTAAGAAGCTCTTTGGAGCAAATGTTATGAGGTCAATGGCATTACATACTATGTACTCCTATTTCCTTGTGTTTGTAAAGCACTTCACATTTTACAGGGCACTTTGCTTCATTTCTTCATTTGTTCATTCATCTAGCCATCCAATGCACTTAAATAGTTACTGAGCACCTACTGGAACCAAGTTCCTGTGCTAAGTCTTGTGATATACAGTGATCGATACAAACAATAAGAGATCAGGCGTGTCCACTGATAATTGTAATAGTGTAAAATCTTCAAACACAGCTTTGCAAATTGATCAGCTCCCTATTACTCTATCCAATTTCCAGCTCTAATTTCTATTCTCCTGAGATAGGGAACTCTCAAGTACTTGCCTGAGGAATGTTTCTGAAATATGATATATCATTGCCCATCTCTGCTGTTTGCTCAATTTCAAATGATGTGTTAATTTCACTAATGAGAAGAAAAGCTACTCATTCAAAGTAGTCCCAGACCCAGAAGGACTTTTTAGGTCATTTGAATTCTTCCTGATTAGATGTAATAATAGTTCACTATCTTATTCTCATATTTCTACCGTGGCTTTGTGATTTATCAGTGCCATCTTTTCAAGATCTTCCAGAAGTATCCATAGATCAATGAAGCATGTGCACTTTAGGTATGTGTGGTTGTTTGTCATTCATTAGATTGTCTCAGGTTTTCTCAACCTCAGCACTGTTGACATTTGGGGTCCCATAATTCACAGTTGGGGATGGGGTGGTGGAGTGGTCCCTTGTATTGCAGAGTGTTTGCCAGCTTACCAAGTTCCCATTGACTACATGCTGGTAGCTCACACACACACACACACACACATCCCACCTGTGACAATGAAAGATGTCTCCAGACATTGCCAAATATCCCCTGGGATGAGATTGGGCAAACTACTAAATTATCTAATGAACAAAATACACCAGGAGAGAAAAAGAAATGTTTCTCTTTCTCTTGGCACTTAATCTTCATTATAAGTAGGTTTTTTAAATTAATGATAAGACTTGGCATTGCAAACTCTGCATGAGAAGGGACTGTAAAAGTCACTACTTCAATCACAATGGAACATGATCTTTTTCTATTTCATCATCTCCTAGTTTTACAAATTTATTGAGATCTAAAGATTGTTTATCTCTGGAACTTGGGGATTTACTTTCTCATAGCAAGAGATAGGGCTGTTAGGTGGTTTTGCTTTGCCCTGTAATAGCTGCCACAGGGGTTTTTGCCTCAGTTGGGGAGTTGGTGTTACACAGCTTCAGTATCTCAGAGACTTCAAGGAGTTTTCTTCTGGGTATTTCACATGTCTGCAAATC
This sequence comes from Antilocapra americana, assembly GCA_007570785.1. Classification (NCBI taxonomy): domain Eukaryota; kingdom Metazoa; phylum Chordata; class Mammalia; order Artiodactyla; family Antilocapridae; genus Antilocapra; species Antilocapra americana. The sequence goes on along the minus strand of ML663469.1, from coordinate 6,473,599 downwards.
TTGTTCCATCATCTTTGCTTTCAAAATGTGCATAGAAGTTGACATTGATACGTCTAATTTTAAGTATGAACTATTTTTTCTCAAGTTTTCTATTTCTGATATTGATTTCTTTTTATTGCCCCTCTTTGGGGAAAAAAAAATTGAACTGTCCCAAGTAATTGCAAGTTGGAGATGTCTGAGTTGTCCTATCTAAACCTATCAAGCCAAAGTTCCTGCTGATTCAATGTGCCTTATGTCAGTTTTCCTGTAGGTTCAGTGATTTCCTATAAACAACCCTGTGTTTGTATTTGTGTCTGTGCTGCACCAATTGGAAAAGTCAGTGCTGTTATGAGACAACCCCTTACGAATATCTTACAAACAACAACAGACCTCCAACTGGAATATCAGGTCTTTCTCTATTCCTTTGCTAAAAGACCAACCCAGATTTTGGAAGCATTCTTCATTGCTTACTACAAGTTGCTAATATATACACACAATTGAAAGCTTTGATCATAATATCCAAGGCTATAGAGTATTGACAAGAACATCCTGAGAGACCTTTCCCAATCAAGACCGTCACAGGAATCAGAAAACTCCAACCTAGGAGATCCTCAAGTGTGTGTCTGTGCTATGGTGATACTTAAGGTTTTGACTAAGATTTTCCAGTTTCAACTTAAGTTTCAGTGTATGTGCCTAATTATTGCCTGACATGTATTTTAAATCATCCAGTGCCCACTGCTCTCACAATGATTCTTGCAAAGCAGTAAGATGATAATTGCTCAAGTAAAATTACCCAAATTCTTGAATCAATTCTCCATAACAAATTTATAGAACACATCATCATTGGCTTCTCAGTGTTAATTCTTATTAATTTCCAGATCACTGTCTGCACTGAAAGAGTCTGTTACTTTAAACCCAGGATAAAAGATTAACTAATGCAAAACATGTGCTTTAGATCGTGTTTTTCTAATTTCTAAGCTTTATTAACATTTGAAAATAACTTCTTAAAAAAAAGCCTCTCCTAATGGGATAAGGTAAAAAGATTAAACTTGGCAGATAGTAATATATTAATTTTTATTTCAGTTGAAAAACCTCAGTGACTTCTGTTAATACCGCTGGAGTGTTGTTTTTTTATATATATAAAAGTAGTCTCTTTCATCTCTAGCATTACAAATATATATATATATATATTCATGACCAAAATATCACTTACTTATCATGCAACCATAAACCTTTGGTGCCTATCAAATACATAGCATGAAACTAATTTTAGACATTTGCTATATGAGAAGAAGTATAGAAATGGGTGGATGGAGGATGATTCATGGAAAAATAAAGATCAAAATATGCTTTCAAGCATAATTTTCAACTTTTTTAGAGCAATGTGCAAATACATATTCAATGAAGATCAGCTCAAATTTAAGTCATCCAGACTTTGAGACATTGGGTCACAGATTTCACCAGAAACACATGACATCCAGAAGGCAGAGGTGGCCCCATTTTAGCTAAAACTCAGCCATTACCCATCTGCACATCTTCTATGGCACCAATGCTAAATTCATAAGGCTGGGAATTGGGTTACTTGAGTAAGTAATAACCAAAAAGACACTTTTCATTATTACCCTCTGACTTACAAGGCATAACTGTGTACTTTGATTCCCTTATACCAGAGACCATGCGACATCCAGCTACACATAGGCAATAAAATACAATAAAAATACTTTTCTTGAGGAAAAGGTACAATATTCTGCAGACCCAGATCTAGATCTCTGTGAAGTTTGACCATCTTGGGACCCAGACTCCATACTCATGTCTAGACATTGTGGTCATGCCTAAGCAATCACTGTAAAACTAGTATGAACAAAAATATACTCAGTGTCATATTTTTAGCAGGCAAATACAAATTCAAAGTGTCTTCTTTGGCTACTCTGTAAGTGGCTACTCTGAAAATACCATCAAGTGAAATCAGATCTTCCTCTGCTAAAAAATGTTAAGATCATTTTAGGGAAATGAAATAAGTTTCTTGAGACACAAACATTTTGTGTTTATTGGAACTAAATCTCAGGGCCTTAGCTGAGATGGGGAAGTCTTTTCATTGGTTGGTCAAAACAAATCTCTCATTTGCCTCATTTGAGGCATTTGAACAGTGCCTGGGAAGAACATTACTTTCAGGGGAAAAAAGAAACAGGCTTTTTTTTTTTTTTTTTGCATGCCAGCTGGGATCATGGTAACTTCCAATGCCAGGAATTTACTACTGTTTCTGGTAATTCTGCTTGTAGTCATCTGAAACGTTGAAGGGTGAAAGGAGAAACTGGGCACCAGGGGAGGGGAGGGCTGTCTTGTGTTTCATGCCAGTTGCACCAGCACACAGAATATTTGTAAATGCATTTCAAAGTGGGTATAATTGTAGCCTTTGTCAGAATCACAAAGCTCACTATGGAGCTGCTGAAAGCGAACACTGAGGGGAAAATCTGACCCTCTACACACAGGGCTTCCCTGGTGGCTCAGTGGTAAAGAATCCGCCTGGCAATGCAGGAGACACAGGTTCAATCCCTGAGTTGGGAAGATCCCCTGGAGAAGGGAATGGCAACCCACTCCAATATTCTTGCCTGGGAAATCCCATGGACAGAGAAGCCTGGCAAGCTGTAGTCTATGGGGTCACCAAGAATCGGACACAGCTTAGTGATTAAACAACACCACTCAGTCAACCCCCAACAAAAGGGAAGGCAATGGGTAAGCCTGTCACACTATTTGAGTTTGTTTCTCTTTCCCACAGCCCTGGACTTCAAATCAAGGACATGTCTGTCAGGTGAAGGTTAATTTTGCTGAGGTTTTTCCAAAACTTCATTTAATCCTTGGAAAACTGAGCTTTTTGAATTTACTCCAATCTTCCGGGCATCATTCCTATTTCTTTTGCCATGTCAATGAGACACTGGAGATTGCATTTTTTCATAGTAAAATCATCCTCAAATACTTCCTCGATGACCTCGTGCTTGACATACCTGAACCTGCAAATGTAAAAATGATTGTATCTGAATTTGCACTGATGGTATATGATAGCAGAAGACCTTACTGGAATCCCCTGTTTAAATTCAGTAATTTGGATACTACATACTTCTGCAAGCTTCTTGATGGTTTTCACTGTAAGATTAATTATCTAAGTTTGAATGTATTTCCTTACAGTCTATTCATTTGCCATCTATCTCTTACCTGGGGATCATTACGATTGCAATAATTCATTGACGTTTTCCTCACACAGCTTCTTAAACCAATTCTTCGGCATTTCTTTTGCTTACGGTATGTGGAAAATCTGGTTTGTTTGTTTTTCCTAGTAATCATTTTGTGAGAAAGCGCAGGGTATCAACTGCCGTGGTGACACAATTCATCTTTTAAGGTCTGGAAGCTGGTTGTGACCAAATGCCATATGTCTTCTCTCTGTCAACTGCTATTTTCAGAATTAAATCATTTTCTTTTTATTTTTTATTTTTCACTTTCAGGTAGAGTCAACATATTTGGGAATTTTTAGAAGGGGGAGAAGGGAGCAATTTGTGTAATACTGCTGTCATATTTGACTACATATTAAGAACAATAAATGATCATTTTGTTTTAATTTCTTAAAACAGTTTTATTTTTTTATTGACTGCGCTGGCTCTCCGTTGCTATGAGGGCTTTTGTCTAGTTGCACAGAGCAGAGGTTACGCTCTAGCTGCGGTGCACAGGCTCAGTGCAGTGGCTTCTGTGGTTGTGGAGCACAAGCTCTAGAGCACAGTTTCGATAGTTGGAATGCACGGGCTTTGTTGCTCCGTGGCGTATGAGATCTTCCCACACCAGGGGTCGAACCTGTGTATTGTGGATTGGCAGGCAGATTATTGACCATGGAGCCACCAGGGAAGCCCTATATTTTAATTTCTTAAATGTGTTTACCCTTGTCTTTCAAGGTATTTTTGTTCCTTTCCACCATTAGCCTTTGAAACATTTTCCCTATTGTGGAAGAAAATCTGAGTGCAGTGTCCAGAGCTGTAGGTTAGTGAAAGGATAGAAAATCCTTTTTTTTTTTTTTAATATTTTATTTTATATTGGAGTATAGCCCATTAACAAGGTTGTGATAGTTTCCAGTGGACAGCAAAGGGACTCAGCCATACATATACATGCATCCATTCTCCCCTAAACTGCCCTCCCGTCCAGGCTGCCACTGAACTCAACATTGAGTAGAGTTCCTTGTGCGATACAGTAGGTGCTTATTGGTTATCCATTTTAGATATAGCAGTGTGTACATGTGGATTCCCAACTCCCTACCTATCCATTTCCCCCATCCTTCCCCCCAGCAGCCATAAGTTCTTTCTCTAAGTCTGTGAGTCTGTCTTTGGTTTGTACATAAGTTCATTTGTATCATTTCCTTATAGATTCCACATATAAAAGATGTCATACAACATTTCTCCTTCTTTATCTAACTTCACTATGACAATCTCTGGGTCCATCCATATTGCTGCAAATGGCTTCACTTCATTCTTTTTTAATGGCTGAGTAATATTCCATTGTATATATATGTACCACATCTTCTTTATCCATTCCTCTGTCGATGGATATTTAGTTTGTTTCCATGTCCTAGCTATTGTGAATAGCGCTGCAATGAACACGAGTGCATATGTCCTTTTGGACCATGTTTTTGTTTCTAAACAAGCCCTAGTGTAGGACTTATATCAACTACAGTGAAATGTAGAAAATAGAGGACCTGGGATATCTAGGGGGAGACTTGGTTGAGTCCTCCTGGACCAGATGGGTGGGAGGATCTGAGCTGCCAGTATGAAATAAAATACCCTCAAACTGGAATAAATCATGGGGCTGCAGTTCAGCTCTTGCCTCTGACACTAGTTTCGTTCACAAACTCCCATGACCTTCCAAAGAAATTACTGAAAGTTCTCCCTGATTCCATCCCCTTTTCCCTGACTGGAAATGATCTTACCCCTTTGTTAGGTAATTAAACTAAAATGTCTGAAGTGAGATGCTTTGAGTTCCAAATATCCTTTCTCTTTTCTTGATCCATCACTCTCAGGCTATTCTTATATCAACACTAAGTATGCCCAAGCCTGAACTTGGGCCAGGAAGCAAGTGCCAGAAGCTAGAATTCCAGTCAGTAGCACTGGTTGAACAATTACTCTGCAACTCAATAGTGATTTTCTTTTTAAATCTTACCTCTGTATGGATCTTTTGGACTGTGTTGATTAAACTTTGAAATCACGTAGTAAATTCACAACTACCATTTTAAATGGTGTAAATTGCTTCCTGATGCCAAAAGGGAAAATGTATTAATGTAAATCATGCAACTTTCCCTAACAGTAAAAAACATTAAGGCCCATGCTTTGAAAAATCATTTAGTGTGTGCCATCTCTTTAATAATGCAGTGGAAATGTTAAAGAAAAGATGCTAATGACAATCATAAAACTTTTAAATTAGCTGTAGATCTGTCTCCTATAAATTCAAGTCTCCTCCTCACAGGTTCTCTATTCCAAACCACTGTTTTCAGAATCAGAGCTTTCTGACATGCAATCAGGAATTTTTCCCCCCTCAGTTTATTTTAACTAAAATTTATTAAATGTCTAACCTCTGCTAACCCTGGTGACTTGGATAGTAACAAATCTACCTGCAATGCAGGAAACTCAAGTTTGATCCCTGCATTGGGAAGATTTCGTGGAGAAGGGAATGGCTACCCACTCCAGTATTCTTGCCTGGAGAATTCCATGGACGGAGGAGGCTTGCAGGCTATAGTCCATGAGGGTGCAAAGAGTCAGACATGATTGAGCCACTTTATATACATACATACCCCATGCTATGCAGGGTGCCTGACTACAGGGCTACCAAACAAGAAGATGAAATCCTTGTCTTCAATTAGCCTGTAGTGTAATAGAGGAGAGACACATTTAAACAAACAGGGCAGATCAAGGATGACAGGCACAGGATGGAAATATTGACACAGTTAAGTTGCAGAGGAGGGGAGAGTCAATTCTGTATAGAAGCCATCAGGGGAGCTTTCATGGAAGAAGTGATACTTGAACATGATCTTGGCAGGTAAGTAGGCCTTTGGCAGGGGACAATAGAGGCAGCCCAAGGATGGGATTGTTGTTGTTCAGTTGCTCAGTCATGTCCAACTCTTTGCAACCCCATGGACTGCAGCACCCCAGGCTTCAGTGACCTTCACTATCTCCCAGAGCTTGTTTAAACTTGTGTCCTTTGAGTCATTGATGCCATCCAACCATCTCATCCTCGGGGTCTTTTTCAGTGAGTCAGCTCTTCACATCAGGTGGCCAAAGAACTGGAGCTTCAGCTCCAATACTTCAGGATGGAATGGCTAGGAGCAAATGGACTGGCCAAAGAGGAGAAACAAGGAGAGGATGGCTGGAGAGTAAAGCCCTTGATGACATCCACAGACAGACCTTCAGAGTATGACTTGAAAGCAGTAGATACACTAGAAAGTTAAGAAGCAGAGGAGCCACAGAAACAAGACCATTTCAGAAAGATGACCCGGTAGGCAGGGTAACCGATGAATCACAGAGGAGAAATCTGGAGACCACCTAGAGATAACTATACAAGTCTGTTCCATGACTACTCTTCCTTCTTAGTTCTCAGATCTGGCCTCTATGTGGTCAGTCCCTTTAATAAAATCCAATGTTAATCAATTACTTGTCTGGACGCATGCCAAGGTCCTAGCCAGGTGAGACCCTTTGTCTCCTCCAGGGAGCTTCTTTTTCCACTTGGATTCTCTCATTCAGTAATGAAACTGATGCTGACACTGGAGCATCCAATTTATTCAGTGGCCAATGAATAGAAAAGTAGGAACTCAGTTTGCAAACCAACTTCTCAACCAGACTGGGGCTGAGAAGCAATATATATAGGAGAGTCAAGGTAAAAAAGAAGTAAAGAGAGGGAAGAATGAATGTTTGTGATAAATCCGAGGATAGGGGTGTGGTTTGGATGAGGAATTGAGGCAACAATCCATTTCAGGAATAAGAAATATCTTACAATGGGAAGAGAATAAAACCCACTTAGATGATGGAGAGAAAATAAGACTTGCACAGAGAATGGGTTCTTCCAGTTGTTGTCGTGGCAACCATCAACTGTTTTGGGTGTGTCTTGGGTGGGTGTGTCACTTAGCATGTTAACATATTACACTGAGTGTAGAATGAATCTCAAGGTCTACTGGAGGTCAGTAGTGTATCTATCTTGGCCCCAGCTGTTTCCAACCAGTTCTTGTTTTTCATTTGGCAGCTACCTCCTTTTGTAGTTGAATCTGATACTCAGATAAGGGCACTTTCCACTTGAAAGAGGGGCTGGGGCATGATTCTAGGGTAACAGCCCCATGGCATGAGAGAACCCCCTCCTCTGTAAGCACCCCTTACAGCAAATTATACATTCTTTTTTCCCAAAGTAAGAGCACAGCACAGTCTGACAGATTGTCATGTGAAATCAGGTAGACCAGGCCAGGTTTACCCATCTCTTCAACTTCTTCTAGAAGAGCTCTTTTTTCCTCTCCAAAATATCCCAGTACAACCCAGACAATCAAGACCTCCTGACTTGCCTCCACGATGAGGACAAAACAGGAAAATGAGACATATCATCAATTTCTTTCCTGTCAATATAGACGTGATTTTTTTTAACATTTATTTTTATTTATTTATTTGGCTGTGTCAGGTCTCAGTCGCGAGAGGATTTCAAAGCAAACCACCACTGGATCATTTGTGGGTATATTGATCTATTTCAGAGCTCTCCAAGGAAGCAGATTAATTCCTGAGTTAGTCATCAGGGAAATCAAGGAGATGCCAGTCGTGAGGCCAGTTGGCTCCCTGAACCTGACTCTGTGTTTAAAGATTTTAAAGCTCATGCATGGCCTTGCAGGTCAAGTGCGTTCTTCTTTTTTCCACTGGCATAGAGCTGCTTTAAAATGCTGTGTTAGTTTCTACTATACAGCAAAGTGAATCAGCTGTATGTATACATATATCCCACCTCTTTTGGATTTCTTTCCCATTTCAGTCACCACAGAGCACTGAGTAGAGTTTCCTGTGCTATACAGTAGGTTCTCATTAATTATCTCATTTATGTTGTTGTTGTCAGTTAGTTGCAAAGTCACGTCCGACTCTTTTGTGACCCCATGGACTCTAGCTCACCAGGCTCCTCTGTCCATGGGATTTTCCAGGCAAGAGTACTGGAGTGGGTTGCTATTTCCTTCTCTAGGAGATCTTCCCAACCCAAGGATCAAACCTGTGTCTCCTGCATTGCCAGGTGGATTCTTTACCACTGAGCCACCAGGGAAGCCCCTGTCTACAGTGTATATATGTCAGTCCCAATCTCCCAATTCATCTCCCCATCGCCCCCATTTTCTCATGAGGAAGTAAAGCTTGTGCCTTGATGATCTAAGGAGCCGGTAGAAGCACAGAAACCTACAGTTTTGTGATATTCCTTACACCTCCGTCTCCTCTGGGGTGTAGTGTGTCTCTAGGCAGAGCCAACGGGAGTGTGGAAATAGAGAAAAGAGATGACTGCAGACACGACATTACTGCCTCAGCTGATGCTCTTTCCCTGATCCAAGTAGATGGCATGGCCAGAAATGCCATCCACATGTCTGCTTCTCCAAGTCTAAACATAGGGCAATTATAGTTTTTGGAAATTTCAAAAATGTGTCAAAGAGAGAAAATCAATGAGACTCCCATCACATTTGCAACTCTAGGTCATGCAGTAACCCCAGCCTCCACCTAGTGATGGACTTATTATTTTCTGTGAGTTGTTATCATTTTAAAGACACACTGAAATGCACTTGGCCTCCCCAAGTAAATACACTTCACAAATGCCAGCACCTCTTGATAAATGTTAATTGACCCCTTTTTAATGTGCATTCCTCTTATTGGCTGCAATAAACTTTACTCAGTGTCTTTGAACTTCTCCCAGACAGTCTCCTGACATTTTTTTTCCAGTGAACTTTAACAAACATTTTGGGGTTGTAGGGTAACATTGGGCTATTTTTCTCCCCAGATTTCTTTGTACAATTGCAATTTAGATTTCCTTCCAAAAGGATTCATTGTGGTGTGAGCCTTGATAGAGTGTGAAGCGAATTTCTCCTGCTGCAGTCTGGCTCTAAGCCTGGAGGATGGCATGCATAAATTATTCTAAATGCCATAGAACCTTGCATCTTATTTCCTTGTATAACATTTCAAATTGTCCTCAGGGTGCCCCAAAGTGAAGCACTGATCAAGCATGGCCAGCCAGAAAGAGATAGGCAGTTTGCAAAAAAAAAAAAAAAAGCCCTTTTGTAAAACGCTGTCCTTTGGCATTTAATTAGATGTGATTTTTAGCAAGGAAATGGATGTTTGAACAAGACCAGATTTCAATGGGTTAAAGTAACAAAGCCAACGGGAAACGAACACGTGGTTAGAGACAAGTGAAAATCAGAGCATCAGTATCACATGAGAGTCCCCAGCAGCCAGGCTGGAAGAGGGGCAGTACCTGAGGAAGACGGGGGTCATGTGGATTTCCTATTGTTTTTCATGCCCTGATATGATGTTTTAGGTGAGGCATCGAGGTGGGAGCTCATGGACTTCAGCCAGATTGCTGCAGTCAATTTGATTTCCTTGACAGAAAACGACAGCTGATAACTGACCCGGCCGTCGTGGCTCAGGGGCATTGAAAACAGCAGTTCATGCTAGAACAGGAAGGGAGGCCCACTGGTGCTTGCCTTTTGCCCTTCTGATAAATGTCAGACCAGGATCCCCCAGAAGCCGAGGGCTCACGGGCAGGCATGGACTCTCAGGTTCACATGTGTCAGTTTCCTGAGTTTGGTTTTCTCTCTCCACCAATAATATGTGCTATCAGGCCATCTGATATCTACATACCCTATAGACGTAGCAATGGAGGGGACAAACTCTGTGACATTGCCCAACTGACCTTGCAAAGCTCGATTTCATCATCTATAATCCCACTCATCAAATAGTACCTCCTTCCAAGGATGATTATGACAAATAAATCAACTAAAATGTGTAGCTTTGTGTTAAATTTACAATGTCCGATAAAAGTTACGCTATAGTGTTGCCTATGAAAGATGCGCTGATTTGGCTACAGAAGTGTTTTCTTAGTCCTTAAGAAGATAAAGGGAAAGCAAAGAGGCAGCCAGCAGCAATTAACTGCAAGAGCAGATCGGAAAACAAGCAGCTCAGACTGGAAACTGATTTTCATTCTCGCTGCAAGTGTCCTTTTCCTCCCCATCATATATCTTGGTCTTAGCCTCTCCTTGTTCTGAGAGATTTATCAGAGCAAAAAGGAGGGAGCTTTAAACCTAAGGGATGAAAAATTTTAAATCAAATTTTAAAAAATTTAAAATAATTTAATTAAATAAAAAATTAAACACAAGGATTTCCTTGGTGGTCCAGTGGCTAAGATTATGTGCTTTCAAAGAAGGGGGCCCAGGTTTGATCCCTGGTCAGGGAACTAGATCCCATATGTCACAACTAAGACCCAGCACAGCCAAATAAATAAATAAACATTAAACACACACACACACACACACAATGATAGCACTATATGTTACTTACATTTGGTTATAGAACGTAAAAGAGCTCCCCACGTTTTTTTGACTTTGTTCACTTGTTTTTGAATTCACAGAAAAGTCAAGTAAAGCTTCTGAATGTTATTTTAATCCAGTTCACCTGCACAAATACCACCACTGCTCAGGAAGCAACCCATAGGAGACACCTCTGAAATATGAGTGTATGTTAGTCACTCAGTCATGTCCAGCTCTTTGCGACCCCATGGACTGTAGTCTGCCAGGCTCCTCTGTCCATGGGATTCTCAGGCAAGCATACTGGTATGGGTTGCCATAGCCTTGGAAGACCCAAGGGATCTTCCTGACCCAGGGATTGAACCTGAGTCTCCTGCTTTGCAGGCAGTTTCTTTGCCACCAGGAAACAGGAGGCTCCCCCAGATCCAGCAAACCACATTCATCAACATACCCCCCAACTCAAGCCCTGGTTTTTCTTTTGCTGTGCATTTTTCTTTTGAGGATTCATTCTATGAATGTTTGTTGATCATCTTTCAAGAGCCAAGTAGTGTTTTATGTGCTGGAAATTTAACACTTTGTTTACTTCATAAATACTGTTTTTCTTAGTCTAGACACTGAAATAATCATGTTAAATTTTGATGTTAAAATTTAATATTAAATTATTGAATTCTGTTATTACCCCCTCTTAGCAGCTGCTCTATCTCCATGTGCCATAGACTGAATGTTCATGTTCCCCCAAAATTCACAGGTTGAAACCTGTGTAATGGCAGGAGGTGGAGCCTTGTGGAAGGGATTAGGCTGGAGCATAGAGCCTTCATTAGTATGATTAGTGCCCTTATAAAAGAGACTTCAGCCCTTCCCCGGTGGCTCAGTGGTAAAGAAACCACCCGCCATTGCAGGAGATGTAGGTTCTATCCCTGGGAGGGGAAGAAACCCTGGAGATGGAAATTCAATTTGTTCCAATATTCTTGCCTGGGAAATCCATGGACAGAGGAGCCTGGTGGGCTACAGTCCATGGGCTTGCTGCAAAAGAGTTGGACACAACTTATTGACTAAACAAAAACACAACAACATAAGAGACCCCAGTGAGAATTCCCTGGAGTTTGATTCCCTGCCATGGCCTCAGGTTCAATCCCTGGTTGGGGAATTAAGATCCCACAAGCCACATGGCATGGCCAAAAAAAACCCAGAGTGCTCTCTGACCCCTTCATCTAAGTGACGTCACAGTGAGAAGATATCTATGGAGGAATGGATTTTCACCACACATCTGCTAGAACCTTCACCTTGAACTTCCCAGCCTCCAGAATATAAATAAATCTCTGTTGCTTATAAAGCCACCCAGTCTATGGTATTTTGCCATAGCAACCTGAATGAGAACCCTAGGTCACAGAAGAGGAAGTGGAGGAAATCAGTGCTTGAGCAACTGGTCCACAGCCCCCCAGACAGCGAGAGGCACACACCAGGGGCATGCCTTGGGGCTGTTCTCGTGGTCACTGTTCAGGGTTGCCTTTCATACAAAACAATGACCAAAATAACAGAAATCCCTTGCCCTCTGTATGCATATTCTAATGGGGTGAAAAAGACAAATGAAACAGTTATCTAAATAATATCCATTAAAATAAGCTATAAAATAGGCAATATGTAGAAAAATAAAATAGAAAAATCAGGAGTCTTGGAGAAGAGGGCTTCTAATTTCAAGAGGGCAATCAGAAAACGTAACCTTGGAGTATTGACCTGAGAGTTTCCAGGGAAAATACGAGTCCAAAGCCACACAGAAGAGGAAACATTCCTGGCAGGTTTAAGAACAGCAAGGACATCAGAGTGGCTGATGCAAAATGATTCGAATGAGAGAAACAGAAGGCCAGAGAGAAGGCAAGTCCAGGTGTGATCCCACGTGATATGAAACCAATGAAGAGTCCTGAGCTGTCTGATGACAAGACCTGACTTCCGACTGGGAACCATGACTCTGGCTTCTGGGTGGGACTGGGGCAGGGTGGAAACAGAAGGAGCATGTCAGAAGGCTGGTAAGGTCTGTGGGAAATAAAGCCCCTGGTCCAAACCCAAGGAATGGACTTGGAGACACGAGGTTGAGGTGCAGCAAGATGCAAGGCTTTAATGACGGTCTTGCAAGATCGGGTGTCTGGTGGGCAGGCACACCCAGAGTCGCTACAATGGGTTTTTTATCCTCTCAGCATGCAAGTCTCTCCCCCAGTTCCTCATTGGCTGAGTACTTACTACTGGGGTTAACAATCTTTCCCTAATGTCACCTGGATTTATTATTCTTTCTGTGCACTTCTTCCCAGTTCTTACGTTTTGAATTCACCAATAGAATGAGCCCACGCGAAAAACCTCAGCATTTTCCTTTACTTTTGTCTGAATTTTCCCTTGCAAATATCCTGATGGCTATTATCAGCAGGCTGTCACTCTAAGCTAGTTATATTCGAAAATGGACCACTTTAAGTTTTAATTTGTTACAAATCTTCTGGGTGAGAGGTAACACGGCTTGGGTTCGAATGGATGTTCTATATATTTTGTGATGGTGGCCATCTCATAGGGATGTTATGATGAATGGCTGAACTCTGTTGCTTACAGCTTTGCAGAGGGGAAGTCTGCTAGGCAGAATCACACAGACTTTGCATCTGGGGACAAGGCAACAGCAAGCTGGAGCTGTGGGGGACAGCCCAGTTATGACACCCAGGGTGGGGTTAGCTAGGTTTCCATGGGGGCCCTTCAGGATTGGCTAGTTTGAAGAATTTGAGGGGCTCCAGAGCATAGGAGGTGTTGCTAGTTGTTGAGCACCTGGACCTGAAGTGATTAGGGCAAGTGGATAGTGAACCCAAGTGTATGGAAAGTGGTTGAGGTGTGGATTAATCATCCGCTTTGAGAAGGAAAGAGACCAGCCATCAGCCAGGACTTCAAAACTAGGTCGTGGGACTTCCCTAGTGGTCCAGTGGTTAAGACCTCACCTTCCAGTGCAGGGAATGCAGGTTTGATCCTTGGATGGGGAACTAAGATCCCAGGTGTTTCAGGGCCAAAAGAACAAAACTTAAAACAGGAACAATATTGCAACAAATTCAGTAAAGGTTTTAAACATGGTCCACATCAAAAAATCTTAAAAAAAAAAAAACCTGGATCATGAGAGCATTATAAAGAAAAACACTATATGACAATGAAACAATGAAGATGTTGAGGATCGGTCAGGTCATGGTTCTATTTAACGGGAGAAGCAATAGGGTTTGCTATTGGGTCAGATATGGGAGAGAAGGAGGCATCCATCCTCAGGATTTCTGAGGTTGGGAGCTTGAGTCTTGAGGACTGGAACTGCCCTTGATGAAGATGAGCAAGACTGAAAAATAAACAAGTTTGTAAGAAAACATTAGAAGAGCAGCGTAGAACTTCTTGTGTTTGATATGTCTTTTTATCCTATTTTTATGGCATCACAGTGAAGATGTTAAGCAGAAAATGGATTTATGGGCCTGAAGTTCAAAAGACACATCTGAACTGAAGATATAAATTCAAGAGTGCTTGACATGAATATGGTATTTAAGGCCATGGGACCAATGAGATCATCTAAGAAGTGAATGTAGATAAAGGGAAAATGTGACCTAATGCATGATTCTTGGGACATTCCAACATGAAGAAGGTGAGGAAAAAGGGCAAAGAAAACTGAGAAGAAACAGTGTGGCAGAAGGAAGAACAGTGGACTGGCCTCCAGGGAGCCCCAGGAACAAAGCATTGCATGGTGCTTTGTTGGTGATTGCTCAAAATGCTCAAAATGATGTTCAAAATCACCAGCCATCAAATAAACATATTAAAATGACAATGCTATACCACTTTGACCATTAGATTAGGAAGTAGTTTAAAGGCAGACACTTCATATTGTCAAGAGAACCGTGAAGTAGTTGTGACATTTTATATCCTAATTGGGAAAATAACTGTGTTGAACTTTCTGGAAAGCAATTTAACATGACATAAGAGCAATTTCATTGCAAAGTCTACATACATACTTAAATTCAGCATTTCCTCTTCTTGGAATCCACCCGGAAGAAATAAACAGAAACTTAAAGTTTTATATTCACAGATGTTTTCTGCAGGGTTGTTTATATTAGTGAACAGGTTGGGGCGGGCGGAAATTATATTTTGCACAAGGAAAATTATTCAAAAAGTTGTAAGCCCCAAATAAAATGGATGATGTAGTCCAGGAAAATGATGATTGAAAAGTATATTTAATGACACAGGAAACCCTCATGCTACTGCACTAATTGAGGAAAATAAGATAATGTCCTTTCATTTAGTAATAATAAAACTAATACTTACCATTTATTGGATACCTACGGTGTGAAAGGCACTATGCTGGTAATTCATATACCTTGTTCTTTTAATTCTAACAAGTAGGCATCATGAGAAACTAGTGGCTCAAAGTTAACTGATTATGTCATAGTTTACTTGATTATATTAATGTATCTGGGAGGTGATCTCTCTCACACACAAGGAAAATCTGATGGCCTCCCCTATAAGTTCCTGTCCTCCCTCAGGGACTTCCCTGGAGGTCCAGTGGCTAAGATTCCAATGCAGGGGGCACAGGTTCGATTCCTAGTTGGGGAACTAAGATCCCACATGCCACACACCATGAACAAAAACTTAATTAAAATTAATTTAAATTGTTGAAGAAGAAGAAGCAGCTTCAGCCACCTACTACAGAATCCAGAGCATACTTTGAGTTCATGAGTTTCTCCCAAAGAAAGATTTTAAGAACAAAAACAGAGGGAAGAAGTAAGCACTAGTTTCCTCATTTATATGAAAGTCAATTTTTTATAATTTCATAATTCTAACTTCTCACTTATAAAGATTAAGATGATTTTGGAAACCATCCCTAACCCTGCCAGATCCTTACTTACTCCTTTGGTGGCTGAGTTGATTCACTGTGATATAAAAGGCTAAAGGAGTTAAACATTTTCAGAAAATTTATTTTATTGAGGACCAGGGTTAATTTATGAACACAGTCTTTTCTCCTTTTATTCTATAACCCCTATTTTTCAAACGGATTCCTTAAGTGCTTTACCCCCTTTTTGAGCTCTCCCTGTGATAAACATCAGTTTATTTACATCCTAACATATTCAATAATGCAGTTGATGGTACGACTACTATACATAGGCATTCTGCTGGCTCCTGAAATAGTCAGAGGAGACCCTTGGGAAGAACAGAGTCACATCCTTGTTATAGCTCCTATTCCAGAGAAACTCATTGTCTGGAGGAGAAAGCAAGCATATCACACTCATGTGAAATGTAACAGTGTTAAGAATCAGCCTGCCAGTTGCAGGAGACATGGGTTCAATCCCTGGGCCAGGAAGATCCCCCTGGAGAAGGAAATGACAACCCACTCCAGTATTCTTTCTTGCCTGGAAAATTCCATGGGCAGAGGAGCCTGGTGGGCTGCAGTCCATGGGATCACAGAGTCAGACACGACTAAGCGACTGAGCAGGCACGCAAGGGCCAGAAATGGGAGTGGGTAACAAGAACTGTAAGAGTGACATTTGAAAAAGAGGTGAGGAAAGATAACTTCACAGAGAAGATGGCATTGACCGTGTCAATGGGGTTACAGAGAAGGAAAAAGCAGCCCAAGTGGAGAACAACACAACATCAAACAAAGTAGAATCATGAAAGTCCTAGAGTGAACAGAAAACAGTCCAGCGTGGGGCCAGAATGGAGCTATGTACAAAATGGGGCTAAAATAACTGGGTGAGAAAGATGATTCAAGATGATTAAACTTGTTTTATGCCTGACAATCAGGAAACTATTTTCCCTTTCATATGGGGAAAACCACCAACGCCCCATTCTGAATGCCTGCGGCATTAGTATAGAAGCAGGTAGCACAGCAGAGCAGGTGACTAGTGGTCGGGGGCACAGAGAGCCTGGGTCCAAGTCCTGCTGGCTACGTGACTTCAACCCAACCCTGGTGGGACTCAGGTCCACTTTATGCCGCTGACCTGGTCACTTGAATGTATTGTGTACGCTGCCTGTGACGTGCCTGTCCTGGAGTGTGTGTCACAGTCCGCACTGATCTATTAAGTGTCATCTCTTTGCTCCCAATTCTCTGATAGCTTCTCTTCACCATCCAGCCGCTGCCCTGTCCTCCTCCCCCCGCCCCTCCACCAAGCCCCATGAGCCACTCAGGCTCAGCATCTTCCTTCAGCGTTGCTGTCCCGTTCTCAGGAACCGAGAATCACGCTTGTCCTTTCCCCTCCAGCCTTTAAGCCCTCCACCATCTTTCCCTGCAGGCAGGTTTCTGCTCAGATGTTCTATCCTCTCAGCCACCTTCTCTGACTGACCCATTTCTCTAGAATATTTAGAACCTTCCCCCTTCCCTCTCTCCTCCTCAACCCTATTTTTCTTCATGGGGCTACCTGATGTGTTTCAGAGGCTCATGGCTGGGCTCCCCAAGGCAATGGAAGATATGTGAGGGCAAGACTCATTTCTCTATCTGTCCACTGCCTACATAGGGCCCAGCAGTAGGAAGTATTCAATAAATATGTGTTGAATTAATTAAAATGGATTAATGAATGAATGAAGGTAGTACTCGGCTTTCACCGGGCGAGCTACTGTCTGCTGTTGAGTCATCATCACTGATGGAGATAGGAAGGACTTTTTGGGGCCTCTGGGAGAGGCTGGGGTAGAGCTGCTCAAGCAAGGCTGGGGGTAGGGGAGGGAGCAATTCTGTGAACCACAATCTCACAGCCCTGGGCACTCCCAGTGTCCTTCTTGAAGGACTCTTTCCCTTGACATACTAAGATCTAAAATTCAGGGGTCCCCACCGTCCAGGATCAAATGCCTGATGCTCTGAAGTGGAGCTGATGTAATAATAATAATAGAAATAAAGTGCACAATAAATGTAACATGCTTGAATCATCCTGAAACCATCCCCCTGCCCCCTACATGCCCCTCCCCCCACAGCAACCCCTTCCATGGAAAAATTGTCTTCCACAAAACTGATCCCTGGTGCCAAAAAGTCGGGACCACTGGAGATGATTTTGCCAGGCTGCTAACAGTCCCCACAGTGATGCACTTGGGTCGCCTTTGTCCTGGATGTGATGTACAGTCCCTGACCCTGGTCTTCCTGACTCTGGCGAGCTCTGAATCTCCCACCTTACCCACCACCCAGTCAAGGGCATCTCTTGATGCCCAGTCAAGGTTGGTGAAAAGCTTTCCTACTGTTTCTGGCCAAGACATTTTCGCTATCTACAGCCAGAAATTCTGTCCTTGTTATCTCAGTGTGAAATCAACTAAACACCCCTAAGTACTTAGGCTTCTGCAAGAACAAAGTTGGAGTGGAAAGTATTTTACCTCTTAACTTGGTTTTCTGCTCTGTCACATCTGGGTCATGAGGTAATAATCACTGTGGAGCAGAACATTTGGTGAATGAAGGGAGAGCAAACAGGCAGAACAGCAAGAAGAAAAAAACATTCACGTTCATAAAATATACATATGTTATTAGCTTGGTCAGATGGTTGCCTCTTTCCTATTGAGGTACAGTCAGAAAAAAAGTTACCTGGTGAGTGGCCCTGAGCTTCCAAAGAAAGGAAAGAATGGGACTCTTTTAACTAAATAAAGTGTAAATATCAAATTTAGTATCAAATATCAAACCCCTCATGGTTCTGTATAACTATATTTTTCTTATAAAAACATTTTCCTGGAGTTATACAATTTTATGGAAAATTTGCCTTTACTCATTCTTGACATATAAAACATTCCAAACTACTTCTTTAAGGGAAAAATTTCCCAAGAAACTGAACCTTCTAGGACAGTTTAACTTTTCTCTCTTTTTTAATTTGCAGGGTTTCTTGTTGCTGTTGTTGATTTATTGTTTATTTGTTTTGTTTTTTCATTTTCTTGACAATACCTTAAAAGCTGATATGATAACACCAGCCACTATTGGAGAAAGATAGCAGTTCAATCCAATCACATTTAAAGTTATCCTGCTTCATTTTACAGAACAACAAACCAAGCAAAAAATCTCTCTGAATTATTTTTAAAGAGATAAAGAGCGCACGGAAAAACATATATTTAGCTCATGTATTTAGGAAGAGTTGGAAATATACATGGGCATTGTCATTAACAACCACATTTGAAAGAAACCAAAGATGAACAACACAAATTAGTTATAAAGATAATGTATTTGCTTAGAGAAGAAGGTTGGCTTTTTGTTATCAAGGTTTGGAGGCATAATGAAGGCTAGAGGTACTGATCGTTTTTCCATTTTTCCTGCCTCTGTGTTCAGCCTAGGATATCTTAAATCAAGCAAGCCCTGTAGTTCAGAGATGCCGTCGTATTTTACAGTTGCCAAGGCAGGCTCTAAAAGAACATTTCATTAAATTTAAACTGTATGTGCCTGTTCCTTTAACTTTCTGAAAAATTTAGTGAGTAGAGCATGTTCATTTCTGAAGTGTGATTTTACTCTGTCCTAGGTTTCAGATTAAAATTCCCAACTAAAGGATTAAAAAGGTCTGTTTACTGAATTTCCCTGGCAGTCTGGTAGTTTAGATGTTGCCTTCCAATGCAGAGAGTTTGGGTTTGATCCCTGGTTGGGGAGTTAAGATCCCATATGCCTTGCAGCTAAAAAACCAAAACATAAAACAGAAGCAATATTGTAACAAATTCAATGAAGACTTTAAAAAAATAAATAAATAAAAGGTCTCTTCACAAAGACAGAGGGGGCTTCCAGAACAATCAGCATTGCTTTGTCAAGTGGCAGCAGGGCTTCAGAGGGAAAAGACCCGAAGTGATTGAGTGGAACTGAGCAGACAGATGGATGCTCTGTAGAGAAGGTTGGAACCCAGGCTGTATATTCATGCAAACACCTTCAGCTTAACGGTGGGCTTGGCTGTTTTGGAAATGATTTGTGATCTAATTTGAGATTGTTGTTTATGACCCCAATACCTAGTTTATTTCATCCTGGCTGATAGCATAAATAGTTGTGTCTGGTAGATAGGAAAATCCAGCAGTAGGGTGAACGACCCAGCTATAGCACAGTATATCGGCTTTATTAATCAAATCCAAAGACAATCCATCATTCTCAGGTTAAAGCTTTGCGTATGTACTGACTACCTATCACTGTTGGGAGGAGAAACACCAGCCCTATACCTGGCATAGAGCAGCTGTTCAATAAATGTAAATTTCCTTCCCCATTGAGATCAATGAATTCGTGAATTATGGAGAAAACTAGTCCCTTAGTTCTGTTTCCATCTGTTCTGTCAAAAAGTGGGTTCTTCAGTCAAGTAAGTATAGGGAATCACAGAGTCTAAGGGCCGGACTCCCTCTTGGAGCCTGAAACTGCTTATTGGCTTGTGCAAGGGGTTCAGAGCAGAGTCTAAGGACTGCTATCCACTCCTTTGTTGTAAGACTTATGTACTTAACTTCTGTTTTCTTAGAGGTGAAGTGACCTTCTACTTCATGTGATTAATGTGTTAATATTTATGAAGCACTTAAAAATGTCTGGTACATTATATGCACTGAATATGTATTTATTGAACAACAAAGGTCTCTGAAAACTTCTTCAGGAAAAGAGTTAATCTGGAGGTTCCCAAACTTTGACCAAGGAAACCCCTCCCCACTTAATTCCATCCCACTCCTTTTTACCCCCTCCACAACAACTTTATCTAGGAAAACCATGCTTCAGATCATTTTGTTGTTTTGTTTTTTTAGAAAAAGAAAATCTGCTCCAGAGAGAAGTTCATTGAATCCACTTTCTTAAAATAGGATTAAAAAGAAAAGATTTTAAGGGTGTAACTGGTGTGCATTTCGATCATAAGTCTAAAAGCTTTTGAAACCAAAAGAGAAAAATTCCAGAATATGCTGAGTGAAAGGAGTTCCTAGTTAATGAACTTCGCATAAAGCTGTTGATTCTCATGTTGTGTTTACTGAAGGGAATCATAATGGCATTTAGCACGTGCTGAGTACTGTCTACCGAGCATTCATCTATGTTTAGATGTTATTTCCAGATCCTAACAGTAATCTGGAGAAATAAACACTACAGTTCATCCCCATTTCATAGATATTGAGGTTTAGCAGGTTTGAGACTTTGTATTTGTTGCCTAAGGTCACCCAGCTAGAAAGTGCTAGAGCCAGAAAGCCAAATGCAAGAATTCAGACCCCAAGACTGATACCCAGGAGTTCATAGGCATCTTCAACATACAAATTACTTTTCTCCTCACTGTACTTTCTTCTATCTTGGAGGGACTCAGGGACCCCAGATCGGTCCCTAATGGGGTCTAATTTGTCCCTGTGGGATGACAATATACAATAGCTACTGTTATCCTTGCGCTAAGTGGCTTCAGTCGTGTCCGACTCCTTGCGACACTATGGACTGTAGCCTGCCAGGCTCCTCTGTCCATGGCAGGTTTAGGGCAAGAATAGTGGAGTGGATTGCCATCCCCTCCTCAAATTATCATCCTCAATTGGTGACAAAACTCTGAAATACTAGACAACGAAGCAGAATATATAATTTTATTCTTCATCTTTCCCCCTCAAAGATTTGACATTTTCACACACCCAGTGCATGGAGGAAACAGGATTCCAACCTCCATATTCTTCTTTCGGGTAAGGGGCTCTTTCTGCCGAAACTTATTGCTACTGCCAGAACTTTGAGATACACTGAAATCTTTGCTGTTCTTATTAAGTGATGACATTTAACAAATACTACTGGTTGGTTTGCTTTGTTTTTCTGTTCATACAGAAACACGTTGCAGAGTTCTCAGACACTGGTGGTGTGTGCCTGTCTTGGTGCCATGTGACCAGCCAGGCTGATGGCACACCCGTGAGCTACAGAGAGGCTTCAGGACACCCAGCTCCAGGAACCACATGTCTCACTTTACTTTGGCACCATCTGGGCACCACTACATTCAAGGAAGAATCTTTAAATGAGGCTTTTTGGAAAGGAACAAAGTAGATCTTTGTAGCTTTTATTATTGAAAACCAGTTCAGTACATACAAAGGCTTGAAACTAGCGAAAAATCAACCCAACTGGGAACATTTTCTTTTATGCGTAGCAAATTCAGCAGATGGATTGACTTTTTTAAAAAACAGGATGTTCTCAGATCTCAGAAAAAAATCGTACCTTCTAAAAGAAAAACTATGTATTTATGTAATTAAATACAAATTTCCAACCTGTTGAGATTAAATGCATCCATCCTGGCCATATCCTATGTAAATATCAGTACCAATAAAGAAAAAACAGAGCAAAGGAAAACCAGAGATGGACGGAAGTTAAGCAGTGAAAGCAGATTTGGAGAAGGGGACGACAAAGGATGAGATGGCTGGATGACATCACTGACTCAATGGACATGGGTTTGGGTGGACTCCGGGAGCTGGTGATGGACAGGGAGGCCTGGTGTGCTGCGGTTCATGGGGTTGCAAAGAGTCGGACACGACTGAGCGACTGAACTGAACTGAACTGATTGCAAAAGAAGGACAGAGACCTCAGTATAGAACAGGGCTCAACTCTGAATATAGCAGAGTAAGGAGGAATTACAGACAAGAAGCAGTGTGGGGGTCAATGGATGAAGAATTACTAAGAGGAAACATCAAGAGTAGAAAGTGTTTTGGCTGAACCTGGCTAATAGGACCTTTGCTGAAGACAGACCTGGGGGATGATGGAGAATGAGGAAATCAAGTAGATATTGAGGGGCCATAAGAGGAAGAAGGATGGCAAATTTACACTAAATTGAATTAACGTGGCTCCTGCTAAAACGAGATTTTACAAAGAGGTGCACAGATGGCCCTAGGAAAAGGTGATGGGAGCTTGATTTAAGTTAAGTCAAGCAAGGAATCTGTGTCAGGATCATCCCTTGGGTTTGAGGCCAACATTATTCCCTTCAACTGCCATCACCTGTGAGCCTGCATGTAGGTACCACACACACACAAATAGAACAACCCAACCCTGTCCACTGATGGTAAAGAATATGAGTGGTAGCTGACTAAATATCAGGTCCTCAGATCATCCAGTGATGATTTCTGGACTTCAGGAAAAAAAAAATCACTGTGTATACTTGCTGTTGGGCACATATATATATAGTTTATATAAATAAAGTCTCATATATGGTATGCATTAGATACATGATATCAATATATCAATTCAGGGACTTCCCTGGTAGCCCAGTGGTTGAGAATCCTCCTGCCAATGCAGGGAACACTAGTTTGACCTCTGGTCCAGGAAGATCCCACATGCCTTGGGGAACTAAGCCTGTGCACTGCAGCTACTGAGCCCATGTGCCACAAGCACTGAAGTCATCGCACCCTGTAGCCCTTGCTCTGCAACAAGAGAAGCCACCACAATGAGAAGCCCTCACATTGCAAGTAGAGAGTAGCTCCTGCTTACTACAACTAGAGAAAGCCTGCGTGCAAGAGCAAAGACCCAGTGTAGCCGAATTAATTAATTAAAAAAAATTCTGTTCAAAGATCCTATAAAACCTACATAGGGTAAGCAGGACTTTGAGCAGCTGGATCTGGCTCCTTCCTTCCTAAATTCACATCCTTTCTCTCCCTCAGGGCCCTGGATCTACACTCAGGCCCAGGATTCTTGTTATCTCCACAGTTTGCCATTGGAAAACTACTGCCCCTCTGTGGACACACGTGTTTTCCCTAAGGCTGTTTGGTAGGCGTTGGGGAAAAGTGTCAGAATACTTCAGTGTCAGAATCCTGGAGCAAATCTGTTGAAAATGCAGGTTTCCCGGCTCCCCCTGGAGTTTTTGAATTTCAGCACCTATAGGGGAGTCTTGGAATCTGGATGGCTTCATTTATAAGAAAAACTTTTAGAATTATAAATATTCACAAAAAGTTTAAGGGGAAAATGAAATTAAAAATAGAAAAGATTTTGTTGTTGTCAGTTGCTCAGGCATGTCCAAGTCTTTGTAACTGCCTGGACAATAGCAGACCAGCTTCCCTTTCCTTCACATCTCCTGGAGTCTGCTCAAACTCACGCCCACTGAGTGAGTGATGCCATCCAACCATCTCATTCTCTGTTGTCACCTTCTCCTCCTGCCCTCAATCATTCCCATCAACCAGGGAAACCATACTTAACTGCACAGCTCAGTGGCACTAAGAACATTCACACTGCTGTGCAGCTCTCACCATCAGCCATCTCCTGGGTTTCTCATCTTGTTAAACTGAAACTCTGTCCCCTTTAAACACTAATCCCCCATCCCCACACCCCAGCCCATCACCTCTCTGGTCCTTGGCACCCACCAATGTACTTTTTTACTCTATGAATTTGACTGTTATACGTACCTCATGGAAATGGAATCAAACAGTACTTGTCTGCACCTAGAACCAGACATTCTGGAAGGTGAAGTCAAGTGGGCCTTAGGAAGCATCACTACGAACAAAGCTAGTGGAGGTGATGGAATTCCAGTTGAGCTATTTCAAATCGTAAAAGATGATGCTGTGAAAGTGCTGCACTCAATATGCCAGCAAATTTGGAAAACTCAGCAGTGGCCACAGGACTGGAAAAGGATAGTTTTCATTGCAATTGCTAAGAAAGGCAACGCCAAAGAATCCTCACTACTGCCCAGTTGTGCTCATCTCACATGCTAGTAAAGTAATGATCAAAATTCTCCAAGCCAGGCTTCAGCAATACATGAACCATGAACTTCCAGATGTTCAAGCTGGTTTTATAAAAGGCAGAGGAACCAGAGATCAAATTGCCAACATCTGCAGGATCATCAAAAAAGCAAGAGTGTTCCAGAAAACATCTGTTTCTGCTTTATTGACTATGCCAAAGACTTTGACTGTGTAGATCACAATAAACTGTGGAAAATTCTGAAAGAGATGGGAATACCAGACCATCTGACCTATCTCTTGAAAAACCTGTATGCAGGTCAGGAAGCAACAGTTAGAATTGGACATAAAACAACAGACTGGTTCCAAATAGAAAAAGGAGTATATCAAAGTTGTATATTGTCACCCTGCTTATTTAACTTATATACAGAGTACATCATGAAAAACGCTGGGCTGGATGAAGCACAAGCTGAAATCAAGATTGCTGGGAGAAATATCAATAACCTCAGATATGCGGATGACATCACCCTTATGGCAGAAAGTGAAGAAGAACTAAAGAGCCTCTTGATGAAAGTGAAAGAGGAGAGTGAAAAAGTTGGCTTAAAACTCAACATTCAGAAAACTAAGATCATGGCATCCATTCCCATCACTTCATGGCAAATGGAGAAACAGTGAAAACAGTGTCAGACTTTATTTTGGGGGCTCCAAAATCACTGCAGATGGTGACTGTGAAAGTAAAAGGCCATGAAAGTAAAAGACACTTACTGCTTGGAAGGAAAGTTATGACCAACCTAGACAGCATATTAAAAAGCAGAGACATTACTTTACCAATAAAGGTCCATCTAGTCAAGGATATGGTTTTTCCAGTGGTCATGTATGGATGTGGGAGTCGGACTATAAAGAAAGGTGAGCCCCGAAGAGTTGATGCTTTTGAACTGTGTTATTGGAGAAGACTCTTGAGAGTCCCTTGGATAGCAAGGAGATCCAATGAGTCCATCCTAAAGGAAATCAGTCCTGACTGTTCATTGGAAGGACTGATGTTGAAGCTGAAGCTCCAATACTTTGGCCACCTGATGCAAAAAGCTGACTCATTTGAAAAGACCCTGATGCTGGGAAAGATTGAGGGCAGGAGGAGAAGGGGATGACAAAGGATGAGATGGTTGGATCGCATCAATGATGCAATGCACATGAGTTTGAGTAAACTCCAGGAGTTGGGACAGGGAGGCCTGGTGTCCTGCAGTCCATGGGGTCGTAAAGAGTCAGACATCACTGAATGACTGAACTGAACTGAATGTATTAATATATTGGATTACATTTTTTATAATTTTATTTATTTATGACTGTGCTGGGTCTTCATTGCTGCACAGGCTTTTGTCTAGTTGCAGAGAGGAGGGGCTAGTCTCTTAAGTGTGGTACCCAGACTTCTCAATGTGATGGCTTCCCCTGTTGCACAGCATGCGTTCCAGGGCACATGGGCTCAATAGTTGCAGCTCCTCGGCTCTAGAGCACAGGCTCAAGAGTTGTGGTGCATAAGCTTAGCTGCTCTAAGGCAAGTGAGAACTTCCTTGATCAGGGATGGAACCTGTGTCTCCTGTATTGCCAGGTGTATTCTTTACCACTGAGCCACAGGAAAGGCCCTGGAATGCATTTTTTAGGTTACCTTAATATATGTCCTACAAACAGGTACCTTCTTTTTTTCCCACCTCTGCTGTATACAGTAGGTTCTCATTAGCATCTATAGCTATCCATCTATCTATCTATCTATCTATCTATCTATCTATCTATATATGTCAATCCCAGTCTCCCAACGTATCCCACCTCCCCTTCCTCCCTTGGTGTCTCTACGTCTGTGTCTCTATTTCTGAAAATAGGTTCATCTACCATTTTGGGGGAAAAGGTTTATCTCTTACAGATATTGCACATTCACTTAACCTATAATTTTCCCTTATTCCTCTGATCCCCCAACTGCAGCTGCTGCTTCATACACGGTGAAGCAACTGGTGAGCTCTATGGCACATTTGGCTGGCACACCAAGTGGTCATCACAGGCACTATCACAGCGTGCTTCTCCCACAACCTCCTGACACTGTAAACCGGGCAGCCTGGGGCTGTCTGAGCACACAGGGCCGTAATCAGCAAGCCCTGGGCATGCTTTCCTTGAAAGGGAGGTGTAAATATCCTCATGCCTGGAAGGAGTCAGGGAAAGTGAGAGAGGTCACCAAAGATTACATTTTACATATAATTACATTACCCTAAACGAACCCTGAACCAGACAGGATGCCAGGTCAAGGGGCAAACCAGGACTGCCCCAAGGGCAGGGTCATACGGTAGCCTTGTCCAAGAGCATCTATCTTATGCAATATTAACCAAAGATAAGATCCAGCTTGGTTCAGCCTGCCACACTCATGCTGTACTGTAAAATGGTCATTTTCTTTTTCTAAATTACTGTTTCATTCTTAAGGAATTCCCCCTTTCACCTCTATTTTAATGTATTTTTTAATTATTTTATTGTTTATTTATTTTTTGACATTAAAATTTTTTTACTTAATTTTGGGGTATAACTGATTAACAATGTTGTGATAGTTTCAGGTGGACAGCAAAGGGACTCAGTCATACATATATATGTTATGCATTCTTCCCCAAACTCCCTTCCCATCCTGGCTGTCACATAGCATTGAGCAGAGTTCTCTGTACTATACCAGAGGTCCTTGTGGACTTGCTGTTTAGGCACTCAGTCATGTCCGACTCTTTGTGACCCCGTGGACTGCAGCACACCAGGCTTTCCTGTCCTTCACTATCTCCCAGAGTCTGCTCAAACTCATGTCCATCGAATCGGTAATGCCATCTAACCATCTCATCCTCTGTCATCCCCTTTTCCTGCCTTCAATCTTTCCCAATATCAGGGTCTTTTCTAATGAGTCCACTATTCATATCAGGTGGCCAAAGTATTGGAGCTTCAGCATCAGTCCTTCCACTGAATATTCAGTGTTGATTGCCTTTAGGATTGACTGGTTTGATCTCCTTGCAGTTCAAGGAACTCTGAAGAAAGAATCTTCTCCTTGTTGGTTATCCATTTAAAATATAGCAGTGTATACATGTGAGTCCCAAACTCCCTTCATGTCTATTTTTAGACTTTCCTTTCCTAAAAGGGAAATCCAGATAAGAAATTTATTCATTCATTTCTTTGCTCATTTATTCATGTGAAACATATTTTGAATGGCTCACTACAGCCAGACCCTGCTGATGACTCAGCATGGATGAAACAGATTACACTTCGCATCCTTATAGAAATGGAGGAAATAAAGGGAAAAACACACAGGTAGATAAATATAAGTGAACACTGTGCTAAGTGCTATGAGGAAAGCTGATGTGATAAAAATGGAAAGACTTCGAGTGGGGAGGGGAAAGGAAACGGAAGCAGCTTGCAATGTGCCCACTATCCTGTAAGAGGAAGTCATGGTTTAATCAAGTAGCCCACTGAAAATGAAAACAATTACCTAAGTGACATTTTTCTCACCAGTGCTGAGGAAGAGCCCCGAGAGCACAGAAGCCCTTTCCTACACATTGGCTGACATGACTTCCTGGGCCAGGTAATCTGCCTGGAGTTTGGCCCCTGACACAGAAGAAGGACTTGTTTAAAGATGGGCAGGAAGGAAGCCAATATCTATGACCTGATGTGATGGAGGAAGCCTGGATGGTCATAGAGGAAAGGTCAATACAGGAAAAGTGGAAGTTTAAACACTGCTTGTCTGCTGATTAGCCATGTGACCTCAGGCAAATTATTTAAGTTTCATGATTTTCTCCTCCATACAAAGAAAGATACTAATAGTTCTTAGCTGGTGGGCTTTTGTAAGAATAAAATAAGTGAATATGGGTTAACATGCATACAACAATGCCTAGCACATAGCAGGTGCTCAATAAATACTTTTTAAAGGATATATTCTACATATAGTTTATCTTTAAAGTATTGAAGTGGTTCACAATGTGCCATCCTAAAATATTGCCACTTTGGCATATTGATTATTTTGAGGGTAAGGCAATTGAGAAACCATAGCAGGAAGGGCTCTCTACCCTCCTCCTTTATATCTAAAAACTAGTCATGAGATTTCCATGAAAAAAATCTGCTCTCCCAGCACCAGAAAGATAAAAATATTCTTATCACTGGAGACTGTGAGTTGAAACCTAAATGAACCTATACAAACAAACCAATGAAAACAGCCCTGATCTCCCATCCATTTCCCCATATATTTCCTGTGTGTGCTTCAATCACTCAGTCATAATCAACTCTTTGCGACCCCATGGACTGTAGCCTATCAGGTTCCTCTGTCCATGGGATTTTTCAGGCAAGAATACTGGAGTGGGTTGCCATTCAATTCCCTGTCCCAAACCAAGCCCCTTTGTTTTGTCCCATCTCCAGAATTTATTGCTCTTTTTTACAATCATGTATAAGCTCTAGGGCCTAAATCACTTCTTTACATCTTTATTTCCCTTATCAAGATTCCTGAGTGCATGGTAGATGATTAAAACTTGCATGCTTTTCTCCTGTTAATCTTATGTTGTCAGGGCCAGGCACAGAACTTAAGAAGGTAGAAGTTTTTCCTCCCCAAATTTTACACAGCAGCACTCTGTATTGGTTGGTGAATAACATATGTAGACCTCTGTACTTGATCATGTTGAATATGAGAAACACATAACAGGATTCAGACAGTAGAGTAGCACAGAAGCCAAGACACACCTAGAGAGAAAGCAGTAAATGAAACCTATGAACACACAGAAGCCATAAGGTATGAAAAGGAAAGTAAGTTCTCAATAGTGGCAGCAGAGGCAGAGATAATTAAACCTAAGAACCAGATTAATAGATCTGTGTTAGCATACTAGCAGTAGTACTTTATTCTGAAAGTCATTTCAGTTCTTCATGAACATTTATTATGCTCCCGGAGTCCCATGAGTTGGTGTGATGCTCAGGGATCACTCCCTCATGATGCAAAGTAGCTGCCAACAGCTTTAAGCTTGCACTCCCACACCTTCAAGGCACATAGAAAAAGATAACATATCTTTCCTTACCCTGCCATTGTCCAAAGATTTCATCACACTTATTCTAAGACTCTTGCCCATCCCTAAACTAATCTCTGTGGCTGGGAAAAGTGAAAGTGAAAGTGTAAGTGAAGATGCTCAGTTGTGTCCCACTCTTCGCAGCTCCATGGACTGTAGCCCACCAGGCTCCTCCATCCATGGAATTTTCTAGGCAAGAGTACTGGAGTGGGTTGCCATTTCCTTCTCCGGGGGATCTTCCAAACCTGGGAATTGAACCCAGGTCTCCCACATTGAGGGGAAGAAGCTTTACCGTCTGAATCACCAGAAAAATCCCTGTGGCTGGGAGAAAAGGGGTATTCCAGTTAGCCAGCCATGAGTCACTTGCCCATCTCTGTAGCTCAGACTAATATCAATAACTCCCCAACCACAATGGGGATTGAGATGGACGGTAAGATGGTTCCCTCAAGGAAAATAGAGATGGAAATGGACACTAGCTACAAAAACAGTAACCTCTACTGCAGTTGGTAGGAAACAACACCTGGGTAGAGTTGAAACAAACTTCTTGAAATAAATGGAAGGGGCATGACCTGCAGTCCTGAGGGACACGTGAAATAGCTGAGCTCCTCACTCATAGCCTCTCAGAGATGCACAATTTAAGGGAGAAGCTCGACCCATTGATTCTGCAGGTCACCTCCATGTACTCCCACCACCAGCTGATCCACCCTTTACTGAGGATGCTGCCTTAGTGGGAAGGGTTTACTTTGAAGCTTCAGGAAAGTATTATGTAAAAAAAAAAAGTGAGATTACACCTCAATGTGTATATTTTACACAGGACCAATCAGGCCCAGTGTTAATTTCCATCATGGCCTGGGGGAATTTACTTAATCAGGGATCTCATATCATCACTGTAATAAACCCTCCTTAAACAGTTATAAACTTCCTAACAACAAGGAGAATGGCTTTTATTATTCTAAGACAGATGATGTCTCTGAGCTCCAGGCTCTGAAAAGAAATGCAGTATAAAAAAAGTGAAAGTGAAAGTCACTCACTCATGTCCAACTCTTTATGACCCCATGGACTGCAGCCTGCCAGGTTCCTCTCTCCATGAAATTCTCCAGGCCAGAATACTGGAGTGGGTAGTTTATCCCTTCTCCAGGGGATCTTCCTGACCCAGGAATTGAACCGGGGTCTCCTGCATTGCAGGTGGATTCTTTACCAGCTGAGCTACCAGGGAAGACCACAGTGTAAGATCCCTTAGGAAAGCAAAAGAAAAAACTTTTGTACTTTGTAAGTTGAATAGTTTTCTTATTTAGGAGGGAATGCATGTAAAATTCAAATATATTCCTAATCAGAAAATTAGAGTCCAGTTGTTCAGTTGCTAAGCTGTGTCTGACTCTTTGTGACCCGATGGACTGTAGCACTCCAGGCTTCCCTGTCCTTCACTATCTCCCAGAATTTGCTCAAAGTCATATCCATTGAGCCAATGATGCCATCCAACCATCTCATCCTGTGTTGCCTTCTTCTCCTCCTGTCCTCAATCTTTCCCAGCATCAGGGTCCCTTCCAATGAGCTGGTTCTTCACATCAGGTGATCAAAGTATTGGAGCTTTAGTTTCAGTAGCATAGAGTCTAGGAAGTCAGCTAAAAATGATGTCAAAATGTAAAGAAAACATCAAATAAAAATAGATGGGGGACACTTTTCCATGAACTTCCAGCTCACTCTTTCTCCATTAGCACCAGCCTTGCTAGTGACCAAGAGCAATCCAGCTTCCTGGTTTTCAAATTCTATGGAGAATCTACCACTTCAAGCGTTCCCGCCCCTCCAAAGTTTTTTAAAGGATAGAAAATAGCTATAATTATATATAGACCTACACTCAAATGGGAGAAGGAAATGGCAACCCACTCCAATATTCTTGCCATGGACAGAGGAGGCTGGCAGGCTATAATCCATGGGGTCACAAAGAGTCAGACAGGACTGAGCAACTAACACACACACACACACACACACACACACACACTCACACACACATACATACTCAAATATCAACATGCTGTACTTTAAAACTTGCATCTCTGGGTTCAAAACTGTAATGTGATATCTACCAAGATTTAGGAATCTACTTACTCCATTAATAATACAAGTTATGCTCTTCATTTCATCTCTATCACCAAATCAGAGACTGTGATAATAGGATTTCTAGGGTTTGTGTCTTTTGGATCACAGAAGCTGAGGTGCAGTACAAATTGTTAACAGCGAGAATACAAATGATTCCATGCTCCCAGCTAAGAATAGATCTCTAAATGCCAAGATGGGGGGCGGGGGAACACCACACATCTTCAAGATCTTATATTCTCCTGCTGGTTTATTCCTCCTGCACATCTTTTGCAAGGTGCCAGTGCTTCAATTTCAGCGGTTACTATTATCTTCCAGCTTCTTTTTTATTTTTGAATCCATTTTCTGTTCTTTCTGTAACGGAAATAACACCCGAGCTGCATCCGCTGCCTTTGGGGCTGTGTCTGTCACATACATCTGTCTCATAGTTTATTTTATTCTGGGTCTCATCAACTTGCTCTGAACTTTCTGTTTTCTGGGGAAGCATCACAGCCGTATTTCTGTTCACCTTTCCTGTTTTTCCTGCGGGGAATTAAGAGATGATTAGTCAGTCCTATGAAGTAATTTTGGGTTTATGACTATTGCAATGAAAATTTAGTGATCTTAACTAAGCAAAAAGCTTTCCCAGGAAGAAGTATGGATTATTTCCCCTTCTCTCCTCCTTTTTTTTTTTTTTTTTGAATGGAGGAAATATGGCTGTTTCTCATTCTGGTAATAGTGCTTTCCTTGGCAAGTATTTTCTGTTTTCCAAGAGAAAAAAAATCTAATTCCCAAAGATTAAACTTGAATGGACCATCAAATGCTGAGACTTGCCATACCCATTTCTCTAAAACCCCATCCCTAAAATGGTAACTACAAATTGGAAAAGGACACACAAGCACCTGATCTGAAGGGACCAGACAGGTCTCCCCACTAAACAGATCAAAAGACAGATACAGGCAATTTTGAGAGCCTTGACTGCAAATGGCTAGGATGACATGACAAAGCAAAGTTTAAATATGCTGGTATTTCAATTTTAAGTTTAAATTTGTGAAGATAATTAAATGTCCCACAGATTTGTGCGGCATATGTTCTGCTGTGCACATGCTGCCAAAGCCTGGGTCTGTCCACTAAAGGACAGTAGGGACAAATACTGTAAGGCAAGTCAGATTTAAGAGTGCAGACAGTGAAAATAACATTCCCTGTCTGCTCTGGGAAGTAATTTCAAAGAAATCCAAGCAGTTTCTTGATCCTCTTTTTTGCCCATTTCAAAAAGTTGCTTCCTCCTTATGTTATCACCTCCCCAGAATCCCTCCTGTTACGTCATTTCTCTGCCATATCCCTCCCCCTCAGCATGACTTCTGCCTCCAAGATACCCAATGGTTCATAACACTAATCCTGCTGACATTTGCTCTCCCCTTCTTTAATACTTTTACTTGACACACTTTGTGTGTGTCTGTTAGTCGCTCAGTCGTATCCAACTCTATGCAACTACAGAAGCCACCAGGCTTCTCCGTCCATGGGATTTCCCGGGCAAGAATATTGGAGTGGATTGCTGTTCCCTTCTCCAGAGGATCTTCCTCACCCAGGGATTGAACCCTGGTCTCCCGATACATGATACTATTGTCTATACCCTCCTCCTCCTGGGGTCCCTTTATCCATCTCTCAGTGGCCCCAAGAGATGGTACTTTCTCTCCTTCTGCCTCTCTTTCCTTCACGGTTTTGCCTCTTTGGTGTTTTTTCCCCACATCTCTGGCTCTCCCACTAGAGTACTTTTCTCTGAAATCTCAGCCAGTCTATTGGCCACAACCTCTAAAAGAAAAACAATGTCTATATTAGTATCAAAGCTCATGTTCCCTCCCAAGCTTCAGTTTACCTCTCTCCCTGAATCCTAAAAGATGTTTTTAACTTCTGCTTTCTTCTAAGCCAAGATCCTCTCTGCACATCCTGACTTCTGGCAATGGTGGCACCTGAATTCACAAAAATTTTCCTGTTAAGCTCTTATGGTTCTTGTTCTCTTTCTTTTCTTCATTTTTCTTCACCAAGATCTTTTTCTTTCCTATGTTCAACCTACTGGCAATCATCTTTGCCTTGGTTCTGGTGCCTCCACTCTCTCTCCATTCATTTATCTAAGTCAACAGACTCTAAAGGCCAGGGGGTCAAAGGAGACCAAGACGTGACATCTGCTCTGAAGAAGCTTCTGGTTCAAAGCAGCAGAGGAGGCTGGGAAGGGTGGAAAAGTACATTTATAATTTTCTGAACAACAAAAGGATAGTAATAGGATGAATAGTCTAGACATTTAAGTCACATTTAGTAGTCAAAGGTCTCCAGGGAAGGCAAATTTGGAAGGGTGTTTTAAATGATGGATATGAAGAGAAATGAGCAGGAATGGTATATTTAAAGCTCAGAAGCTTTGGAGTATCTGCACAGGTTCTTCGTGGCTAGAGTAAAGGGTACATCTCAGAACAGGTGAGAGAGGAGGCCAGAGAGCAGGCTGCACTGTTAGAGTCCCAGGAGGAAGAGCTAGGTATTCAAAAGGCTTGAGGTGGGAAGAATTTAACAAGGGAACTAGATATGTGAAAATAATGGGGGTACATGGAGATCTAACAAGGGCCATTAACATCCACAGGCAACAAGGAGCAGAAGAAAGGAGTGATGTTACAGGAACCTGGGAGGAGGAATGGGAAGGCACTGGGAGTGAGAGTCCCCAGTCTGCTTTCCTGCAGGTGCTTCATGTTAGACACAGCCAGCCAGAAGCTGAAGCCTGAAGCCTGAAACTTCTCTCAATACACAGCCCTGGGGAGGGGGTGCAAATGTAGGGGGAAGAGCAAGCACAGGTTTTTCTGAACAGGTAACTCTGCAAGTTACAACTTGAGCTTGTTTGGCCATTGTGATTTGCATAGATTTCTGCATAAAATCTATACCAGACCCACTTTAATTTTTTATCTTTTGATTTCCTTATCCTATTTAATGGCTTCCCATATGGTGCTAGTGGTAAAGAACTTGCCTGCCAATGCAAGAGATGCAAGAGACTCGAATTCAATCCCTGAGTTGGTAAGATCCCCTGGAGGAGGGCATAGCAACCCATTCCAGAATTCATGCCTGGAGGATCCCCATAGACAAAGGAGCTTGGTGGGCTACGGTCCATAGGATCTCAAAGAGTTGGACACAACTAAGCTCCTTAGCATGCACATCTACGTCCTGTTTAAGATGAAACTGAAACAAATCACACCGTGATGAATTTCACTTCAATGTAATTTTTAAACTACTTTAAGAACATGTTTTAATTGGGCACGTTCTCTAATTTCCTAAAGAACATATTCCTCTAGGGAATATGTTACTATTCTTTTAGGTTTATATAAATGTTCATTCCTTTAGGGTTATATCAGTTTGACCAGCAATAGTTTCTAATTTTCCATTCCATTCTCTGGCTTACATTTTATATCTTGGTGCATTAAAGTAGTGTTCCATGCTAAACACTTTCTTTGCCTGACATCAGCCTCAAACCATCTACTTTCCTCTATGGCATAAAGTAAGTGAAAGTGGGGGGAACATCTAAGTGAGAAGAGTTGTCTCATTTGATAAATGGAGTAACGTGGACAGAATTCAATCTATTTGACAAATGGGCCTAATTTAACCAGTGTCCTGACTCGGGAGAATTTCTCCATTTGGTAAGACTATCAGTGTTTGCAAGTTCTCTTGCCTTGGTATGTAGAAAAGAATCCAGAATGTGACTAAGGTGATGCCTGGTCTTCCTGTGGAAACGTCCCCAAGATTTCAATGAATAATGAGAGACTATGCTTTGTCTAACAGATTGACAGATGTGTTCAAATCATCATCTCAATGTTTTAGGGATTTTTGCAGGCAGAAGAGGAGAGGAGAGGGAGTGGGTCACATACCAAAGGGCTCAGAATGGAATTAGATTTCTCAACAGCTCCCCCTAAAGATAGA
This sequence comes from Antilocapra americana, assembly GCA_007570785.1. Classification (NCBI taxonomy): domain Eukaryota; kingdom Metazoa; phylum Chordata; class Mammalia; order Artiodactyla; family Antilocapridae; genus Antilocapra; species Antilocapra americana. The sequence continues at coordinate 6,438,457 of ML663469.1, read as the reverse complement.
AGAGAATGGAAAATTACCTTCAAAACAAATAAGGAATGATTTACAACCTGGAATTCTATTTCCAGTCAAATAATAAATCAAGTGTGAGTGTTGACTAGACATTTTCAGACACGCCAGGTCTCCAAGCAGTGGATTCCCTGTAGATCTGTTTTCAGGTTTTGGAAGATATGTTCCAAAAAATAAGGAAGTAAAGAAGGGAAAGAAAGAAAAAGAGAGAGAGAGGCATGGGAGATGAGGAAGGGAGAGAAAGATATAGAAATGAAGGACAAGAATTCCCATGAATTGGAATTTCATAAGGTGAAAAAAAAAAAAAAAAAACCTGTGCAGAAATCTAAAGATGCACCTAATCCAGACTGGAAAAAGATGCATTAACACTCTTAGAGATATGTTTACAGAGCTGAAATAGTCATGATAATAATAAAGACTGACAAGACCTGATATGTCCCGTTATGTGATAGGTAGCTTTTGTTGTTCAGTCGCTAAGTTGTGTCTGACTCTTTGCAAGTCCATGGACTGCAGCATGCGAGGCTCCCATGTCCTTCACTATCTCCCAGCACTTACTCAAACTTATGTCCCCTGAGTTGGTGATGCCATGCAACCATCTCATCCTCTGTTGTACCCCTCTCCTCTTGCCCTTAATCTTCGCCAGCATCAGGATGTTTTCCAATGAATTGGCTCTCGCATCAGGTGGCCAAAGTATTGGAGTTTCAGCTTCAGCATCAGTCCTTCCAATGAATACTCAGGGTTGATTTCCTAGGATTGACCTCTGTAGCCTACCAAGGAGTAGAACCCAACCTCCACACATACCTGCTTCTTTCCTCTGCTATCTGGTGTTAAGATTTCCATTTTAGTTTTTACAGGAAAGCAGTAGGTTAGCTGGGGCTCAAACTTGGCTGGGTTTATATACTGTGGATGCCTGGTCTATAGTTGCAGACGTCCTCTGATGAGGTCAACCAATAGGAAGCTTCTATGAATCCTTTGGCCCCCACCCCTCTTCTCCTGATCTTTGGCTCACATTCAGTACCCTCTTCCTCCAAACCCAGTAAAGGTTGGAACCCCTCTTTTTAGCCTCAGGTGAAATGCAGGCTGTGGATGTTAACAACTGGAAACCCTCCAGACCGCCTTTCCTGTCTAAGAACCTGTGTCCTACTCCAGAAAGTGACCCTACCTTCACGCCAGCCTCACCCTGTAGAACCTTTCCCCAGATACAAGTAGCCTCTTCCTATCAGAGTACACATTTTATTAATGAATACCCTCAAATGTCTAAACTGAGGACTTCTCACTGTAGAAGGCACACCTGCTAGAATTAAAACATCCATCTTAACTCAAAATCCTGCCATAGGTACAGTCTGCAACCTAACTCAGAAAACAGAGCTGTGTTTCAGTATTTTTTCCTGTGAATTTATTGTTGAACTAAGACAGCCACACTGCTATAAAGAATTCAAATACAGTTCTTCTCCATTTTTACACAATGAAGGCCCAATGTGGGCCACATCTATCCCCCAAATCTCTTAAATATTCTGCTTGTTTGTGGTTCTCTCAATAACAACCACATCCTTTGCTGAACATTCCTGGTGCTAACTTGATGCAGATTCTTTAGATTTTTAGGAAAAGTATGAATGGGTAGAAAAAATAAAAGTAGTGAAGTTTTTTTGTGTTCTAGATATATATTTTTTCTTCATTGACATACTGTATTGCTTTAAAATGGTCTGTTACACTGTATCTTGACACTACACATAAAGTTTCCTTAGGTATGTTCATTCATATCTGTGACATTTCATGTTTCCAGCACGTGTGGATAAGTAAGATGTAGTGAGTGTCAAGACTAATAGGTTTATCTTATGCTAAAATGCATAATTTAATAGGCTCCCTTAGGAAGGGTAACTTATAAAGCAAATATTTATGCAGTGATGCACAGTTTTTGTGTTTTCTTCCACATTTAAGTCATTGGATGTGCTGAGCTTGTACTTTCTAAGAAATTCTAAAAGGTTGTCAGAAATGAGAGATGAAGGGAGGTTGAAATTTTATCAACACCCTGGATTATGGACATGAGTTTGCAACCCACAGGCACCTGGGTCCGTAAGAACTGAGGATTGGCCATGGAAGTAATCCAAGACCTGCTGCATATGTGATCTGGCACTTACAGACCTGAGTCTTGCGGTGCTGGCCTGTAAAACTGGACCCACTCCTACCTAGAGGGTCATTTCCAGTCTCAAATGAAATAATTTAAAAAGAGTTTTTGATAACCTGGAACATACTGTGGAAAAGTAAGATCATTCTGTCATCGGGTCAGTATACCACTTCAATTCTCTTACCTCTGAATACACAAGCAGGCAAAGTCCTCTGGGTCCCTGGCAGATAGCAATGCCGAAAAGGAAAGTCACGTTGTAAAGGTTCAGCTATTCTGTAATCATCCATGGTGCTAAAATGATGACCATGATCATGGCATCCTGTCCCGTCACTTCATGACAAATAGATGGGGAAGCACTGGAAACAATGACAGACTTTATTCTCTTGGGCTCCAAAAATCACTGCAGATGGTGGCTGCAGCCATGAAATTAAAAGACACTTTCTCCTTGGAAGAAAAGCTATGATAAACCTAGACAGTTTATTAAAAAGTAAAGATATTACTTTGCCAACAAAGGTCTGTCTAGTCAAAGCTATGATCTTTCCAGTAGTCATGTATGGATGTGAGAGTTGAACCATAAAGAAATCTGAGCACCAAAGAGTTGATGCTTTTGAACTGTGGTGTTGAAGAAGACTCTTGAGAGTCCCTTGGACTGCAAGGAGATCCAACCAGTCCATCCTAAAGCAAACCAGTCCTAAATATTCACTGAAAGGACTGATATTGAAGCTGAAACTCCAATACTTTGGCCACCTGATGAGAAGAACTGACTCACTAGAAAAGACCCTGATGCTGGGAAAGATTGTAGGCAGGAGGAGAAGGGGATGACAGAGGATGAGATGGTTGGATGGCATCACCGACTCAATGAACACAAATTTGAGTAAACTCTGGGAGTTGATGATGGACAGGGAAGCCTGACGTATTGCAGTCCCTGGGGTTGCAGAGTCAGCAGACTGAGTGACTGAACTGAACTGAATGGAGGTAAAAAGAAACAGTACTGTGTGGGGTGCCACCCAGGTCGTGTCTTCTGCACTTGAGTGCTGATTTCCCCATATGCTGTGAGTGTGGCTGCTGGCAGCTCACAGCTGAGTCCCTTCCAAGAATTGCTTGCCTCAGCAGGAGACTGCTCTCAGGAAAGCAATCCATGTGTCAGTGCAAAATTCCAGCCCCTCACCTCCCTTGGGGATGATGTGGGAGCGTCTTCCAGTTTGAGGATGCTTTGTGGTCCGTGACAACCCCTTTTGTAGTGACATTATCCCAGTTTATGGTGTTCCTCGGTCCCATGCTTCTTCCCCCACCTCCTCACGAGGTTCATTCCCAGGTCCACTGCTTAAAATATTCTCCTGCTTGCAAATCTCTGTCTCAGGAATTGGTGTCTTTTAAAAGCTCTCAGTTCTCTGTGATGACCTAGAGGGGTATGATGGGGAACGGGTGGGAGGGAGGCTCCAGAAGAAGAGGATATATGTATACATATAACTGATTCATGTTTCTGTACAGCAGAAACTAACACAACATTGTAAAGCAATTGTACTCCAATTAAAAAATAAAATAAATGAAAGCTCTCCAACACCACAGCTCAAAAGCATCAATTCTTCTGTGCTCAGCTTTCTTTATAGTCCAACTCTCACATCCATACATGACCACTGGAAAAACCATAGCCTTGACTAGATGGACCTATGTTGGTAAAGTAATGTCTCTGCTTTTTAATATGCTTGGTTGATCAAAACTTTCCTTCCAAGGAGTAAGTGTCTTTTACTTTCATGGCCGCAATCGCCATCTGCAGTGATTTTGGAGCCCCCAAAAATAAAGTCAGCCACTGTTTCCACTGTTTCGCCATTTATTTGCCATGAAGTGATGGGACCGGATGCTGTGATCTTAGTTTATTAAATATTGAGCTTTAAGCCAACTTTTTCACTCTCCTCTTTCACTTTCATCAAGAGGCTCTTTAGTTCTTCACTTTCTGCCATAAGGGTGGTGTTATCTCCATACGTGAGGTTATTGATATTCCTCCCAGCAATCTTTTTATTTTATTACTTTTGCGATACAATGACATGATATCACCATGGGTTTACATATGCTCCCCCTGCAGAACCCCCCTCCCTCCTCCCTCCCTCCTCCCTCCCCACGGGAAGTCTCGATGCACCAGCCCCGAGCATCGATCCTGGGCTGGCGATTGATTACACATATGATAATTAACACGTTTCAATGACATTCTCCCATATCATCCCACCCTTTCCCCCATCCACAGAGTCCACGAGTCTGTTCTATACATCTGCGTTCCTTTTGCTGTCTCGCATGCTAGGTTCTCGTTACCGTCTTTCTAAATTCCATATATATGCATTAGTATACTGTATTGTTGTTTTTCTTTCTGGCTTACTTCACTCTGGATAATGGGTTCCAGTTCCCTCCATCTGAGTAGAACTGATTCAAATGAATATTTTTTTACTGCTGAGTAATATTCCATTGTGTATATGTACCACTGCTTTCTTATCCATTCGTCAGTTGATGGGCATCTAGGTTGCTTCCATGTCCTGGCTATTGTAAACAATGCAGCGATGAACATTGGGGAACACGTGGCTCTTTCCATTCTGGTTTCCTCGGTGTATATGCCCAGCAGTGGGATTGCTGGATCATATGGCAGGTCTATTTGCAGTTTTTTAAGGAACCTCCACACTGTTTTCCATAGTGGCTGTACTAGTTTGCATTCCCACCAACAGTGTAAGAGGATTCCCTTTTCTCCACATCCTCTCCAGCGTTTATTGCTTGTAGATTTTTGGATTGCAGCCATTCTGAGTGGTGTAAAGTGATATCTCATTGTGGTTTTGATTTGCATTTCTCTGATAATGAGTGATGTTGAGCATCTTTTCATGTGTTTGTTAGCCATTTTTATGTCTTCTTTGGAGAAATGTCTGTTAAGTTCTTTGGCCCACTCTTTGATTGGGTCGTTTATTTTCCTAGAATGGAGCTGCAGGAGTTGCTTGTATATTTTTGAGATTAATTGTTTGTCCGTTGCTTCATGGGCTATTATTTTCTCCCATTCTGAAGGCTGTCTTTTCACCTTGCTTATAGTTTCCTTTGTTGTGCAGAAGCTTTTAATTTTAATTAGGTCCCATTTGTTTATTCGTGCTTTTATTTCCAATATTCTGGGAGGTGGGTCATGGAGGATCCCACTTTGGTTTATGTCAGAGAGTGTTTTGCCTATGTTATCCTCTAGGAGTTTTATAGTTTCTGGTCTTATGCTTAGATCTTTGATCCATTTTGAGTTTATCTTTGTGTGTGGTGTTAGAAAGTGTTCTAGTTTCATTCTTTTACAAGTGGCTGTCCAGTTTTCCCAGCACCACTTGTTAAAGAGGTTGTCTTTTCTCCATTGTATATTCTTGCCTCCTTTGTCAAAGATAAGGTGTCCATAGATGCATGGATTTATCTCTGGGCTTTCTATTTTGTTCCATTGATCTATATTTCTGTCTTTGTGCCAGTACCATACTGTCTTAATAACTGTGGATTTGTAGTATAGCCTAAAGTCAGGTAGGTTGATTCCTCCAGTTCCATTCTTCTTTCTCAAGATTGCTTTGGCTATATGAGGTTTTTTGTATTTCCATACAAATTGTGAAATTATTTGTTCTAATTCTCTGAAAAAGACCTCTGGTAGCTTGATAGGAATTGCATTGAATCTATAGATTGCTTTGGGTAGTATACTCATTTTCACTATATTGATTCTTCCAATCCACGAGCACGGCACATTTTTCCATCTGTTTGTGTCCTCTTTGATTTCTTTCATCAGTGTTTTATAGTTTTCTATATACAAGTCTTTTGTTTCTTTAGGTAGAAATACTCCTAAGTATTTTATTCTTTTTGTTTCAATGGTGAATGGAATTGTTTCCTTAATTTCTCTTTCTGTTTTCTCATTGTTGGTGTATAGGAATGCCAGGGATTTCTGTGTGTTGATTTTGTATCCTGAAACTTTGCTATATTCACTGATTAGCTCTAGAAATTTTCTAGTAGAGTCTTTAGGGTTTTCAATATAGAGGATCATGTCATCTGCAAACAGAGAGAGTTTTACTTCTTCTTTTCCAATCTGGATTCCTTTGATTTCTTTATCTGCTCTGATTGCTGTGGCCAAGACTTCCAAAACTATGTTGAAAAGTAGTGGTGAGAGTGGGCACCCTTGTCTTGTTCCTGACTTCAGGGGGAATGATTTCAGTTTTTCACCATTTAGGGCAATGTTTGCTGTGGGTTTGTCATATATAGCTTTTGTTATGTTGAGTTATGTTCCTTCTATTCCTGCTTTTTGGAGGGTTTTTATCATAAATGGATGTTGAATTTTGTCAAAGGCTTTCTCTGCATCTATTGAGATAATCATGTGATTTTTATTTTTCAGTTTGTTAATGTGGTGTATTACATTGATTGATTTGCCAATATTGAAGAATCCTTGCATCCCTGGTATAAAGCCTACTTGATCATGATGTATGATTTTTTTAATGTGTTGTTGGATTCTATTTGCTAGAATTTTGTTAAGAATTTTTGTATCTAAGTTCATCAGTGATATTGGCCTATAGTTTTCTTTTTATGTGGCATCTTTGTCAGGTTTTGGAATTAGGGTGACGGTGGCCTCGTAGAATGAGTTTGGAAGTTTACCTTCCTCTGCAATTTTCTGGAAGAGTTTGAGTAGAATAGGTGTTAGCTCTTCTCTAAATTTTTGGTAGAATTCAGCTGTGAAGCCATCTGGTCCTGGGCTTTTGTTTTTTGGAAGATTTCTGATTACGGTTTCAATTTCCATGCTTGTGATGGGTCTATTAAGATTATCTATCTCTTCCTGATTTAGTCTTGGAAAGTTGTACTTTTCTAGGAATCTGTCCATTTCATCCAGGTTGTCCAGTTTATTTGCATATAGCTGCTGATAATAATCTCTTACGATCCTTTGTATTTCTGTGTTTTCTGTTGTGATCTCTCCGTTTTCATTTTTAATTCTGTTGATTTGGTCCTTCTTCCTTTGTTTCTTGATGAGTCTGGCTAATGGTTTGTCAATTTTATTTATCTTCTCAAAGAACCAGCTTTTGGCTTGGTTGATTTTTGCTATGGTCTCTTTTGTTTCCTTTGCATTTATTTCTTCCCTGGTCTTTAAGATTTCTTTCCTTCTGCTAGACCTGGGCTTCTGCATCTCTTCCCTTTCTAGTTGCTTTAGGTGTAAAGTAAGGTTATTTATTTGACTTTTTTCTTGTTTCCTGAGGTGAGCTTGTATTGGTATGAACTTTCCCCTTAGCACTGCTTTCACAGTGTCCCATAGGTTTGGGGCTGTTGTGTTTTCATTTTAATTCATTTCCATGCATAACTGATTTTCATTTTTTATTTCTTCTGTGATTTGTTGGTTATTCAGCAGTATGTTGTTGAGCCTCCATATGTTGGAAGTTTTGAAAGGTTTTCTCCTGTAATTGATATCTAATCTCACTGCATTGTGATCAGAAAAGATGCTTGGAATGATTTAAATATTTTTGAATTTACCAAGGCTAGATTTATGGCCCAGGATGTGATCTATCCTGGAGAAGGTCCCGTGTGCGCTTGAGAAAAAGGTGAAATTCCTTGTTTTGGGGTGGAATGACCTATAGATATCAATTAGGTCTAGTTGGTCTATTGTATCATTTAAAGTTTGAATTTCCTTGTTACTTTTCTGTCTAGTTGATCTGTCCATTGGTGTGAGTGGTGTATTAAAGTCTCCCACTATTATTGTGTTGTTGTTGATTTCCCCTTTCATACTAGTTAGCATTTGCCTTACATATTGTGGTGCTCCTATGTTGGGTGCATAAATATTTATAATTGTTATTTCTTCTTCTTGGATTGATCCTTTGATCATTATGTAATGTCCATCTTTATCTCTTTTCACCGCCTTTATTTTAAAGTCTACTTTATCTGATATGAGTATTGCCACTCCTGCTTTCTTTTGGTCTTTATTTGCATGGAATATCTTTTTCCAGCCTTTAACTTTCAGTCTATATGTGTCCCTAGGTTTGAGGTGGGTCTCTTGTAGACAACATATATAGGGGTCTTGTTTCTGTATCCAATCGGCCAATCTTTGTCTTTTGGTTGGGGCATTCAACCCGTTTACATTTAAGGTAATTATTGATAGGTATGATCCCGTTGCCATTTATTTTATTGTTTTGGGTTTGAGATTATATACCCCATCCGTATTTCCTATCTAGGAAAGATCCTTTAGCATTCGTTGGAGGGCTGGTTTGGTGTTGCTGAATTCTCTCAGTTTCTGCTTGTCTGAAAAGCTTTTGAATTCTCCTTCAAACTTGAATGAGATACTTGCTGGGTACAGTAATCGGGGTTGTAGCTTGTCTTCTTCCATGACTTTAAGTATGTTTTGCCATTCCCTTCTGGCCTGAAGCGTTTCTATTGAGAGATCAGCTGTTATCCTTATGGGATTCCCCTTGTGGGTTATTTTTTGCTTCTCCCTTGCTGCTTTTAATATTTGGTCTTTGTATTTGATATTTGTTAATTTGATTAATATGTGTCTTGGGGTGTTCTGCTTGGGGTTCATTCTATTTGGGACCCTCTGTGTTTCTTGGACCTGAGAGGTTATTTGCTTTCCCAATTTAGGGAAATTTTCAACAATTATCTCTTCAAGAATTTTTTGATGGTCTTTCTTTTTGTCTTCTTCTTCTGGGACTCCTATGATTCGAATATTGGTGCGTTTAATAGTGTCCCAGAGGTCTCCAAGATTGTCCTCATTTCTTTTAATTCTTTTTTCATTTTTCCTTTCTGTTTCATTTATTTCTGCCATTCTGTCTTCTGCCTCACTTATCCTGTCTTCTATCTCTGTTATTCTACTGTTGGTTCCCTCCAGGGTGTTTTTGATCTCATTTATTGCATTATTTATTGTATTTTGACTCTTTTTCATTTCTTCTAAGTCCTTGTTAAAGCCTACCTGCGTCTTCTCAATCCTTGCCTGCAGGTTATTGAACTACAACTCCAACTTATTTTCCAGGTTTTGGATCATTTTCACTATCATTATTCGGAATTCTTTATCAGGTAGACATCCTATCTCATCGTCTTTTGTTTGGTCTGGAGGACATCTATCCTGTTCCTTTACCTGCTGGGTATTTCTCTGCCTTTTCATTTTGTTTATCTTGCTGTGTTGTCCCTTTATTGTGGGGGTTCCTCACTATGGGAGGGGTTGGATGTGTGTTTTGTCAAAGTTGCCTGGTTGGGCTCTTAAGCGGTTCCCTCTGCTTGTTTTGGCGTCTTCCGATTGCTGGTCTCTTCAGTGTCTATTCAGCGCTCTGGGGTTTGCCCCGCTCCGGGTGCATGTGCTTTCCCCAGCCCCTCTGCTCAAGCTCTCGGTCTCTCGCCCGTCGCGGTTGGCGGCTGCGGCTTCTCCCCTCGCCCAGCCCAGCCGCTCAGTTCTTTCTTTTGGCTTGCAGCTGGGGGGGCGTCTTCTCAGGTGTGCAGCGCGGCGGTCTCTGGCGGCACACTCTGGGGGTGCAGTTGGGGGCTGCGGCTTCTCCCCTCCCCCGGCCCAGCCGCTCGGTTTTCTCAGCGTGCAGCCTCCCAGCAATCTTGATTCCAGCTTGTGCTTCCTACAGCCCAGCGTTTCTCATGATATACTCTGCATATTTCCAGTCCTGTGGCCTCTGCTGAGTTTTCCAAATTTGCTGGCATGTTGAGTGTAGCACTTTCATAGCATTATCTTTTAGGATTTGAAATAGCTCAACTGAAATTCCATCACCTCCACTAGCTTTGGTTGTTAGGAGGCTTTCTAAGGCCCACTTGACTTCACATTCAAGGATGTCTGGCTCTAGCTGAGTGTGAGTGATCACACCATGATGATTATCTGAGTTGTGAAGATCTTTTTTGTACAGTTCTTCTGTGTATTCTTGCCACCTCTTCTTAATATCTTCTGCTTCTGTTAGGTCCCTACCATTTCTGCCCTTTATCAAGCCCATCTTTGCATGAAATGTTCCTTTGGTATCTCTAATTATCTTGAAGAGATCTCAAGTCTTTCCCATGCTATTGTTTTCCTCTATTTCTTTGTACTGATCACTGAGGAAGGCTTTCTTATCTCTCCTTGCTATTCTTTGGAACTCTGCATTCAAATGAGTATTTCTTTCCTTTTCTCCTTTGCTTTTCACTTCTCTTCTTTTCACAGCTATTTGTAAGGCCTCCTCAGACAGCCATTTTGCTTTTTTGCATTTCTTTTTCTTGGGGATGATCTTGATTCCTGTCTCCTGTACAATGTTACGAACCTCCATCCATAGTTCATCAGGCATTCTGTCTATCAGATCTAGTCCCTTAAATCTATTTCTCACTTCCACTGTATAATCATAAGGGATTTGATTTAGGTCATACCTGAATGAGCTAGTGGTTTTTTCCCACTTTCTTCAATTTCAGTCTGAATTTGGCAATAAGGAGTTTATGAATGAGCCACAGTTAGCTCCCAGTCTTGTTTTTGCTGACTGTATAAAGCTTCTCCATCTTTGACTGCAAAGAATATAATCAACCTGATTTTAGTATTGACCATCTGGTGATGTCCATGTATAGAGCCTTCTCTTGTGTTGTTGGAAGAGGGTGTTTGCTATGATCAGCGCATTCTCTTGGCAGAACTCTACTAGACTGTAAAGAAAGCTGAGCACAGAAAAATTGATGTTTTTGAACTGTGGTGTTGGAGAAGACTCTTGAGAATCCCTTGGACTGCAACGAGATCCAACCAGTCCATCCAAAAGAAAATCAGTCCTGGGTGTTCATTGGAAGGACTGATGTTGAAGCTAAGACTCCAATACTTTGGCCACCTGATGCGAAGAGCTGACTTTCATTTGAAAAGACCCTGATGCAGGTAAAGATTGAGGGCAGAAGGAGAAGGGGACGACAAAAGATGAGATGATTTTATGGCATCACTGACTCGATAGACATGGGTTTGGGTGTATTCAGGGAGTTGGTGATGGACAGGGAGGCCTAGCGTGCTGCGGTTCATGGGGTCACAAAGAGTCAGACACAACTGAGCAACTGAACTGAACTGAACTGAAATCATTTGGATATCCATCAGGGCTGGAAATGGAAGTTTAACCTCTCCAAGCTGTCTCTGACAATTGGCATAATAACTATCTTAGACAGTTTTTGTTAGAAGAGCTTTATAATATGATAACACAACATCCACAGCATTGTAGATACTCAATATCTGTTTGTTGTAATATTCTTTATAGCCAATCAGGAAGAACAAAGGTTGCCATCTTGTATGATTAGGCGTTATATATCAATAGATGTACTCTATTAGATGTGGTATTATGGTAAAAAATTTGCCTGCCAATGCAGGAGATGCTCGTTCAGTCCTTGTGTCAGGAAGATCTCCTGGAGGAGGAAATGACCACCCGCTCCAGTATTCTTGCCTAGAGAATTCCGTGGACAGAGGAGCCTGGTATGCTACAGTCCATGGGGTCACAAATAGTCAGATACAAATTAGCGACTGATCAAACAGCACACATAGCAAAATTAGATATTCAGACAAATGCAATAATAGAAAGAATATTTAACTGGAGAAAGATGAAGAGTAACCGATAGCAAACGAAAGATAGTAGGAAGACTGTTTCATCAACTGAAGGAAACATGATGTTTATTATAGAGATATTTTTGTAAGAAAAGAATTCATACACATATACCAAGTTTATTGTCAAATATTGGTTGAAAACAAATGTTCACCAAAGTTTGTAGCTAACATGATAGTGTAATATATTTGGTGTGTGATGTTTCAAGTCTCAGGGATAATTAAAAGATAAAAAACATTAACTCTGAATATAAAGTAGAAACTTTGGGGAAAATGTTATTTGTTATTTATGTAATTTTAAAAATTGCTATTATTTTACAGGAAATGGTGACCAGCTTTTAAATCTCTTGTATTTCATTTGGGAGATGGGAATTGTGTGGAAAGACATGTAACTATTAAAATTTTTCATTTTCCTGCTTATGTATTTTTTTTATGAAAAGGTCATGTTACCCTTACCTTTTGTATAAAGAAATATTTTATCAAAAAAAAAACTCTGTTGAATTATCCATTCATATAAAAGTAATTTCTGGGTTTTAAAAGGATTGGATGGGACAGGATACTATTAGGATTGATAAAAAATAATTATCCACCTTGCCATTCAGTAATCCCGATTCAGTTCAGTTCAGTAGCTCAGTCGTGTCTGACTCTTTGCAACTCCATGAATCACAGCACATAGGCCTCCCTGTCCATCACCAACTCCCTGAGTCCACCCAAACCCATGTCCATCCAGTCGGTGATGCCATCCAGCCATCTCATCTTCTGTCGTCCCCTTCTCCTCCTGCCCTCAATCTTTCCCAGCATCAGAGTCTTTTCCAATGAGTCAGCTCTTTGCATCAGGTGGCCAAAGTATTGCAGTTTCAGCTTCAACATCAGTCCTTCCAATGCATCCCGATTAAAGAGGTTTAAATTGCTTAATTCTGATTTTTTTAAGCATTTATAAAGGATTCCCTGATTTTGATCAGATAAAGACTCAAGTATAAGAACTAGGTGATTTTCACTAAGATTTGCCACTAATTTAAAAAGAAAATCAGGTAAACTTGCTAATTTTCATATTATTCCCAGTTGTATTTACCAGTTGTAACTCAGTCTCCCAGATCTTAGCAATCCATAGCAATAAAATAAGATCATAGTGAATATCTTTTGTAACTTAAAAAAAAATAAAGTACTTCAAATATTTAGGCAAGTAATATAAAGACTAATTGAATGAAGACTCTAACACAAGACATCTTATTTTATAAATTCTTGATCATTTTGTACCACACATCTCAGATTATTTTAAGCAATAAAATACTATGAGGTATTTGAAAGCCCTTTATTTATCTCACTGTAATCCCATTCTCCCTTTTCCCTTCCTAGAAGTAACTATTATCTTGGACTTGCATTTATCATCACAGTAATTATTTTTACAATTTTCATATATATGTAGGTGACCATTGAAAAATATAGTATTATTTTCATGTAAATTATATTTTCAATATGCTTTTTCTGGTTAAATATTAAGTTTTAAAGATTTATCTGAAGTGAGATGTGTAAATTTAATTCACTCATTAACTTGCTCTGCAGTATTTTTTATATGACAGATAGCAATATATTCATCTTGTCTTTGGTAAAAAGTAGCTTATTTCTAATTTTTCTCTATTACAAATATCCACTGTGCCCTGGGTGAGGGCTTCTCTGTGATCTGTACTGAAGGTGAACTGTTTGGGTCTCAGGACCACAAATACCTTCAGTTTCCTTTTATTAAAAAAAAAATTTTTTTTTTGATGTGGACCATTTTGAAAGCCTTTATTGAGTTTGTTAGAATAATATTGTCTCTGTTTCAGGTTTGGGCCTTTGGCCATAAACGCATGTGGGATTTTAGCTCCCTGTAATGTGATATAATGTATGTGCTCCGTCTTGTCTGACTCATTGTGACCCCACAAACAGTAGCCTGCCAAGCTCCTCTGTCTATGGGATTCTCCAGGCAAGAACACTGGAGTGGGTTGCCATTTCCTTCTCCAGGGGATCTTCCTGACCCAGGGATAGAACCCAAGTTTCTTGCATCTCCTGCATTGGCAGGCAGATTCTTTACCACTGAGCCACCTGGGAATCCCTTTTATTATAACATAATTGGCTAAAACATTGTATTAGTGTAACTAATACATCCTAGTGAATTGATATATGTAGATATTGCAAAATGATCATCACGATAAGTTTAGTTAACATCCATCACCTCACATAGTTACAATTTTTTTTCTCCCCTCAATGAGAACTTTTATGATCTACTCTCTTAACAACTCCATAATTAATTTAAATGGATGAGTGGTTTGGATTCCAGGTTTCCAAAGATAGATGTTCAAATCCCAGTGCATTAGCCTGAAAGGTTTCCTGTCCTCACTAATGTATGGACACAGATGCAGGGGCTCTGGGGGAGGAAAACTTGTGCCTGGAACACTTGAGCTAAGTAATGTCTGGGAAGTGCTCCATCATTCCATACTCAATGGTAGAAACAACATTCTGGGGCCATGTGATCTGAAGGAGGAGTTTGAGATCCTGCCTCTTACTCTTAGACTTCTGTGGTTATAATCCAGGACTCTTCCGTTAAGATAGAGGAGCACAATATCAGTGAGAAGATGGGCAGTGTCACGGTTACAGTTGCCTACTTATCCTTTAAGTAGGTTCACAGTCTAGTTTCGCCACGTACTCTCTCTCTGTTACCAAAACCCTTAGAAATTTAGCTTCCTAGTTGGTGTAATAATATATTTACTGTTAAAATAATGTTTATTTCAGCCTGGTAATAATATTTGCTTCCTAGGCTTATTGACATGTTTAAATAAAAGGTATGTAAGCTACTTGGCATGGATGCAAGCATTTCAAAGTACTGATTCTTATCTCTATTTAAAATATATGGTATTATAATTATTGTTGGCCTGTTTATTTTACCCACTGTTCAGGGACCTCTTTAAATACAGAATATTTGTCCTGCTCTTTCTCTTCAGTGTCAAGTTTAAAAACCATACATAATAGACAGAAATGTTTTGTATTAAGAATCACGGTAGTACTTTAGAACTATTAATCTAGTGGTTTCAAATGATAGATCAGAATGTAGAAAGACTGGAGCCAAGGAGATTGGCTAAAATATCCTTACACTGTGAGGAAATTTGAGGGGAATGTGTGATCAGAAATGATGGTTAAGGATAAACAGAGGTCAAAGACTTTATATATATATATGACTGCATCAGGTATTAGCTGCTTCTCTCTAGTTGTGGAGCATGGACTTACTTGTTCCATAGCACTTGGGATCTTAGTTCCCCTAACAGGGATGGAACCCACATACCCCGAGTTGGACGGCAAATTCTTAACCACCAGTCCACCAGGAAAATCCCAGGAAGCAAATTCTGTAAACCTTGGCCTCTGAGGGAGCCATTTTCTGTCTAAAGGGTGCCATGTTTTCCTGGTAGAGCCCTAGATTGATTCTTTGCTTGAAAGCCATCTGCTTTGAGAATTTTTTCCTTGGTGATAATAAGGTTGAGAATAATTTATTTTTGAACCCAGAAGTCTTGGTTTCTTTATGGAGCCTCTAAACTCAGATTGAAACTTAACAAGTGCTTTGTAAAGCTCCTTCTCTCTTCACATATGTTATCATGCATAGATAAAAGAAACTAGTTAGCTCTTTGGACATTCTATCTGGAAATCTCCTTACCTAGATTCTCAAGTTTACTAGATACATGATCTATTTTCCACATTCTACAGGTGACAATTTTTCTGTTCTTTCCCCTATGATGTAACACAGTTATCTTCTCTCCAGCGCTTTCCTCACTGACCTTCAAGTTCTCCCAATTGTTTCCTAAGGAACTTCCAATTTCCACTTGCTAGCTGGTTCTAACACTGATATTACATTTTGATATTTGGTTATGGCTGCATTCTGCCTCCAAGTAACAAATTCTGGTCCAGATACACCACAATACGCCTAGAGATAGACTATGGGAGCTGTCAGTCTTTTAAAGTCTGAACCCAGACACTTTACAACATCACTCTTATCAAAGTTCCCCAGACTGAAGATGTCCCCTCTCTATGGGAGTGGTGCCAAATAAATTGGAGTCATTTGTAATCTACCACAGATGGAGAAGCATGAAGGAAAGGGGAGCAGGTTTGAAGATGAAAATTCAATTCAGCATTTGAAATTGAGAGGCACAAGTTAATATTGCAAATAAATGCAGCAACATGGATGAACCTAGAAATTATAATACTTAGTGAAGACAGACATTGAAAGATAAATATTATATGATATCACTTATATGTGGTAACTGAAAATTAGAACCAATGAACTTATTTACAAAACAGAAACCGATGCACAGACATAAAACAAACTTACGGTTACCAAAGGGGAAAGGGGAATGGAATAAATGTGGAGCATGGGATTAACAGATGCACACCACTGTACATAAAATAAAAAACAAGGATTTACTATATAGCACAGGGAACTAGATTCAACATGTTGTAATAAATTAAAATGGAAACTTTTTTCAAAGGACTATAGTTATATATGTGTATATATATGTATAATATATAATTAAGTCACCTTGCCATTCACCTGAAGCTAACCAATATTGTAAGTCAACTATATTTCAATTTAAAACATTTCAAATAGGCTCTTAGATATGACTCTGGATCCCCAAAGAGAGCTCCAAGATTGATGAATAAATCTGGGAACTATGAAACTGAACACTATTACTCCAAAGAGTGTGTGAAGCAAGAAGAGAAGAAGGTTCAGTGCTAACAATTGAGAAATTCACTTCAGTTCATGAAGTGGAGTAGCTCATGGTATGAAAGAGAGAGAGTTCAGAACAGGAAGGGAACCTGGCTAGTGTAGTGTTTACAGAAGACAGAGAAGAGAGCAAGTGAAGAGAGAGAGACTGCACAGAGAATATATGCTCCTCCTTATCAGGTGTCCTGCCAGCCCCACTGAATGGACCACATTCTAGAACACATAACAACAGCATACTCTCCTACTAAATTAAAATTACCAGCAGGGTTTTGAAAAAAAAAAAGTCTGAAATTTGTTTTTGTACAAGTAAGAAAATATTTAAATAATGTGAATTTCTGGGGCAGGGCGGGGGAATGTAAAAACCCAATAAACTTGACACCATGACATTTTAGAGGCCAAGCAGAATATGTTTGTAATAAGAACAACATGTAGGGAAGAGAAAAAGCACATCAAACCAACAACATGTCTGCACACTGCCCTTGTACGGAAAAATCAAACATTTTGCCATTTCACCCACTTGGTTTTGAGGGGAAGGATAATCTTCTGGGAAAACTAAGAACCAAGACATGATATATATTTTCAGTAAGTATAAATCATGTAGGAATGCTGTTGACAAGTAGAAATTTCCTTTTCCAACTTTATTTATGAAAGAGGTTTGTGAAGGATGGCCACCTGGGTGGTATTGTAGGACAAGTACAAGCTGGCTTGAGTTTCTTGGACGTGAATGCTGCAATTTGCTCAAAATATTCTTCCATCCTAGGATGCCTTCCTCACCCACAGACCAGCTCCTGCCCACTCGGGGTGTCAGAATTTCACCTCATCTCCTCTCCTCCCTGGCCTCCTTTCTTTCAGTGAACACAAAGCACTGAACATGAAAAAGAGAAAAAATCTAGAATCTTTGCTTTTTAAAAAGCCCTGGAACATTCTCTATGGATGGTTGACAGCCACGGGAGGCAATTATAATACAGGACATGAACTGTTTCATCAGCATCCTTGGAGGTGTGTGGGGTTAGTGTCTTGCAGGGAGGTAACCATAATGCCACTTTGGGGGTGGGGGTGGGGGTTGTTAGTTCCCTGATCAAGGATCAAACCCATGCCCTCTGCATTGGGAGTGCAGAGTCTTAACCACTGGACTGTCAGGGACGTCCCCATGAATGCCATTTTTATATGGATATTTCCAAGTTTCTAAAGCTCTGGAGAAAACGCTATCAACATAAAATCCTTCATGTTTAAGGTAAAATGCCAACCCAAAGCTTTGCTCCCATACCTATAGAGGTAGGTGTCAGCTATAGGTTGGTTGTCTCTGAAACATTCCAAAAAGGACCCTAAAGTCCTGATAGCAATTAAATATAAGAATGTAGAGAAATTGGCTAAAAGAAAAAAAAATATTCAGAGAGAAGTGAAATGTAAAAGATTCCAGGAAGGCCTGGGAAACTGTACAAGTTTTTCCAGAAGATTGATTTGAATTTTGGAAAAGTCTTCTAACTGCCCAGAGTTTATGCAAATCCAAGTTCTGAATGCTTCTGAGGTCTGCCCTATCAATCGTAATATATAATGGAAAGAACTAATTATCTTGGAACAGTGCAGCTGCATGCAACCTTCAGATTAATATCAGAGTTCAAAGACAGAAGCAGATGTGTAAAGCAGAAACAATGCCAGATATGTACTTTGGAGTATTAGAAAATATTTGGTTTGATGGAAGAGTCTTATTCAATAATAATTTTCCATCTCTCAGCCATGGCAATGGGATTAATATATATTAGTCTGTCAACTAGGTTGCTGTTTTTCATTGTATTTGTTATTTTTCCATTTGGGGCTTAATAGACAGGAAATTGCAGCTTTTTTGGAGCTTGTGTAGATTTTGTAAATCCCATGTGGGAGACACTCAGAAAAACAAATCCAAATAAGGTGCCTCTGCTATTGTCAATTGAAATTTATTATGCCTCTGTTAGCAGGACTGAGAATAACACAGCACAATTCAATTTGCTGAAACTTGTCTCTTAATTTTTCAGCTAAAGAGCTGAGATTTGGACACAAATTTTTAAGACAGTAAGTCTTAATCAGTATTATGCTTTAAGCAATCTTCTAGATGCCTCAGAAAGCCAGCCCAGATATTGGGGGGCTTGGAAAACTCAAAGTCAAAGATGCTGAATAACCACAGTGAGTCTGAAAGAGGCCTGGCTTTCTGACATTGGCATATCTTTTCTGAAATCCAGCCTTTGATCAGATAAAAATATTTCACTTGGAAATGATCTAGATAAAACTGTCCACAGCAAAAATGTAAAGAGTTGTCATCTGTGGGTGGAAGAACCATGTGTGTCTTTCAATTCTTCGTCCAATTTATCTTCTTTTTCCTAAATTTCCTACAATGGGAATAGAATGGTGTTTCACTGAGATAAATCTAAATATGTATTTTTTAATGTTTTACTTAACTGTTACATCTAACAGGATGCCAACACCTTCATGAAGTGAACACATTAGCTTAATAAGTGCTTAGAATTTATAAGTGAATTTTAAAATGCTCTAGTCCTCCTGGAAATATTTACTTATTGATAGAGAACAGGGAAACCCATGTCCCCCTAATGTCCAGTATTTGAGGAATATGAGTTTTCTCTATTTTCACATACCAATCAATAATATGACTTTTTTTCTTCTTTATCTTAACAAGCTGAAATCGTGGTCCAGTGTTAGTGATACGTCTTCCTTAATATGAATCAACCATCATTACGTCCTGGCACAAAAAGATGCCAAATTGTAAGGTAATAAATTATGTAGGGTTAAATTTGGGACAGTCATCAGGGGAGAGGCAAGGCTGATCTTTCTGGACTCAGTCTAACCCAGATGTTACAGTGTGGGGTGAGCCATTGGAGGAGATACAACAGAAGATACTAATACAAACTCTAGCCTGGAAAGTAGCAGCCCTCATCAATAACAGAAGTGAGGAAAAGGAGAACAGATCTTCAACAAATTTCTGGGCTTTCTCCCTGGCACTAAGAACAGTGTGACTGCCGAGGTGCAGTACCTGCATCTGCTACCACTGTGTCAACAAGTGCTGAGAAAACAATGCCTGGTCGTGAATCCATCTCCCATATTTGGGAGCCCCTACTCTATGCTGAGCATTGTGGTAAATGTTTCAAATTCTTTATCTCATTTGGGACTCACAACTCTACAGCAGGTGCGGTTGAAACAGAGCAGGACACTATGGTCTTTGCCTCTCATGTCCTCATCCAGCCATTTGTCTGTGGAAAAACTTTAGCTGAGAATAAGTATAATCAGAGAAGTGAGAAAATACAGAAACAAAGGAAAACAGTCCAACAACACTAAATAATAATAATTTGGTCATTAAGCAAAATCAAGGACCTCTAGTTCTTTCTCAAGGGCTATAAATGATATTTTAAGCCATATCCTGTGAGCTGTCTTATAGATATTGAAAATCCCACCCGGTGGAAGAGGTTAACTGCACGTTGACCAGACTGCAGCCATGACATGAAAGTAAGTGAGCATCAGTTGCACAGTCATGTCCGACCCTTTGGGACCCCATGGAATGTAGCCTGTCAGGCTCCTCTGTCTGCGAAATTCTCCAGGCAAGAATACTGGAGTGGGTTGCCATTTCCTCCTCTAGGGTATCTTCCCAACCCAGGGAGTGAACCCAGGTCTCCTGCATTGCAGGCAGATTCTTTACCATCTGAGCCATAAGGAAAGCAGCTATGACATAAGTTGCCACGATTCTGAGAATCAGTCTCAAACAAATGGAAATAAACTGACCCTGAAACTGAAGATTAAGTATACTTAAAACAATCAAGGTGATGCTAATCACACCACCAAAGATCAATTTCAAGATGACAGAGTTGACTGTACAGTTTCTGCATGTAGCCCCCTCCCTCCATCTATAAAAGCTCTTGCCCACTGGTTGTCAGTGAAGGTGGGGAGAGTCGACTTTTGGATAGGAGTCTGCCTTCCCCACGCCCCATCCCTGGTTGCAGCCCCTGAAATAAAGCAAGCTTTCTTTTCCTCTGACTTGTCCCTTTTTTGACCTTTGAGCTGCAAGCAGCCAGACCTCACTTTCATTTTCACTGTGATCCCATTTAGCCAGGGAAATCTGAAGCTCAAGATGGTAAACAATCTTCTCAAAGTCACACACCTAGGAAAAGGCAGAGTTGGAGTCTGAACCCGGGTTTGTGGCACTTCGAAGTCAGTACCCTTCAGTGTTATGACGTGTTGCTCCTAACATCAGTTTCACATATGACTAGCTTATTGCAGCTTCACAGCACCATGACATGGGTGCTTACAGAAGCACTGTGATGAAGGTGGTGATATCACTTCTTTCCTAGACATAAAAGCACAATGAGCAGAGAAAGAGAGAGTGCGCTGCTCAGAGCCACAGACCTAGAAACAGCAGAAATGGGGCACCAACATAGGACTCTGGTCTTTTTTCCCCCTCTTAATCCATAACATGTAGTCTGCAATTTCTCATTTCACCAATAAACTGTCTTTGTGTGACTGTGCAAGCCATACATTTTCTACCAACTGAACAGGAAGAATAATAATCTAGAACCAACATCCGATGTTAATAATCATTCTTTTCTTTTTTTTTTTAATCAATGTTTGGGCCCTGCAGGATGGCATGCAGGATCTTAGTTCCCTGAACAGAAATTGATCCCATGTCCCCAGCCACGGAAGCATAGAGACTTAGCCACTGGGCAGCCTGGGAAGTCCCAGGATGTTAATAATTCTTCCAGGACATTATTAACCTCTCTTTCTAAAGAGACGAAATACGCAAACTCTGACCAGCATATGGAGTTAAATTTCCCTCTCATTCTAATTATAGATTTCATTAGTTACTTCATCTATGGCTTTTCTATGAAAATCTTGAGCCTGTATTTTATGAGCAACAAAGTCCTGTTAGATGCCTGTGACAAATCCTTTTTAGCTTTAAATATCACCATCAGGATGATAGAAGTACCCTTCAGTGATGAAGCTGCAGCCTGTTTTCCTGTTAATACTTGTTTGAACCCAAGTACTGTTTGTTTTACATGAGTGTTTGCGGACATTTGTCCTATACCTATTCTATCAGAATTCACTGGGGGAATTTGGTACACATTTTGGGACTCCACCCCCAGAGATCTGGATCACTCAAATCTGGGGGGGCTTGGCATTTGTGTTTTTAAACAGACCCCAAGAGTGGAGAATCAGGGCTTTATTACTGGACTTCCTGCTGATCTTGCGGCACCACTGATGCCTCCTGTGTGTGAATCCGCTTCCAGGAATTCTGAAGCAGCACGAGGCAACTTAGAAAAAGAAGAAAGACAGACAGACCAGCCCTTAGAGAAACAACTGCTGGAAGACTGAAAATTGCTGGCCCAAGCAATTGCTCCCCCTGGGGAGGCGGGATGGGATGAATTTGCGGGGTTAAGATTGACGGTTTGATTGAACACTCGCCTTCCTACGTGCCTTGGAGGAAGACTTGGAGTCAGATGGTTTAAAGTTCTACCTGGACCAGCCTTATTGGCCACAATGAGGCTGTAGAACAATCTCTTGAAAAACAGAGTGGCTTGCAGCAACATGCTGTTATTCCCACGCTCTGAAATCTGCAGGTTGGTTCTGGTTCTGTGGCTTCAAGGTGGGCTTGGTTGGGCAACTCTGCTTCAGGCTGTGGCTTGGCTGATTTGGGTACCAGGTCAGTCTCCTCCAAACGTTAGACTCAAATTTTAGGTGTCCTCTGGGGACAAGGCTGGAGGGGCAGTCGATCTCTAAGTTCAGAGGACCCTCCAGAGAGCAGTTACACCATCTCAGAATGTTTCAGATATTACCAGGATGGGTCTGCAAGGATTCCTGGGAGACTTGGGTTTTGAGATATAAAAATGCCTGTAACAGTGCTTCAACCACATCATAGTTTTGGGGGGGGAGTTAGAGGGGTGGGCTCTGGGGAGATGAAACACCTCCATAGCCATAAATTCCTCTTCCACTATCCTCAAGCTACAGCACACTTTTGGACTAGGGAATGGAATAGCTACATAACACAGGGCTAAACAACAAACAGGTTTGCGTGATAAAGAATAACATCCATGCTTGCATCAAACCCAGAGCTGAAGGCAAGCCTATGAGAAATATCAAAACGGCAAGTGAATAAGTTCACCTGTACCATTTTTCTAGATTCTACATATGTGGGTTAATATATATTTGTTTTTCTCTTTCTGACTTACCTCATTCTGTATGTGTAGAAATAGAGATGCAGACGTAGAGAACAGAGGTGTGGACATGGGGTGGGGAGGCGGGATGGGATGAATTTGGGGGGTTAAGATTGACATATACACACTATGCTGTGCTTAGTCACTCAGTTGTGTCCGACTCTGCAACCCCACGGACTGTAGCCCACCAGGCTCCTCTGTCCATGAGGACTCTCCAGGCAAGAGTACTGGAGTGGGTTGCCATGCTCTCCTTGAGGGAATTTTCCCAACACAGGGATCGAACCCAGGTCTTATTGCAGACGGATTCTTTTACTGTCTGAGCCACCAGGAAAGCCAAAGAATACTGGAATGGGTAGCCTATTCCTTCCCCAGGGGATCCTTCCAACCCAGGAATCAAACCAGAGTCTCCTTCATTGCAGGTAGATTCCTTACCATCTGAGCTACCAGGAAAGCCCTATACAAAAGCCCTATACACACTACCATGTGCAAAACAAATAGCAAGCGGGAACCTGCTATATAGTGCAAGAAGCTCAGCTTGGTGCTCTGTGGTATCTAGAGTGGAGGGATGGGGACAAGTGGGGAGGCAGCTTGGTGCTCTGTGGTATCTAGAGTGGAGGGATGGGGACAAGTGGGGAAGTTCAAGAGGAAATATATGTGTACATATAGCTGATTTATGCTGTTGTACAGCAGAAACTAACACAACACTGTAAAATAGCTATACCCTAATGAAAAAAACAAAAACATCCTGGAAATGAACAAAGAAAACAAAGGAAGTGAAAAGGACTACACTCTCCTTTTTTGCCCTAAAAATTTAATTCCTATGGAGGGAGTCATGAGCATGTGAGCCATCTAGAGCAGACAGAAAATGAATAAAAGATTGCCAACTTGGATCCCCATTTTCAAACTGATTAGAATGGCAGAGACAAAAATGATAGTTAGGGATTATTTTCCCCCACATTACAATACTCTGCAGTGATTATGTTTTATTTTGCATAATGAAAGGATAGCATCTACTTGAGTGGTCTAAATTTACACTTGCATGTTTCAAATATCAGCATTCATAATTTATGGTCAACTGATTTATACTTCTTCATCTGAGTAGACAGAAAATGCTTCTCATTAAAAATAAATTCCTAACACATGAAAATTTTATCTTTTCTTTTTCCATGTTGAGTTTTTCATAGTCATTGGCTAAATGTTGCCGCAAAATCTAATTTTAAATTCTGATACATTTTTATGCCTTTATATTAAGTTTTGAAAATATATCCTAAATCTGGGAATATTATGACAGAAACAAAAAACTGAAATACAAAATGAAGCTATTGCAGATGCCTAACAAGAAAATATGGACACACAAATACCCTCATAAATCTCCATGAAGTATAATTCAATTTTGCTTCAGATGAAAAAATCTTGCTTGCTGGTTTGAGCTGAAGTTATACTGGCCCCACCTTGCACTGTTCACTTTCCATGGAAAGCAATCCTGTTGTCTATCTTTTTTGACCCGTTGGTATGCACAGCTGTGGTGGGGCCACTATTCCAGTTTGTCACTTCAGACAATGCTTCCTTCTGCACTTTCTTAGTTTATCCCCCATAGACCATGGACATGCAATCCTAACATCCCCTGGCTTCCAGGAAGATATGGGCCGACCAGGATTTAACCATCCCAGAAAGGTTCTGGTTTGCTGGGAGGGGATTCTAAGAGTCAGAACTACTTCACAGACACTGGCCAAGTAGAGCTGTTGGTTTTAATCACCACTTCCAATTAGATCACCTTTAATTTTATGTCTTTATATAAGAGTTCCAGATACCATCTCATTTGAAAATGAGGTTCTATTTGCAGCTTTTTAAGGAACCTCCACACTGTTTTCCATAGTGGCTGTACTAGTTTGCATTCCCACCAACAGTGTAAGAGGGTTCCCTTTTCTCCACATCCTCTCCAGCATTTATTGCTTGTAGACTTTTGGATGGCAGCCATTCTGACTGGTGTAAAGTGGTACCTCATTGTAGTTTTGATTTGCATTTCTCTGATAATGAGTGATGTTGAGCATCTTTTCATGTGTTTGTTAGCCATTTTTATATCTTCCTTGGAGAAATGTCTGTTAAGTTCTTTGGCCCACTTTTTAATTGGGTTGTTTATTTTTCTAGAATGGAGCTGCAGGAGTTGTTTGTAAATTTTTGAGATTAATTGTTTGTCTGTTGCTTCATTGGCTATTATTTTCTCCCATTCTGAAGGCTGTCTTTTCACCTTGCTTATAGTTACCTTTGTTGTGCAAAAGCTTTTAATTTTAATTAGGTCCCATTTGTTTATTCGTGTTTTTATTTCCAATATTCTGGGAGGTGGGTCATGGAGTATCCCGCTTTGGATTATAGCAGAGAGTGTTTTGCCTATGTTATCCTCTAGGAGTTTTATAGTTTCTGGTCTTATGCTTA
The DNA here is from genome assembly GCA_007570785.1 of Antilocapra americana. Classification (NCBI taxonomy): domain Eukaryota; kingdom Metazoa; phylum Chordata; class Mammalia; order Artiodactyla; family Antilocapridae; genus Antilocapra; species Antilocapra americana. The sequence continues at coordinate 6,413,429 of ML663469.1, read as the reverse complement.
GATCTTTGATCCATATGACCCGGCAATCCCACTGCTGGGCATATACACCGAGGAAACCAGAATTGAAAGAGCCACGTGCACCCCAATGTTCATCGCTGCATTGTTTACAATAGCCAGGACATGGAAGCAACCTAGATGCCCATCAACTGACGAATGGATAAGAAAGCTGTGGTATATATACACAATGGAATATTACTCAGCATTAAAAAAAAATTCATTTGAAGCAATTCTACTCAGATGGACGAAACTGGAGCCCATTATCCAGAGTGAAGTAAGCAAGAAGCAAAAACAACAATACAGTATATTAACACATATATATGGAATTTAGAAAGACAGTAATGAGAACCCAACATGGGAGACAACAAAAGGAACGCAGATGTATAGAATAGACTTGTGGACTTTGTGGATGAGGGTAAGGGTGGGATGAGATGGGAGAAGGGCATTGAAGCATGTTAATTGTCATGTGTCTAATCAATCGCCAGCCCAGGATTGATGCTCGGGACTGGTGCAGCGAGATTTCCCGGGAGGGAGGGAGGAGGGAGGGGGGACCCGGAGGGGAAGCATATGTAAACCCATGGTGATATCATGACAATGTATGGCAAAAACAATAATAAAAAAAAAAAAAAGAAAAAAAAAAAGTAAAAGAAAGAGATAAATGAAAACCAAAAAAAAAAAAAAGAAAATGAGGTTCTCCCTTTTCTGCCATTATTATTTTTTTTAAATAGTCATTTGGCTTTTATATTTATTTACTTATTTTAGACTGTGTCAGGTCTTAGGTGCAGCGTGCTGGCTTCTCTCCAATTGTGGAGTGCAGGATCAGTAGTTGCAATGCACAGATGGGATCTCAGTTTTCCAACCAGGCACTTAACTCAAATCCCCCTGCACTGGAGGGTGGATTCTTAACCACTGGACTGCCAGGGGAGTCCCTTCTCTTTCTTAAGTTCCTCATAAGCACTGCCTTTTAACCAGTTTAGAAAATAGGAGGCAATGATGATATTCTCTGATGTGCTTTTCATTGAATCGTAGGAAAGCTTACTTTCCAGATCTATCTGTATATATCTACCCACAATCTTCCATTTTTAATGTAGTTGCATGCACACACACACACACACACACACACACACACACACACAGGGAGTGCTCAGTGACCTGCCAGCAGTTACTCAGTTTTATCTTTCTTGAGTCAAATTATTTACTGCAGAAATCTTGTAAGAGATAAATTGGTGATTGAAGAGATCACATCATTTCATCTATTAGTGTCTACCCATCACCTCACCCCTCAGCCTTCCATGCACTTTTGATAAGCACTAAGAGAACAATTTTGTCACTAATGCTGATGGGCAGCTCACAGATGTAGGAAAATACTCTGCAGATGCCTTTTATTCCTCATGTTTATACCTTTATGAGCCTTCATCAAATTTTAAGAGGCATTAATTTGTACACATTGGTGGTATCCAAGAACAGGCTTAATCATTGTTCTTTAAAATTCTCTGTAAAAAGAAACCCCCTCTATTGCAGCACACAAAGGAAGGCAAGAAGTAAAAGTGTCTTCTATTCCTGGAGACCTTGATCTCTTAAAGAGGTTTTATGTTGGTTAATTTATGTAACAGTCACAAGCACTTTGGCATGTATAGCATGCATGCTGAATCACTTTCAGTTGTGTCCGGCTCTTTGCTATGCTATGGACTGTAGCCCTCCAGGCTCCCCTGCCCATGGGATTCTCCAGGCAAGAATATTGGTGTAGGTTTCCATTTCCTCCTCCAGGAGATCTTCTGGACTTAAGGATCGAACCCACATCTTCCTGACCCAGGGATGGAACCCACATCTCTTATGTCTCCTGCGTCGGCAGGGTGGGTCTTTAGCACTAGAACTACCTGGGAAGCCCCTTTAGGATGAAGCTGCTATGCTACTAAAGCAAAGGAAATGATTAAACTATGAAAAGAACTGTTTTGTGTGGCTTTTCTTTTTTATAGTGGGTGATTCTAAGAATCACCCTTTCCATGTTTTGACCACCTCAGCATTGGAAGGTGAAGTCTTAAGAACTGGACCACCAGGGAAGTCCCTTGAGAAGATTTTAGATAAGGTGGGAGTCAAATAAAATGCCTTCTCTTTTACTAGTTGTCCTTCCCCTAAGTTGAAGTTGCCATAACTGAATTGGTTTAATCTCTAAATCCCCCTGTGACCTTCTATTTGCTCTTTAAAGTTAGTTTTGTAGTTTAATTTCTAGAGAGTTACTGTCAGTTATTAAGCCTTTACTGCTCACCCTTCAGGTCTCAGCTTATATATCACTTCCTCACAAAACACTCCTGAGCTCTTTTGCCTACCTTTGGTCCCCTGGTAGCATGCACATGCAGAGAGTGGCAGATTTCTTTTAATCCAGTTTTGGAGCTGTTTTAATGACCTATTCCTTTCTTCTTTAACAAAGTGCAGCTTCCTAGTCACAACCTCAGACCTAAGGTAACAGCCAGTGGATACTACAGGCAACATAAATTTGGATAAATGTCAATGAAGGCAGGATGGCATGGTGGCCACTGAGGATGCCAAACTCTGGAAGCATCTCAGAGACTCGTTGTCTAGTCAGGCATGCAGGGCAGGTAAATATAATACAAACAGTATGAAGCTAAAACGAAGAATAATCACAAGTATAATAGAATTTCTTAAAAGCTATATCTTCAGTGAAGTTTACAAGGATTTAGGGGAGTGAGGACTGTGGCTTGGGATGACCAAACAACCAGAGGATAAAGCGATTTAGCTCTTGTGAAAAGGGTGTCGCCTTGACCACAATGAAGACACTCAGGCCTACTGGACTCTATGGATGTGCCTTTAGGTTTTCATTTGCTTCTGTAGGATATGGAATATCGTATTCTTTCTCTCATTCTCTTTTAAAATCATTTTTAAACTGGTTGAGGGTATTCCGAACTAGTCATGTATGAATGTGAATGTTGGACCATAAAGGAGGCTGAGTGCCAGAAAAGTTGACGCTTCCAAATTGTGGAGCTAGAGAAGACTTGAGAATCTCTTGGACAGCACAGAAATCAAACGAGTCAATCCTAAAGGAAATCAGCCCTAAATATTCATTGGCAAGATTGATGCTGGAGCTGAAGCTCCAATACTTTGGCCAACTGATGTGAAAAAGGCAACTCATTGGAAAAGACCCTGATTCTGGGAAAGATGGAAGGCAAAAGGAAAAGGGCAGGGGGGCAGAAGATGAAATGGTTGGATAGTATCACTGACTCAATGGACAAAAGTTTGAGCACACTTTGGGAGATAGTGGAGGACAGGGAAGCCTGGTGTGCTATAGCCTATGGGGGTTACAAAGAGTTGGACATGACTTAGCAGCTGAACAAGTTATTCCAAAACCAAACCATTTAGGAACATTTAAGTCAACAAAAGAGTCCGAAATGCAGTACTTGGATGCAATCTCAAAAACGACAGAATGATCTCTGTTTGTTTCCAAAGCAAACGATTAAATACCATGGTAATTCAAGTGTATGCCCCCACCAGTAACGCTGAAGAAGCTGAAGTTGAACAGTTCTATGAAGACCTACAAGGCCTTCTAGAACTAACACCCAAAAAAAGATGTCCTTTTCATTATAGGGGACTGGAATGCAAAAGTAGTAAGTCAAGAAACACCTGGAGTAACAGGCAAATTTGGCCTTGGAGTACAGAATGAAGCAGGGCAAAGGCTAATAGAGTTTTGCCAAGTGAACACACTGGTCATACAAAACACCCTTTTCCAACAACACAAGAGGAGGCTCAACACATGGACATCACCAGATGGTCGACACCGAAATCAGATTGATTATATTCTTTGCAGCCAAAGGTGGAGAAGCTCTATACAGTCAGCAAAAACAAGACCGGGAGCTGACTGTGGCTCAGATCATGAACTCCTTATTGCCAAATTCAGACTTAATTTGAAGAAAGTAGGGAAACCCACTAGACCATTCAGGTATGACCTAAATCAAATCCCTTATGATTATACAGTGGAAATGAGAAATAGATTTAAGGGACTAGATCTGATAGAGTGCCTGAAGAACTATGAAAGGAGGTTCGTGACATTGTAGAGGAGACAGGGATTAAGACCATCCCCATGAAGAAGAAATGCAAAAAAGCAAAATGGCTCTCTGAAGCAGTCTTACAAATAGCTGTGAAAAGAAGAGAAGCAAAAAGCAAAGGAGAAAAGGAAAGATATACATATCTGAATGCAGAGTTCCAAAGAATAGCAAGGAGAGATAAGAAAGCCTTCCTCAGTGATCAGTACAAAGAAACAGAGGAAAACAATAGGATGGGAAAGACTTGAGATCTCTTCAAGAAAATTAGAGATACCAAGGGAACATTCATGCAAAGATGGGCTCGATAAAGGGCAGAAATGGTAGGGACCTAACAGAAGATGAAGATATTAAGAAAAGGTGGCAAGAATACACAGAAGAACTATACAAAAAAGATCTTCATGACCCTATCACAATGGTGTGATCCCTCACCTAGATCTAGACATCCTAGAATGTGAAGTCAAGTGGGCCTTAGGAAACATCGCTAGGAACAAAGCTAGTGGAGGTGATGGAATTCCAGTTGAGCTATTTCAAAGTGTAAAAGATAATGCTGTGAAAGTGCTGCACTCAATATGTCAGCAAATTTGAAAAACTCAGCAGTGGCCAGAGGACTGGGAAAGTTCAGTTGTTATTCCAATCCCAAAGAAAGGCAATGCCAAAGAATGCTCAAACTACCACACAATTGCACTCATCTCACACACTAGTAAAGTAATGCTCAAAATTCTCCAAGCCAGGCTTCAGCAATACATGAACCATGAACTTCCAGATGTTCAAGCTGGTTTTAGAAAAGGCAGAGGAACAAGAGATCAAATTGCCAACATCCATTGGATCATTGAAAAAGCAAGAGAGTTCCAGAAAAACATCTACTTATGCTTTATTGACTATGCCAAAGCCTTTGCCTGTGTGGATCACAATAAACTGTGGAAAATTCTGAAAGAGATGGGAAAACCAGACCATCTGACCTGTCTCTTGAGAAACTTGTATTCAGGTCAGGAAGCAACAGTTAGAACTGGACATGGAACAACAGACTGATTCCAAATAGGAAAAGGAGTACGTCAAGGCTGCATATTGTCACCCTGCTTATTTAACCTATATACAGAGTAAATCATGAGAAAGGCTGGGCTGGAAGAAGCCCAAGCTGGAATCAAGATTGCTGGAAGAAATATCAATAACCTCAGATATGCAGACGACACCACTCTTATGGCAGAAAGTGAAGAACTAAAAATCCTCTTGATGAAAGTAAAAGAGGAGAATGAAAAAGTTGACTTAAAGCTTAACATTCAAAAAGCTAAGATTATGGCATATGGTCCCATCACTTCATGGGAAATAGATGGGGAAACAGTGGAAACAGTGTCAGACTTTATTTTTCTGGGTTCCAAAATCACTGCAGATGGTGACTGAAGCCATGAAATCAAAAGATGCCTACTCCTTAGAAGGAAAGTTATGGCCAACCTGGATAGCATATTGAAAAGCAGAGACATTACTTTGCCAACAAATGTCTGTATAGTCAAGGCTATGGTTTTTCCAGTAGTCATGTATTGATCTGAGAGTTGGACAGTGAAGAAATCTGAGTGCTGAAGAATTGATGCGTTGGAGAAGATTCTTGAGAGTCCCTTGGACTGCAAGGAGATCCAATAAGTCCATTCTAAAGGCGATCAGTCCTGGGTGTTCATTGGAAGGACTGATGTTGAAGCTGAAACTCCAATACTTTGGCCACCTCATGTGAAGAGTTGACTCATTGGAAAAGACCCTAATGCTGGGAAGGATTAGGGACAGGAGAAGGGGCTGACAGAGGATGAGATGGCTGGATGGCATCACCAACTCGATGGACATGGGTTTGTGTAGACTCTCGGAGCTGGTAATGGACAGGCAAGCCTGGCATGCTGTGATTCATGGGTTGCAAAAAGTTGGACATGACTGAGCGACTGAACTGAACTAAACTGAACATGACAATATGTAGAGGTAAAAAAAAATGGGAAGGAAAGAAGTTAACTTTTGTAAAGATCCATAAGACATAAGAAGGAAAACAGTAGCCATGTAGGGGAGGAAAACCTTCCTTCTGTCATCTTAGGTTCTGTGGCTGAGCCTAAAAATTACATTGCCAAAAGACGGATTAACAGGAAAAAGCCTATAGGTGTTATTTAATATAGTTTGTGCTTAAACAAAGCAAGTCTGAACTGCATGGCTCCACCTATATGCAGATTTTTTTCCAACATAGATGTGATTGGACTACAGGTTCTTTAGGTGGTTGATGTGGAACCACAGTAATGAAGGGTGAACTGTAAGGTAATTTTTTTTTTCTTTTGGCTGAGCCCCTTGACATGCAGCATGTGGGATCTTAGTTCCCCGACCAGGGATCGAACCCCCAGCCCCTGTAATGGAAGCTCGGAGTCCTAACCCCTGGACTGTCAGGGAATTGGGGTAGACTGTAAATTATCAGAGGATTTGCTGCTGCACAGAGGGTAGTGCATCTAACCCCTGCATTGTTCAGGGTCAGCTGTACTTTTACAAGCACACTGAGTGTTGATAAGGAAATTACCAGGAAATAAATGGGGAAAATGAGTGGAAGATCAGAGTTGTTTAGCTTGTTTGTACCTATTCAGTTCGGGGATGATTCTCAGTCTCCAGTGATAAGGAGGAGCTTCTCCTCCTGGTGCCTTGAGGGCAGATTTCTCACCGGAAATCATATGACCGGCTCTTGGGGCGAGAGGAGCAGGGCAGGGCGCACCTCTTGCATCAACAGTTTCTCAAGTGACTTGGGCTCAAAATAATATGCCAAAGCGGCAATGATTATGGAGTGGCATGTCTGAACCCCTTTGGAGGGAAAGTGAAGTCGCTCAGCCATGTCCAACTCTTTGTGACCCTATGGATTGTAGCCTACCAGGCTCCTCGGTCCATGGGATTTTCCAGGCAAGAATACTTGAGTGGGTTGCCGTTTCCTTCTCCAGGGGATCTTCCCGACCCAGAGACCGAACCCAGGTCTCCCACATTGCAGGCAGACACTTTACCCTCTAAGACACCAGAAGGAGGAGACAAGGACAGACCATCAGGATCTGATGCTGGGTTGGATGGAAAAGGCAATGAGAGGGGAGTATCTTAGAGGATGCCCCGATTTTAAAGGGATGTGAAGAACAACAGTAGAGAATGAGAGAGAGAGAGAGAGGGAGTAAAAAAGCAAGAGAGATAGGTGAGGAAGGTTGGATACTTTGTTTGAAGTGACAACAGCACAGCACAGCTAGGAGAAACAGCTTGCATAGGATGCGATTTGTTCTGCCAGCCTGGAGAGCTTAGAGAAGAGAGTCTTTAATTGGAGAAGAAAAATGTTAATGTACTGGCTTTGCTTTTCAATCTAAAAGACAATAATAAAAGTAGTTCTCTCATGGAGACCCAGAAAGTGATACTGATCTTTCCTGTTCAAAATTTGCACACACCATCAGTGACTTCTAATTGTCATAAAAAATTGGAACTATGAGCGTAGTTTAAATCTTTGACTATATTCATTACTACCAACCTCAGATGTTAAAGGTAAAAATCCAGTGATAAACAGGATGAATGTTGAAACCAAACAGATCACAAAGGCCAGTGTAATGAAGTCATAAATATGAAAATCCCATGCAATTGTTTACCATAAAAGAAGGGCTTCTTATAAGAAGTGAACTTTTGTAGCATGAACTACTCTGCACGAAAGAAAAATTGGCTTTGGTTTTTCAAACCGAAGAGCTAAGTGTGCAAAAAGTGAGCCAAAATAGCTGCAAAGTGTCAGGACTGTAAAAACATTTCTGCAATTTTTCCCAATGGTGTTGCCTTCAAATCATCTGGGATGTACAGCGTTGTGGTGGTTGGGTGGGTTTGTACTTGGATAGGTTGCCGATTCTTCAAGAAATTAACAGATAGTCAGCAATCACAGGGCCCGCTATTAAATTACTCCAATTTTTATTGCTGAGAAGTTGAACCTTCTGTGAATGTGCCAGAAGCAATGATGAGACTGCAGGTCAAAACTGGACTGCCAAGTCCCACCTCATTAGGCTCCCATCTGACTTTCACATATTCTCTTCAGCCTGCCTTTATCCAACACAGGAAGGCCTCCTGACACTTGGCGATAGGTATTGGGAGCCATATTGGGAAAGCCAAGCGTGTGACCAGATGGTAGCTCTCTCTTGGACTTCTTCAGAGATTTATTTTTTTCCTATGAAGCAGAGGGAACTGGGCCAGTCTGCCAAACACATGGCCTTTTTTGTACTTTCATTATATGAGGAAGCCCTGGCTAGTCTTTTGGCAGCTGAAAATTTGGCAGCCTGGCAATCTTGGCAAAGCCACACAGCTCACGGACTCAGGGGCCCTTCAGACTACAAAGCAATTCTTGCAATTTGCAAAGTTCCTAGATGAAAGATGGTGGTGGGGGTGGGGGATGGATATCATTCATTGCAGGCACCTAGAGGCATTCTGGAACTATGAACAGCTCTGCCAAGACTGAGTGTGAAGAGATTGTATTTAATAATTCTTTCCGAAAGAAGCCTTATTTTGAAACTTTTTAAGTGCATAAATGATGGTGGGCATTATAGAAGGCCATCTATGTATTGATTTTTACACATTTTCCAGAATCATCTCAGACTTCATGAAATTTATAGTGGGGATGCAAACTTATCATTTTGTAGTTGTTTTTAGGTCCATATTTTAAGAAAAAGTTAACAAGGGCACTAGAGGGTTGTATGTGTCCACCCTCCAATCTTGAACATTTTTTAGAGAGAAGCAGCATTAAGGACTTCCCTGGCGGTCCAGTGATTAAGATTGCACGTTCCAATGCAGGAGGTGTGGGTTCGATCCCAGATAGGGAAGTTAAGATTCCACATGCCTTAGGGCCCAAAACCCAAAACATAGAAAAAAGAAACAATGTTGTAATGAATTCAATAAAGACTTTAAAAATGGTCCACATCAAAAAAAAAAAAATCTTAAAAAACAAAAAAAGGAAATCAGCTTTATTGAGATACAACTCATATGCCATCTAACTCACCCACTTAAAATAAAAAATCACAGTTTTTATTACATTAAATTATTAATTTAGTTAAACTGGTAAGATATATATAACATAATTTTTCATTTTGACTCTTTATAAATGTATAATTCAGTAACATGAATTATATCCACAATGTTGTGCAAACATCACCACTATTTCACCACCCCAAATTGAAACTCTGTAATGAGTAAGCAAAACCTCCCCATTCCCCTCCTCTCACAAGCCCTTGGTAATCTCCAATCTACTTTCTATCTTAATGAATCTGCCTATTCTAAATATTTAATATAAATAGAATTATCCAATATTTTTCCTTTTCTTCATGGATTATTTCAATTAACACAATGTTCGTCTGGTTCATTCATATTGTAGTATGTGTCAGAATTTTATCCCTTGTTATGGCTCAGCAATATTTCATTGCACATATGTATCACATTTGTTTATTTATCTGATGAAAGGACACCCAGGTTTTTTCCACTTTTTGGCTATTGTGCTCAACTGATTTTGTCAACTGAACAACATTTCTATAGAGATTGTGTGTCCCAGATGCATGTGGGAATAAGCAGCACATACATTTTTAGTATCTTGCAACTGTAAATATTCTAAGGACAGCCATCCCATGATGGGCATCCCCCTGTCCAGTACCAGGGAAGACTGGCTGGAATGAATTGCATTGATGTAAAAATAAAGAGCAGATCACTAAACATTTTTCTGAACATAATTTATTTGGAAAAAGTAATGTGGTTCTCTTAAGCATAAATCATGCCTGACTAATCCAATCGACTTCTTGGAGGTGATACATATTTATGTGGAAAAACAGACACAGAGAATACAATTTGTTTAAACTTTCAAAATGTCTTGGAGAAAGTTGTATGGCAAGGCTATTAGGTTTTAAGAAAATCAACATAGAACTGTTTTACCATTACAGAAAATTGACATTTAATTTGATGAATATTTATTACATGCTTAGTTAGGAACTATGGAAAATACAAAGTAATGCATACTCTACAAAATCCACAACCCAACAAGAAAGGAAGTACAAAGAATAAAATAGAATGTGTGTGGCATAAAAGGTCACACATAAGAAAATATGCAAACAATGGAATTTCGTAGAGAATCAGATCTAAGATCAGTTCTATTTGAAACGTTATTTCACATAAAAAGTGGTGGAGACCATATATGAGGAAATACCCAGGTTTACACATGCCAATAAGTTTTTCCAGGAAAGAAAGTCATGGATGAATTTATGCTTCATGAATGAAAGATAATGAGAAAAAATGACTAATACATTCCAACTGAGCATTGAATAATAATATTTAATTTAATATAAATTCATCCTAAAATTAATTTTAACTTGCCAATTATGCTTCATCAAATGTGATCTGGGATAAGTGAAGTGTTTACCTAAACCAAAATTATTATACTGAATCCACATGATTTAAAAAAAAATAGCATAAGGCAATAATAGCAAGATTATTCTAGAATAAGCCAGAAAACATCTCCTAACCTAATTGTAATCTTGCAAGAGTCACACCTAGTCTGGGAATTAGATGTTTAAATTACAAATATCAAATTACAGAAGGTCCATTTCATTGAAAATATCAACTTTATAAGATAATACAAAGCTCACTACTAAAAGAATCAGAAATATGTGTGTGTGTGTGTTTTTAAAGAAAAACAACCATTAGATTCACATTTCATGCAAAACATGAACAATACTGTGCTATGAATTATTAAAATATTTTGGTTTAAATTATGTTAAAAAACATTTCAAGCAAAAACTCAAAAACTCAGAAAAATACATCCAAATTGATGAGAATGATGAGAAACAGCCATTCAGCTTTTCGCAAATGTCAATTTCATTGTCAACAGCTTCCAGCTTATTACCAGGTGGTAAAGTCTGAGTTACCTAATTGTTGAAATTGTATAAAATAATATAAGAACATCATTAAACTAAAAGAGAGTTGAAAACATGTCAGAATACTCAACAAATGCTAAACTTTAAAAGTTTATGCCACATAACAATCATTGATCTAAATTAATGATGGGGCTCGTTACATATCCAGCTCTCTCTCTCTCTCTCTCTCTTTTTTTTTTTTTTGCTTAAGATCACAAAGTTAATCATTCTATTTGTAATGGATAAACTATAATTGACTTGCAAAAGATCCAGAGAAAACAAGAAAAATGATCAGAGTTGTGGTGAGAAATGTCAAGGAAGACAAATGAAAAAGTTTAGAATTGCAGTTGGAAAGGTAAAGACTGAGTGAGGTTATTTTTGATGTTAAAAATTGCAAAAGCTGAAGATGTGAATGAAGAACATCAGCTAGTTCATCAGATCCTGAGATGTTAGAGCAAGAAGGCAGGCTCTTCAGTCTTTCAGGAAGAAAGTTTACGCTTAATATCAGGAACATAACACTTCACCATGCTATGCAAACTAAGGTTCCAAAGTGTTAACGTGAAAAGAAAATGATTTAAGTCAACTCAAAAATTACCAAGTTCTAATGTAAGAGAATAATTAGAAGATAGTAGAACCTTATGTTTATAGCTGATGACTATGCAGTCAAACACACCCATCTTCCAGAAATACATCTCTGCTAAGCTAGAGGTATACAATAACTTCAATCCATTCTTTTGACTCTTAAGTGCTTCTGTTTAAGGCAAGCTCTAGAGATGTGATCAGAGTGTGCTTTAATGAAAAATTAAGCAGATTGCATAATCTAAAAGGATAGGGACTTTCTCCCTGGGAGCCTGGGAGCCTAGAGCCATGCCTAATTTGGAGCCATTGTAAAGGAAACTATAAGCAAGGTGAAAAGACAGCCTTCAGAATGGGAGAAAATAATAGCCAATGAAGCAACAGACAAACAATTAATCTCAAAAATATACAAGCAACTCCTGCAGCTCCATTCTAGAAAAATAAACAACCCAATTAAAAAGTGGGCCAAAGAACTTAACAGACATTTCTCCAAAGAAGACATAAAAATGGCTAACAAACACATGAAAAGATGCTCAACATCACTCATTATCAGAGAAATGCAAATCAAAACCACAATGAGGTTCCACTTTACACCAGTCAGAATGGCTGCAATTCAAAAATCTACAAGCAATAAATGCTGGAGAGGATGTGGAGAAAAGGGAACCCTCTTACACTGTTGGTGGGAATGCAAACTAGTACAGCCACTATGGAAAACAGTGTGGAGGTTCCTTAAAAAACTGCAAATAGACTGCCATATGACCCAGCAATCCCACTGCTGGGCATATACACGGAGGAAACCAGAATTGAAAGAGCCACGTGTACCCCAATGTTCATCGCTGCATTGTTTACAATAGCCAGGACATGGAAGCAACCTAGATGCCCATCAACTGACGAATGGATAAGAAAGCTGTGGTACATATACACAATGGAATATTACTCAGCATTAAAAAAAATTCATTTGAAGCAGTTCTACTCAGGTGGACGGAACTGGAGCCTATTATCCAGAGTGAAGTAAGCCAGAAGGAAAAACAACAATACAGTATACTAACGCATATATATGAAATTTAGAAAGATGGCAGCGAGAACCCTGCATGTGAGATAGCAAGAGGAACATAGATGTTTAGAACAGACTCATGGACTCTGTGGATGAGGGCAAGGGTGGGATGATATGGGAGAATGGCATTGAAACATGTTAAGTATCATATGTGAAATCAATCGCCAGCCCAGGACTGATTGATGCTTGGGGCTGGTGCACCGAGATTTCCCAGGGGGAGGGAATCGGGAGGGAGGAGGGAGGGGAGTTCTGGAGGGGGAGCATATGTAAACCCATGGTGATTTCATGTCATTGTATGGCAAAACCAATTAAAAAAAAAAAGAACGAAATCTAACACATTGTTAGAGAAACAATGGGGAGAAGATTATAAAACAATGAAAATTTTGAAAATATACAAATGTGACATCATTACACCAAAGTTGCTAGAAAAGTAAGTCATATATTCTTTCTTTCTGTTTCCGAGAGTATTTTTTTTTTCTGGAAAACTATTAAAGAATCTTACAATTTACATTTATTATTAAAGTATTACTGTTACAATCACAATATTTATCTAACTTCACAACTTCGCTTGCCTGTGAAATGAGTTGACCTGTAGATCTTGCCATATCTAAGTCATTTATTTTTTTTCAAAATTACAACTAAATCCAAGTTGAAGAAACATAGTCTCAGTAAAAATAGGCTAATCTGTCTTTGGCACAACAGATATTAGTTCATACGTAATTTGGATCAGGACTCACCTGGTTTCATGAACATTCCAGTAACTGCATCTAAAACAGGGGAAATAAGCCAGGATTTTATCAGAACAATAAATAAATTAGATCAGTAAAATGATAATTCTTTACTTTATCAGGAAGTCATCTCTAATCCTAAAATGTTCCAGCTGGAGCTAGAACGATAAACAGATGACTACAGGAAGTTAGTGATAAAATAATGGTTGACTTAATTCAATTCAGGAATCCATTGCCCTTTATCTGTTTAGGAACAGATGCACTAGGAACTTCCAATTATGGAACTAGGATCAGAATTCATTCTTCCCTCCAGTAAGAAAATTTGAAAGTAAAAGCGATGTCTCTCTTCTCTAGGTGCAAATGTCTGTAGGTACCTTTTCTGGAGGTAATGCATTGGTGAAAAATGCTAAACATGCTTCAGTTGAAGTGCTGTATCAGAAAGCATAGCCACAAGATCCATTATTCAACAGCTTCACACCCAGATCCTGTGGGAACACTGTCTACTCACAGACCAAATGCTGGAAGCTTCAGGAAATCTACAATGACACAGGAAAAGAGAGCCATTTCCCACCCCCAGCTCCCCATGAGCGTACAGTAGTTGATACGTAAATGCTTTGTCATCTGGAAAAGTCTGTGAGGGAGCTAGGGACCAACGCTGTGTCAATACGAGGGCAAAAATCTTGATGAAAATTTATTGAAGTCAAATCGCCAAATTTCTTGAAGGTGGTCCAGATGTCTAGAATTGAGTGTCTCTGCATGACTTGTGAGATTCTTTTCTTTTTCATCTGGATGGCCTGGCAGTGAGCAGACCAACATGTATCTTAAATTGTACTTGCTCCTGAGAATGCTCTTTATGTAAGATTAAGATTTCCTGTTTTCCCTTACAAGTGATTTAGCTATGTAAACTGGCTTGACTTTGAGAGGGTAACAGGCAGAAAGACTAGATGCAAGTGCCAGACACTTTTTCTCTCTCTCTTAAGTGGCAGGCGGAAACAAACTACAAGTGTCAGATCTTTTTTCCCTTCTCTATGCAAAATTAAAGGAAGGCTTTTCTTAAAATTCTGTGTTGCCATGACAACACCTGGCACCACCTGAACGTAACTTTTCTCAAACCTTGAGCTAACCAATGCATTTTTCTCATGGAAATGTTTTTCTTAAGCTATATTAGTGAACTATGTATTTACCCCAGACTCTGTCTTTCTCCAAGATGGTTCCACTTAAGACTCAGAACCAATAAGGGCTCAACAAACTTGTATGTTTTACTCATACATTATTCTCCTAATCTATGTTAATGAAACTATATATTTACTTGGAAACCTGCCTTTCTTCAAGATTCATGTTTATCATTTTATGGCCCAGGATGACTCACCTGGTGCCAATGTTATCTCAACATGCATGTTGTTAAGTGAGGGGCCTGGTGCCACTCTGAGTTTTGAGACATCTTTCTCTAATTAACAGCCTGCTGACAGGTATATAACATACTGCTAAAGGCTAGCAGGGGGCACTCTTTCTGCCTTCTGATGTCTTGGTAAGAAACTCTCTATCTCTTTTATACTTTAATAAAACTTTATTACACAAATGCTCTGAGTGATCAAACCTTGTCACTGGCCCCAGATTGAATTCCTCTCCTCCAGAGGCCAAGAATCCTGGCACCTTTCACAGCTCAGCAACAACCGCTCAACTTCATCAACAAATTGTGGCTTTCATAAAAATGTTTTAACTGCCTGTGTTTAACCCTTCACAAAATCCACCATTTGGTTTGTCTGAATTTTTGCCTTTTGAATCCAGGAGTTGAGTAAGCCAGTGTTTCTCAAAATTAAATTCTGATTCAGTTGGTCTAGTGTAGGCCTTGATGGTCTGCATTTTTGACAAGTTCCCCAAACAGGCTGCTACTGGTGGTCTGAGGATCACGCTTAAGAGAGCTGCTCCTGCTGCTGCGAAGTGGCTTCAGTCGTGTCTGACTCTCTGCGACCCCATAGATGGCAGCCCACCAGGCTCCCCCGTTCCTGGGATTCTCCAGGCAAGAATACTGGAGTGGGTTGTCATTTCCTTCTCCAATGCATGAAAGGAAAAGTGAAAGGGAAGCCACTCAGTCTTGTCGAACTTTTCGTGACCCCGTGGAATGCAGCCTACCAGGCCCCTCCGTCCATGCGATTTTCCAGGCAAGAGTACTGGAGTGGGGTGCCACTGCTTTCTTCACTTAAGACAGCAGAGTTAAGCAATTATTACTTGAGCCATCAGTGAGAACACTTGGGTGTATTCTGAAGATACTCTGACAGTGCCATTGAAATTCCATTTTTACATTCCCCAAACAGCCACATTTCCACTCAGGAACTGATTCTAAGTCTACCTGGATCATTCAGCATGTAGTTCCTATCTTGAATTTACAAAATCAAATCACGCCTTCAAAGGACCTCACATAAATCAAATAAGGTCACCCAAATATTGAGAAATGCTTTTGAGTTAATAAAAGTCATTTTTTCATTCCAGAAACTTTGCACATAAAGAATGAAAGCTGTTTTCTGCTCTTAAAAGCTTCTCGTCAAAAGGGGTGATAGTGACAACAGGTTTGAAAGGTCAAGAGATTCGCCTTGGATTTCTACTGCTGAAGGCTTTCATTACCTTTTCTGTGGAGTGTTGAGCTGTTTGGACTCTGAAATGAAATATCTACTGTTTCAAAAATTGATCTCAAGTATTTCAGTTGTTTGCAGGTAAGCTTCTAGCTGGAAAAGGTCGTGAAATGCTGGCTGACTCATTCAGGACATTGCCACAGGCTATGGAAGGGTTCAGGCAAAACCTTTAGAAGCATAAATAACGACATAATACATAAGAGACTATCTTA
The DNA here is from genome assembly GCA_007570785.1 of Antilocapra americana. Taxonomy (NCBI): domain Eukaryota; kingdom Metazoa; phylum Chordata; class Mammalia; order Artiodactyla; family Antilocapridae; genus Antilocapra; species Antilocapra americana. Next base: position 6,397,272 of record ML663469.1, on the reverse strand, counting down.
ACAAAATAAGTTAAAAACACATATAAGTCAATAAATTTAACAAGTTGCTTTATGAAAGTAAATTATAGATTTTTTAGGAAAAGACACCTATCACTTGAAATTCCAATCAAATAACACACTTTAGTAGTAAACACGTAGGAAAGAAGTAAGGGACAATTGAAGAAATGTAAGTGAACATCAGTCAGGCATAACTTGCAGAGATTCAAGTGGATTAAATATTGAAACCTCCCATCTTCTGTCATGCTCAACCCCCAAATTCTATGGTTATGATTTCCTTTACATTCAGTTCAATTCAGTCACGCAGTCCTGTCTGACTCTTCATGACCCCATGGACTGCAGCATGCCAGGCTTCCTTGTCCATCACCAACTCCCAGAGCTTGCTCAAAATCAAGTCCATAGAGTCGGTGAAGCCATCCAACCCTCTTATTCTCTGTCATCCCCTTCTCCTCCTGTCTTCAATCTTTCCCAGCATCAGGGTCTTTTCCAGTGAGTCAGTTTTTCACATCAAAGTATTGGAGCTTCAGCTTCAGCATCAATCCTTCCAATGAATAATTAGGATTGATTTCCTTTAGGATTGACTAGTTTGATCTTGCAGTCCAAGGGACTCTCAACAGTCTTCTCCAAAACTACAATTTAAAAGCATCAGTTCTTCAGTGCTCAACTTTCTTTATGGTCCAACTCTCATATCCATACATGACTACTGAAAAAAAACCATAGCTTTGACTAAATGTACCTTTGTTGGCAAATTAATGTCTCTGCTTTTTATTAGCTGTCTATGTTAGTCATAGCTTTTCTTCCAAGGAGCAAGTGTCTTTTAATTTCAAGGCTGCAAGTTTCCATCTCAAAAAATAAAGTCTGTCACTGTTTCCATTGTTTCCCCATCTATTTGCCATGAAGTGATGACACCTGATGCCATGATCTTCATTTTTTGAATGTTGAGTTTTAAGCCAGCTTTTTCATTCTCCTCTTTCACTTTCATAAGAGGCTTTTTAGTTCCTCATTGCTTTATGCCATGATGGTGGTGTCATCTGCATATCTGAGGTTATTGATATTTCTCTCTGCAATCTTGATTCCAGCTTGTGCTTCATTCACCCAGCATTTCGCATGATGTACTCTGCATATAAGTTAAATAAGCAGAGTGACAATATACAGCCTTAACATATTCCTTTCCCAATTTAGAACTGGTCCCTTTTTCCATGTCTGGTTCTAACTGTTGCTTCTTGACCTGCATATAGACTTCTCAGTAGGCAGGTAAGGTGAGCTGGTATTCCCATCTCTTTAAGAATTTTCCACAATTTGTTGTGATCCACACAGTCAAAGGCTTTGGTGCAGTCAATGAAGCAAAAGTAGATGTTCTTTTGGAATTCTCTTGCTTTTTCTATGATCCAATGGATGTTGGCAATTTGATCTTTGAAATTCCAAAGTTCTTAATGTATGGACTGCTGAAAGATAAAAATTGATAAATAGATAAAGGAAAAATATGTAGTTAAATGCATATTATACTGATCTCACAGGCTCCATTCAAAATTGGAAACCGATGTATTAACTGTAGATATGAAACTATCTCATTTTTTAGGATGAAGTGCTTCTATAGGGAGAAAAGTATTAATTTTAAACATCTTATAGTATAGTTATTTTTATTTTGTTGAATTGGTTTATTAATTTGGAAGGCAAATAAACTGTTCTCTTTATATAGATCAATATAAGTGAATGGTTCCAATAAGTGAAGGTGACAAATACTATTTAGTAGTACCTGATGTAAAGAGCTAACTCTTTGAAAAAGACCCTGGTGCTGGGAAAGATTAAAGACAGGAGGAGAAGGGGATGACAGAGGAAGACATCATTGCATGGCATCACCTACTCAATGGACATGAGTTTGTGCAAACTCCGGGAGACAGTAAAGGACAGGAGAGCCTAGCATGCTGTAGTCCATAGGGTTGCAAAGAGTTGGACATGACTAAGTGACTGAACAACAGCAACAGAAAATTTTAAAATAACAAAAAATATATGCAAACTTTCACTACAACTTAAGAATTAGATTTTAAAGTTAAAATAGGAACTTCCCTGGCAGTCCAGTGGTTAAGAGTTTCTACGCTCCAGTGCAGGTTTCCAGGGTTTGATCCCGAGTCAGGGAACTGAGAGCCCAAGTGCTGCCTGGTACCACCACAAAAAAAAGTTAAAATAAATGTGGCTACAGAGTCTGCTCTCTCAACATAACAATACTGCTAATAGTATAATAGATAGAGAAATAATAAGAGAAAAGTTTTAATTTGGACAATAATAGAAAGAAAGGATTAAAGATGGTAACAGACAGGATGGAGATAATTCCAAAGAAAGTATTAACTGTTGCAAGCACACACACAACACCTTGAGGCTCCTATCCCCAGGAAATACTTATTTCTAATTAGATTTGGCAGTGAAGAAACAAAGGAAGTGCCCTTAACACAATGCCTCTTTAAAAGGGTCTCTTCCACTATAAAAATTGAGGTAGTGGTTATGTTAGATAACAGATTATTGGCAATATTGTGCTTTATATTTTAAGATATGTTTCTCCAAATGTTTTAAACTTAATTTTGGTTATTTGGACCTTGGCTGATGGTTTAACTCAGTAAAGAGTTTCCTTTTGTTATGCCAAAATTCCATCTAGTGGAAATTTAGGATTACTCTTAATACTTGGTTATTGGGAGGAAGAGGATTTGTTTAATCATGATTTGAAGGAGGGAGGGGGTATATGGAAACTCTCCAATTTCTGCTCATTTTTTCTGCAAACCTAATACTGCTCTAAAATAGAAAGTATACCAGGACTTCCCAGTGATGAGGATTTCAACTTCCAATGCTGGGGGTGAGGGTTCGATCCCTGGTCTGGGAGCTGAGATCCCACATGCCTCACAGTCAAAAGACAAAAACATAAAACAGAATCAATATTGTAACAAGTCCAATAAAGGACTTTCAAAATGGTCTACATTAAAAAACAAAAAAAAATTTTTAAATAAAGTGTATTAACTTTTTTTATATAAAAATAAAAAAGCAAAGATCAATGCTTTCCCTGAAACAAAAGTCACATAAAAATACCCAAAAATGAAAAAAAAAAGAAAAAGAAGCCTACCTTTTAGAAGAAATCATAGGACAAGAAACTAAAAGTGAAGTGAAGCTGCTCATGGAATTTATACATTTTTCAATGGGACTTTATATTTTTCATTTATTTATTTGAACTTTTTATTTTGTTTAGGGTTATAGCCAGTTAACTATGTTGTGATAGTTTCATGTGAACCCTGAGGGACTCAGCCATACATACACCTATATCCATTCTCCCCCCAAAATCCGCTCCTATCCAGGCTGCTACATGCTGCTATTGCTTCTGTTAAGTCGCTTCAGTGGTGTCCTACTCTGTGCAACCCCATAGACGGCAGCCCACCAGGCTCTTCCATCCCTGGGATTCTCCAGGCCAGAACACTGGAGTGGGTTGCCATTTCCTTCTCCAGCGCATGAGAATGAAAAGTGAAAGTGCAGTCCCTCAGTCGTGTCTGACTCTTTGCGACCCCATGGACTGCAGCCTACCAGGCTCCTCCGTCCATGGGAGTTTCCAGGCAAGAGTACTAGAGTGGGGTGCCATTGCCTTCTCCGAGGCTGCTACATAACACTGAGCAAAATTCCATACAGTAGGTCCTTGCTATTTATCCTTTTAAAACAGTATATACATGATGATCCCAAACTCCCAAACCATCCCTTCAATGGGACTATGATTTTTAAGTGTAGAAACAGAATCAGCAAATCCAAGATAAAATGATCAGGGGAATTAAGTCTCACATTACCATTAATAGCCAAATCCTAGCAGGACCTCAAAATTACATAGTTATGCTTAGTATTCCAAAAAATTCATTTGTCTATTTTGGCATATGCAGTTTTCATATTCAACTCTAATCGATATTATAGTAATTAAGAGTCCAGGAGAGGGGCCAACCTAATTTAATTAGTTTCTCAGGGAATCATCATACATTAATATTTAATGCATTATATGCTGCAAAAGGAAAATAACAGAATCATAATTCCATGTTTTCATGATTCCTGACACCCTCATGAAGTGTGAAGAAAAGTTATTTTCCTGCTGCATGGCATACTGGGAGATGAAAAAGGAAAATGGTGCAGAATTACAGATGATGGCCTGAAGACTCAATAATATACAGCTATTTATAGATACTGGCAAATCATACAGTATTTAAGTAGCCAAATACAACCCTGTGAATGAACGTAACACCAAAGAGGAAAATTGGGTTGGCTCTGAAAGCCAAGAAGTAGTGAAGTTACCACTTTGTTTTGGGAGGGTTCCTGGGGCATTTGTTGCTATAATTTAGAGTGGTGTTAGCTATTGGCAATGAAATACTCTCCCTTTAAAGGCTTGATTGCTACTTGATTATTATTTATGGTAAGGTTTTTTCTGTCTGTCAGAATGAATTTTTTTCTAAGTTAAACTGTGGATAGTGTAATTGATTCTCAAGTAAAAATCACAGCATCAAATTTGCCCTCCATCTCTGAGACCAAACATAAAGACTTTGTGCTTCAAAAGACAGAGTGATGGCTAACTCAGTATGGGATGTCAACCATTTTTTCCAGGGTTTCACATATCTGACAAGCTTTCTTTCTACCGTGACATAGACGAAACAAAATGTCACCATGTTTCTGAGTCTATAGAACACAGAGATGTTCTGTCATAGTTTCACTGAGTGATAAACGCCATTTGCAGTAGACATCCCCATCTGCTTAGAACTATTGCATTCTCTGACCACTCTTATAGAGGCAATAATCTCATCAAGAGGGCTCCGCCCTGAAGACCTGTTTACCTCCTGAAAGACCCCACATCCAAATACCATCACCTATGGTAACTTTGGGCTTCTCTGGTAGCTCAGCTAGTAAAGAATCCACCTGCAATAAAATTCAATTCCTGGGTCGGGAAGACCCTCTGGAGAAGGGTTAGGCTACCCACTCCAGCATTCTTGGGCTTCCCTGGTGGCTCAGATGGTAAAGAATCCACCTGAAATACAGTTTGATCCCTGGGTTGGGAAGATCCCCTGGAGGAGGAGGGCATGGCAACCCACTCCAGTATTCTTGCCTGGAGAATCCCATGGACAGAGGAGCCTGGCGGGCCACACACTATAGGGTTGCAAAGAGCTGAACACAACTAAGTGACTAACTCGTGACTAAGCACAGCACAACACGTGGTAACTTTATGTCTTACATTTTGAAGAATGGCCAAACTGGTTTTCTAAAGGTCCTGAACCATGCTAAAGGTCATACAGCCATGTTTGAGAGCTTTAATTTCTGCACACTCTCACCAACACTTGCTATTTCCTTTTTGATTATAGCCATACTAGTCTGTGTAGTAGTAACTTATAATGGTTTTGATTTTTGTTTTCTTCATGACTAAAGATATTGAGTATCTTTCCATGTGTCTGTTAGCTATTTTCATTGTCTTAGGGCAATGTCTGTTCAGATCCTTTGCTTTTATTAACTGGGTTATTTTAACTATGGAGTTATATAACTTTTTATATGTTCAGGATGCAAGTTCCTTATCGGGTATATGATCTGCAATTATTTTCTTCTTTTCTGTTTGTTGCCTTTTCATCTTCCTGATGGTAAACTTTGCAGCACAAAATTCCTTAATTTTGATGATGTCCATTCTTATTTTCACTCCAATAATATATCATTAAGATAGGTGTATAGCATCCTGAAGAACTTTAGGTTTATGTCATACAGTGAGCACTACATAGTGTACTTAGGATGACAATTTTGATAAACAGTGAAAAATTTTTTCCAGGATAACTTTACTATAGAAAAACTTGGGTAACTATCTGATACAGTCATATTTTAGTAGCCGTTCTGAGAATTCACCAGAGCAATAAAACTTCTCTGATCATTATAACTACTGAAGTACTTAATGGATTTATTTAGTACAATTAGCTTTAGTAGAATTAGCTTCACAAACGGAAAGTTACAGTTTGATTAAAAAAATCTGTTAATTAAAGAAATTCTGGTGCTGGGATACCCCATGGGACAGGGGCTCACTGTTTCACCTTCTTGTACCTCCTAAAAATCTGCAGTTAGAAAAGAAAGAAAGATAAGATTTACCAAGCTCATATGTGTCAGATACTTTACAAGACATTCTGTGCTGTGCTGTGCTCAGTCGCTCAGCTATGCCTGGCTCTCTGCAGCCTGTGGACGATAGCCCATCAGACTCTTCTGTCCATGGGATTTTTCCCAGCAAGAATATTGGAGTGGATTGACATTTTCTACTCCAGGGGATCTTTCTGACCCAGGGATCAAACACTCATCTCCTGCACTGGTCCCTGGGAAGCCCTATAAAGCATTCTACTACATGATAAGATAATTTATAATAGAGTCATTCAAGAGAAGGTCAGCAGCCACAACTTATGGCCCTCCCTTGTTTCCCTTGTCCCTGCAACACAAACATGAAGAAGTCATTTAATTTGATTAGGAAAAGTTTGCTAAGTTCCTACTATGTGCCAAGTATTGTACTGTTAAAATATCATTATAAGGAAACCCAACTGAGCTGATGCCGTGTGTGTGTTTGCTCAGTCATGTCCTTGTTCCCAGGCAATAATACATGAGTGAGTTGCCATGCCCTTCTCCAGGGGATCTTCCCAACCCAGGAATCGAACTTTCATCACTTACATCTCCTTCACTGGCAGGCAGATTCTTTATTGCTGGGCCACCTGGGAAGCCCAAGTAGTGTACTGGATATTATAATTACAAATTTGATCTATATTTCCTCAAGAGGGTGGTAGTTTGGGAGGGGTGAGGAGAAAAATGTAAACAAATAGATATAATGAAATGTTACTAGCAAAATAAGTATCTATAGGACACAGAAATCAAAATACTAGCAAATATAACCCTGAAAATCAGCTTTTTCATTTCCACTTCACAAATGAGAAATATAGGGATCAAGAAAAGTTAAGAAACTTTCTAAAGTTCAAAGAAAATGAATAAGTATCACAATAGAAAGTCAAACCGAGTCCTTCTATTTATTTTCCCAGTTTGTGAATTACCTTCTCAAAGACTCATTCTGCTTATCTCTTCAGTCAGGCTAATCACACAGAGGTTAGAAAAGTACAAACCCCAAAGCACTAGACATTCTGTGAGCATGTCTGTCCACATGCATCTAGTGAGGATTATTATGATCTCAATATCACTCTTCTTCACATCTAGAGTCACCCTGCTATGCTGCTGGACTACAAAAGTTATCAGGAATATCTAATAACTGGAGAATCATTTTCAAACAAGGCATGTTGGAACCCTTATTTTGATCTGAAAATGATAAGCTTTATGGTAAATTGAATCATTGTTCAAAATTCTTTACTCTTGGGAATTTCCCTTGCAGTCCAGTTGTTGGGACTCTGAGCTTCCACTGCAGGGGGCCCAGGTTCAATCTTTGTTCAGAGACCCAAGAAAAATTATTAAAATTCTTTACTCATACCCCTCACCCCCTCCCATCCCAATGCCTTATATATCTACAAACTTTGCCACATGCTTTTTCAGTATCACTGGCTAAGGTAGGCAGAGTGTAGTGACCAATTTGATCTCTTGTTCCTCTGCCTTTTCTAAAACCAGCTTCAACATCTGGAAATTCATGGTTCATGTACTGTTGAAACCTGGCTTGGGGAATTTTGAGCATTACTTTGCTAGCATGTGAGATGAGTGCAACTGTGCGGTAGTTTGAGCATTCTTTGGCATTGTCTTTTTTGGGATTGGAATGAAAACTGACTTTTCCAGTCTTATGGCACTGCTGAGTTTTCCAAATTTGCTGGCATATTGAGTGCAGCATTTTCACAGCATCATCTTTTAGGATTTGAGATAGCTCAACTGGAATTCCATCACTTCCACTAGCTTTGTTCATAGTGATGCTTCCTAAGGCCCTCTTGACTTAACATTCCAGGATGTCTGGTTCTAGGTGAATGATCACATCATTATTATTATTATCTGGGTCATGAAGCTCTTTTTTGTATTCTTTTTGTATTTTGTGTATTCTTGCTACCTCTTCTTAATATCTTCTGCTTCTGTTAGGTCCATACTATTTCTGTCCTTCATTGTGCCCATGTTTTCATGAAATGTTCACTTGGTATCTCCAATTTTCTTGAAGAGATCTCTAGTCTTGCCCATTCTGTTGTTTTCCTCTGTTTCTTTGCATTGATCCCTGAGGAAGGCTTTCTTATCTCTCCTTGCTATTCTTTGGTACTCTGCATTCAAATGGGTATATCTTTCCTTTTCTCCTTTTCCCTTAGCTTCTCTTTTCTCAGCTCCTCAAGCAACCAGTTTGCCCTTTTGCATTTCTTTTTCTTGTGGATGGTCTTGATCACTGCCTCCTGTACAATGTCACAAACCTCCATCCATAGTTCCTCAGGCACTCTATCAGATCTAATCCCTTGAATCTGTTTGTCACTTCCACTGTATAATTGTAAGGGATTTGATTTAGGCCATACCTGAATGTTCTAGTGGTTTTTCCCTACTTTCTTCAATTTAAGCCTGAATTTGGCAATAAGGAATCCATGTTTATAGACAAAGTATACTTAAAGTGGTTTTTCTGAGACCAAACTGAAACACCACTTGGGGAAACGGGAGTGTTTTCTCCTCTAAAAGAAATAAAAATGGCTGCAAATCTTAATTCTCCTTAATCATGATTTTTCTATTTAAAGATTAAACAAACAGGCTACATTACCACCGAAATTTCATGTTTAGTTTTATTATAATATAATGATTGTCCATGTTCTTAAAATTCTAGTTTTCCAAGATAATTTTTATACAATTTTATTTTTATTGGCTATCCAAGCTAGTCAATTCATTCCTCTTAGAGAAAATTAAGCTTCTACCTAAAAGAATCTTCACCATCAGCATAACAACCACCCCAAAATTAATGAGTGAAAGGAAAAAAATCATGAAGGTGTGCAAATATTTTCCTTAAGTCACAGAAAAGAAACTAAGTAACCAAATTTAGCTTCTAATTAATTGCAGATAGCATTCCCAATAAAAGGATATTTTCTTATCTCTTCAGAACATTCACCTTGTTAAGTCCATTTCTTTATACAAACCAAAGAATTCTGTCCTTTTAAAAGGACAATTATCATAACGATTCTATTAGATGGCTCATAAGAGTTCTGAAAAGGTCATCTGTTTCATAAATGCAACTATTAGACGTTCTGGAGCTCTTTGTTCATTGAGTTCCCAATTATCCTCTTCAGAGACCCAAGAGACTAAGGGAAATAATTACTGATGCCTAGGAATGAAACTTTTGAAAGTCTGTAGTGAGAAAATGACTCATTCTGGGGATGGAGAGGGTTAAACACTGGATCCCTTCCTGGGGTGCAAGTTCATTCTGAGTAGAGAGGAAGTTACCATGATGCAGGCATCATGCCAGTACAGCATCTCAAGTGGCCTATGACCGTGACCATGAGATCTAGCATGGATTATCCCAGAACAGGAAGTAAAAGAAATAAAAGTCCTATTTGATAATACAGTAAAACAATAAAATCATAAGAACTACAGCAACACTGAAAGAAAAGGAAAAAAAAACTAGCATGGGCAGGCCACCATGCTACCATATTGGCTATAGGCTAAGGAAGGAGAAATGACACCAGGGACAAATACGGTGACCACACAGCAAGCCTGTGAGTGATGGTAATATAAGAGTAACCACTGGGTCCAAGCCAATCAGCGCTCTCATATTGGCATTAGGATAGACATTTCCATGGAAACCAAGAGGGGGCTACATCAACCACTGCAAGGGTAAAGTAAATTTGGCAATAGAAACAGGAGCATTTTGGGTGAACCTACCAGATATTCCTGCCAAGGGAAGGAAAAGTGTTGAGTGATTTGAGAGCCCAAAGAATGTATTTTGTGGAAACACAGGGGGACAAATGCTATTTTGCTTTCACTGGAGTCCCTATCCCCACTTTGTGGTACCCTGGTGATTGTAAGCTCCAGGTCATTCATATCTTACTTGTTTTGTAGAAGTTTTCAAAGTTTCCCATCAGCACTTTTTAAAACCTACTTACCAATTTTATGGACTACTTATTATGTGTGGTAGGTGATTTATAATGTGAAAAATCCCAACCAGTCTAGTTTATGACCAGGAAGATGGTTCTACTGAGGTTTGGAATTGCTGTGCCTGTTCTTTGAGCTATAATATATAGGTTAGGTATTTCTGAGATATTGCATCAGAATCTAAAATTTGAGCTGGAAGAAAAAACAAGAGCTTTATTTTAAATGGAGTCTATTTAAAAACCACGTTTCCCCATTTTCCTCCCTTCTTTCTCAATTTTCCTCTAGGCAGTTAAAAAGGAAAGCACTACTTCAGAAGATACACTTTTAAAGAACATTGTGGGGGGCATGTAATTTGAATCTAAAACACCCTACATTACCTGTCCATTAGCAAAAATCAGATCTTGCACTCCCTGAACTAGTTTCATTTAATTGAAAGTACTCAAAGAGCACTCCATAAATATTAAAATTCAGGGACTTGAATTAATATAACTCTGTTTGACTATACTGTCACTGGATGAAATTGAAAGTAATAAAGCTAATAAGCAAAATTAATAAACTGCCTTCACCTGGATTAATATAGATTAATGAATTAATCTACTGATTAATATGGAAAGCTGATTTGATAAGTTAAAGAAAAACCTACTTTTTCTTCTTAGTAGCAAAAATATTTTTAATTAAAAACATATATTGGAGTTCTCCCCACCCCAATTTTATATTTTAAGAAATTCTAAGCCTTTACGGATTTAAGACGGTGAACATTCATGTCATTTACCCAGATTCATCAACTACCAACATTTTGCCTCATTGGATTTACTTCTCTCTCTCCTTTTTATTTTCATGACCTTTGTAAGAATCAGTTGATATCTTGACATTTCACGTTTAAAATACTTCAGTCTTCATTATCTAAGAACAAAGGTATTTTCAAAGGTATTTCACAATGTAATAATCCTACTCCAGAAATTTAACATTGATACAGTCTATTTTCTAACATTCAGTCCACATTCAAATTTCCCAAAATTTTCCAGTGATGGTAGCCTTCATAACATTTTTAAATCAAGGATTTGATAAATAACCACACAGTGAATTTAGTTGTCAAATCCTCATCTACTTTATTTTTTTTAATTAAAAAATTTTTTTAAATTTATTTGGCCATGCCAGGTCTTAGTCGTGGCATGCAAGATCTTTTGACCTACAACAGTTCACCAGATTTAAATTTTTTTATTTTTTTCTACACAATTCTGAGAGGAATTTGCAGATATTATGCATAAATAATTTAGTATGACTTTCTAAAGAGTGAAAGTATTCCTTTACAGAAATACAGTATGAGTATTAAAATCAGTAGTTTTTATCATTAAAATTGGTTACTTCTTTTTATTAAAAAATTTAGAAAACACAAAATAGTAGAAAAGAGAAAAATCATTACCTTCCCATAGTGAAAAAAATGGTGATAATTTTGTTACACTTTCTTTTAGTCATTTCTTTATAAATTGTTCATTTGTGTATTTGTTGATTTCACAACATTATATGGGAGCAGTATCCTAACTGAGAATTTTAAATAATATATTTCAACTTCCACTTAATAGCACCTCTAAAACCAGAATAATACAAACCATAACACAGCTGGAGCAGTGAGATCAGAAGCTTCAGGCTAATAATGGCAGAAACCAATGTCAAGATCCTCTGGATTCCAAAACGCTATGTGGAATTGTGGCAGTAAATTGACATCTGAAATCTTTCCATTATATTATTCTTTAGAGTTCCAAGGTAATTGTAATCAATAAAATGGTAACTTCAGCCAGACTAATCTGAATTCTAGAGTTTTCTAATGTGACATCTAATTGAAAAACTTCAAATGGATGAGAGAGTGTATGATGGTTGAGTGTTCCTTCAATTGCCTAATTGTAAATTACCCTAATTTCTCCTTAAGAACTGTCTAGAGGGTTTTACCAAGATAAAAGTATAGTTTTAAAATGAACTCAGGGGCAGTAAAGGGCATCTAAAAAAGTCATAAAATTTGAATTGATATAGTCTTGGAACAAATTCAGAACCTTCAGCATTTCACTAGATTTTCCCCCTTCATCATCATGACTGTGCTTTATATTTCCCAGAGGCAAAGAGTCCTCAGAACCATTCAGAATATATTTTAAAGAAATGAGAATATAATATCAAACATATATTGACCTGAAGAGGCACTCAGAGACTAGTGATACCACCTGACTAAATAAGTGTCTGAGGTTTTCTTCAGTATTTTAGCCAAAATGCTATGGGGATCGAGACCCTGACAACTGAGATTAGAATACGGCTCAAATCATATGTAGTTCTTCCCGATCTGTGAGAGTTTCAGATTTATGGTTGATGAAAGTATGAAGAAGTTGTTAATGACTGGACTTCTCTGAAATAAAAGAGTAAGCAAGAAAAAAAAAAGGTGTAGGAGTCCTTGGTTTCTTATAACTACAAAGACATAAATGTTAAATGAGAGAAATTTATTAATTTAGAGTCATATACAGTTTCCTTAAGGGATTCCTAGGTGGCGCAGTGGTAAAGAACCAGCCTGCCAGTGTAGGAAATGCAAGAGATGTGAGTTTAATTCGTGGGTCAGGAGGATCCCCTGAAGTAGGAAATGGCAACCCATTCCAGTATTCTTGTCTGGAAAATCCCATGGACAGAGGAGCCTGATGGATTACAGTCCATGGGGTCGCAATGAGTTGGACATGATTGAGAGCACACACACCACTATTTCTTTTTTTCAGAAGTATTTATGTACTTTGAAAGTTTCTAAAATAATTTTATGTGACCTCTTTTCCCTTCCTTGTTGAAAGGGACAATTCATTATTTTATTCATATAAAATTAAAAGGATAATTTAAGTGATAAATTATAAATAAGAGCTGTTTGTTCTCTGAGAAAGAGAGTTATTTTTCTTTTTTGGTAGCTTTTGCAGCTAAAAACAAAGTTTACATTTTTATGATATCATTAAATGTAATTGATATTCTTGATTTTTCCTATCATGTTTTATTTGTTTATTTTAAAAAGGGAATATCCATTTGTTCATATTAACACATTTGGATAGTTCTCAGAGCCCATATAAAAATTAGATACCATATATTTTATATTGATCTACTCTGAAAAATCCATTTGTAGCATAATGGTTTGGTACATTTTTAAATGCAAATATAGCTATTATTTGTTACTATAATGTAGCTTAAAAGCCAGAGAACACTTCAGGAATTAAAGTAACTTTAAAACCCTAAGTGCATAACTTCTGTATGAATGTAATAAAATTCAAACTTCAATTTTCATTAAGATAAGTTGTATATATGTAGGAATATATATGTGTGTATATGAGGTGGAAATTCTATAGGTTTTCTCTGATTGTCAATGTCAAGAAGCAGTAAAGTAAGAAATACATTCTTCGAATGAATCCTTATCCCAACCCACAGTGCATGCCATCACACACACAGTACTGCTGAGAAATTATCAATCAGCTATGTGAATGAAGACAAAACATAAATGTGTGTGCCTATCATGTTTTCACAGATGACACAGTTCAGTTTACATAAAGGACTTTCTAAGAGTATTGTCAAATTATTTCCACTAAAAAAATGAAAATGTCCTCTTAACACAGAACCATCAGGATTGAACAACCAGACAGAAACAAAATTTACTGAGATTTGTATCATCCAAATGGAGAAATTCCTACTAAAAAGAGATTATGCTTTGATAGCAGTACTCAGATGCTGATCCTTAGATTCACGTCAAAGGCATGAAATTTGAAACCCTTAGGTTAGGTGCTGCAAAAGGTAACAGAGTAGTTACTAAAGGGATCGGATCGGGAAGTAAGCGCCACACCACAGAACATGAAACGGGTACCTCGTCCTTCCGTAACCAATAGTCACGGCTGAAGTAAAATGTCATGCAGTCATGATGGCAGAGGGACATTCATTTGGTAGGGCATAAAATGCCATTAGTGATTTATATCTCTTCTTCTATTTATGAAAAAGAATTTGCTATTCAAAAACAGCAGCTATTTTAAAAGGGTGAGAACACAGCTGCTTCCAGTCTCAACAGCAAAGATCACAATTTTGAGCGTTAATGTGCTTTGAACCCAACCATTTCTTAACAGATTGAGCTATCTGATTCTCCCAAACACCTGCAGGGATTGAAAGAAGTATTGGATTAAATTCATGTCGATGTATGGCAAAAACCACCCCAATACTATAAAGCAATCAGCCTCCAATTAAAATAAATAAATTAATTTTTTTAAGTCAGAAGCCATGGATTCAAGTACAGAAGACAACACCTTGCTAAGTACTTTCATCTACCTTATCTTATTTTATATTTGCAATGATTTGATGTAGCAAACGTTATCAATTCATTTTCAAAAGAGCAGAAAGTTTCAAAACAAGTAAGTTGCATAACTGGACTGATTCAGCTGGAATTCTCCCATCATCTCCACATGCTATTCATTGACTCCTTTGCAGTATCACTCTTTGTGCAGAGGCTCCCTCATGGCTGAGCCATCTTTGTACCATGAACATAGGTGATAAGCATTAAACCTTTGCCCCATAAAGAATAAATACTGAGCAACTCATGCTGGGCACGGGTCTTGACGCAGAACAGTCAACAAAGCCAAACCCTGGTCTTGTGGAATTCACACTGGGAATTGAAGACTTATGAACAAATAATTGTATATTAGAGGGTGATAAGAGCCTGGCAAAATAAAATAAAACTGGACAAAGGGAGAGAGGAATAGAGACATGCCATTGTAAATGAGATGAGCAGAGAAAACTTCCCCAAATCAGTGGCACTATGTAGAGGTGAGTGACATGGAGGAATGACATCTGGGGGAAGAACATTCCAGGCAGAGGCAAATGCAAAGTAAGTGCAAAGGCTAGAGTCAGGGCCACCACACTTGCTGTGTTTGAGGGAAACTGAGGGTTCCTCTGCAGTTGGAACACCACAAGGGCACCAAAAGTGTTTGGAGATGATATCAGAGAGAAGACTGGTTGGCAGATCAAAAGGTAGGTGGTGGGCATGTGAGAATTTTGGATTTTACTCTGCATGACACAAAAAATTAACCAGTGTGACATAATCTAACCATAATCTCACTTCAAATAGATCCCTCTGGATCAGGGAGAATTGTGAAGGGCAGGAGTGGAGGATGCTGGGACTGAAGCTGAGAGCCATCAGAAAAAGTCCAGAGAAGCAGCAGCTTGTTCGTTTTGCTTGCTTTATTATTTTTTTTAATTGGGGGATAATTGTTTTACAATGTTGTTTTGGTTTCGGCTGTTCAACAAGGCAAATTAGTCATAATTTTATATATATATATAAAATTATGTATGTATGTGTGACACATACATACATACATATATATATATATATATATATATATAGGGCTTCCCTGGTGGCCCAGACAGTAAAGAATCTGGCTGCAATGCAGGAGACCTGGATTTAATCCCAGGCTCAGGAAGATTCCCTGGAGAAAGGAATGGCAATCCACTGCAGTATTCTTGCCTAGAGAATTCCATGAACAGAGGAGCCTGGCAGGCTACCATCCTGTGGTTGCAAAGAGTGGGGGCCCATTGAGCAACTAACACATTCACTTTCATCCCTTCCCTGTGGGGCCTCCCACCCACACTTCCATCCCACCCTTCTAGATTGACAAGGAGTAGTGGCTGCAGATGCCGGCAGTGAGGAACTGCTCTGATGTTTGGGATTTCGTGACTTTTTCTATTTGAGCCAGCTAAAGGGTTTACTGGGTCATCTTGGACATTTCTTTGTTCAGGAAGCAGAGATTATTCTTCAGAGGATGGGGGAAAGCTTGCTTAATTTTGGGGTGGTCTGTGGGTATAATTAGGCTGGAAGAAGGAATTTTCCAGCACCCACAGCATCGAGACAGCCAAGCTAGGGGACCTTATTAAATAGATATGCAGTTGAGCTTAAGGGACTTGACGAGCCAAGCTTATTGAAAAACTACTTGACCTATTGCACAATTTAATTAAGAAATGGATTTTTGCTTGATGGACTTGTGGCTTTTCCATGGTATCATCTTAAAGGCGGGGTGGGGAGGAGGGGAGTCGAATCACCAGATCGTTTTAAATGGCCTAGACAAAAATGGAGAAGCTTCATCTCCATGAAGAGAACTCTCTGACTATCACAAGCGATTTGATTTTTAATACATAGAAATCAATGCCTTCCTTCCCGAGCAATTATCTAAATAGATATAGCTGTGCTTTGAAATTGTCTCATTTTCCAGACACCATTACTGTGACTTTGTCTCTGCCATCCTGAAGCCCAGAGTAAAATCATCTTTGATAGCCAGGAGTTTTTCAGGTGGGTTTCCTTTGAAAAAGAGGAGTTTTTCTCTAGGCTTCCATTACAAGAAAATTAAGTTGAATTGGATTTTCAGGTGCCATTAATTGATGTAACAGAGGGAACAGAAATCTGATGATTTGCCTCAAGGCTTTTTTTTTTTTAAGAAAAAGACTTCAATGCGGAAAGCCTCCAGGCCTCAAATGTCAGCCTTCTTGCTGCTTCCACAGCAATACCTGTAGCAAAGAAAGGAAGCAATATGCTTGATCATTTCTCTGGAGACTGCATGTTTTTAACCTGCAGTTTCTATATTCCATATCGCAGAAGAAAACCCAGAGATAGTTTATGTTTAAGAGACAGAAACACTGAACAAGAGACAAAAGAACCTAAAGTATGTTTCACTTTCTTTCCTCAATCTAAATTTTGGTTTCTAGTATTTCTAATGATGATATAATTTATTTGATATGATTATCTATGTGCCTCATAGGCTGACTGAATAACTGAAAAGCTCCTCACTTGTGGGCAGTAATGTATTAGGTCAAGGGTGGATTTTATAGATTCAAAAAAAAAATGTATTTTGTTAATTTCTCATTTTGAAAAATATGCATTGAGATGCACATGTGTATCTGGAAAAGTTGTTATAATCTACTAGGAATTTCTCATCTGGAAGGATATCAAACACTGGCCAAAAACTTCAAAGACGAAGAGAGCTGATACCCAGAGCCTGTGTTCCCAGAGGGGTGATACTGCCCCCAGCGGGGTGAAAATTTCTTCTCAAAGGGCAAGAAAATGTTAGGTATTACAGTGGTTTGTGGCCTTCTGTGGCAGCCAGAAAAATGTCTCTCTAACACTGGCCTTGGCCCATCAAGGAAATCCATGGCCTGATCCTTGGAAACTGGGAACATGTTATGTCATGTGAACAATAGGAATTAAATTTGATAATTTGCTGACTTCAAAATGGGCAAGTTATTTTGGATTATCTGGGTGAGCCCCAAGTAATCACATGGGTCCTTAAAAGTACAAGATGAAAGACAAGGAAGAGAAGTCACAGATAAAGAGTGTGCTTTGAAGGTGAAGGAACAGGATCCCAGCAAAGACATGCGGATGCCCTCTAGAAGCTGGAAACAGATTCTCCATTAGTTTTCTATAAAGGAATGCAGTCCCTCCAGCCTCATCATTTTAACACGGTGAGTCACACTGCTATTCCTACAGACATATGATAACACACTTGTGTGCTTACGCTGTTAAACTTGTGGTCATTTGTTATAGCCACAACAGAAATCTAATATATCCCCCATGGGCCGCAGAGCAAAAACATATACACGGTGTATCTATGGTACTAAAAGCTATTGGTAAGCAATTAGGGGGAATTGTCTCAATAAGGGAAATAATGGGGGAAAATGGAGAGACATTACCCTGGAAGGTGGCATGCAGGCTCTTTTATTTAGTAACACGGGACATAATCGATGTTTGGATGAGTGAATTTTATCACACTGAAATCTTTTGCTTTCTCTGGAAAAGACTAGAAAAGTAGCACAAGTAGGTGGCGGTGGCTGAGTTGCTAAAGTCATGTCTGACTCTTTGCAAAGCCATGGACTATAGGCCACCAGGCGCCTCTGCCCATTGGATTTCCCAGGCAAGAATACTGGAATGGGCTGTCATTTCCTTCTCTGGAAGATCTTCCCAATCCCAGGTATGCACTGCAGATGGATTCTTTACCATTATGCCACCAGGGAAGCCTGGCACAAGTGGAGTTATTTCTAAATACGAAGAACTAAGCAAATGTTCTTCAGAGAAAATATGGAGGGAAACGAAATAGCTCATGTGAAATAGAAAGTTGAAAAGCACTGACATGGAAAAGTGCCTATATGTACATTTTTGATGGAAAAAAAAATATTTGAAAGCTTTTAGGTCAAAATGTTAATAGTGGGTTTTCCAGGTAGTCATTCTCTGTTTTGCTGCTGTTTGTTTTTTATAACTTTCTGACACGAATTATATATTACAGGAGATTTTTTACTAGATGACAGTAGTTGGTACCTAGATGGGGTTGAAAATTTCTTTGTAAATATTTTTTAATTCAGTATGTATAAAATAAGCTACAAGGATATATTGTCTAACACAGGGAATATAGCCAGTATTTCATAATAACTGCAATCTGAATGTAGTCTTTAAAAATTGTGAATCACTATATTATATTCCTGTAACTTATATAATATTACACATCAACAGTTCAGTTCACTCAGTTGTGTCCAACTTTTAGTGACGCCATGGACTGCAGCATGCCAGGCTTCCCTGTCCATCACCACCTCCCAGAGCTTGCTCAAACTCATGTCCATCAAGTTGGTGATGCCATCCAACCATCTCATCCTCTGTCATCCCTTTCTCCTCCTGCCTTCCATCTTTCCCTACATCAGGGTCTTTTCCAGTGAGTCAGTTCTTTGCATCAGGTGGCCAAAGTATTGGAGTTTCAGCTTTAGCATCAGTCCTTCCAATGAATATTCAGGACTGATTTCCTTTAGGATGGATTGGTTGGATCTCCTTGCAGTCCAAAGGACTTTCAAGAGTCGATTCCAACACCACAGTTCAGAAGCATCAATTCTTCAGCACTCAGCTTTCTTTATGGTCCAACTTTCATATCCATACATGACGACTGGAAAAATCATAACTTTGACTAGATGGACTTTTGTTGGCAAAGTAATGTCTCTGCTGTTTAATATGCCATCTAGGTTGGTCATAGCTTTTCTTCCAAGGAGCAAGCATGTTATAATTTCATGGCTGCAGTCACCATCTGCAGTGATTTTGGAGCCCAAGAGAATAAAATCTCTCACTGTTTCCATTTTTTCCCTATCTATTTGCCATCGGGTGATGGGACCAGATGCCATAATCTTCATTTTTTGAATGTTGAGTTTTAAGCCAGATTTTTTAATTTAAAAAATCTAGTTTGACTTGAGTTTTTATTTTTAAAGTAAGACAAGAATCATAAAAATAAATCTATTTTACCTTACACATTGTTATTATTAAATTTACATTGCCAATAAAGCTATATTGTTGGGACTTCCCTGGCTGTCCATTGATTGAGATTCAGGGCTTCTAATGAAGGGGCCAAGGGTTCACATCTTGGTTGGGGAACTAAGATCTCACTCGCCAAGGGGAATAGCCAAGAGCAAAAACTATATTGTTAGAACCGTGTTCTTAGACAGTATAGATTCTAGAAAATAAAAGTTGTGGTATTTTGTTTTTTCTTTATTTATATGATTACTTGATAAGATCCTTCACTTCATGTCTGAGGGTCATGTTTGCAAAATATTTGAAGCCTTCATCAGTTTTCCCAGGGGTTTTTTCTAATTCTCATATAATCAAATTATTCCCTTTTGAAATAATTATTCTGTAGTCAACTTTGAGCATTTTTTTCTCTTCCTCAATTTAATTGGTAAACTGTGCCAGATTCTTAATTATCAGTGCTGTGACCTGTAGTTGGAAGAGTTCAGCAACATTTCTTCTCATCAAATGCATCACTCCCATATTTTTAAATAAGATTTTCAATTTCATCCTGCATTGAATAACTAGATGTTTAAGAGATAGGCGCAGAAGGAAATTGAATGTCTGCTAATTTTATAATTGTTTAAGCTCATTGGTCAATAATATTCTGATGACCTTTGTTTCTCTACATAACTTCAAGTTAGCAAGAACTCAGCTAATGAATACTTCGATAATAAGACCATCTTGTATGTGAATAATTTGGTAATATTTCATCACACACACACATAAATAGAAACATATTCTGTATCTTATTTTCAAACATATGAGCATAGAACTTTTGAGAAATCTCCTGCCATACTTTGCAGAAAAACTCAGCACACTTTTGCCACAACAGAACACATAGCTCACAGGTTTCTGTGTTGGTTTGTTTTAAATATTTATGTATTTGACTGTGTTGTGTCTTACTTGCAGCACAAGCACTCTTTGTTGTGGCGGGGGCTTAGCTGCTCCTCAACATGTGAGATCTTAGTTCTCTGACCAGGGATTGAACCTGCATCCCCTACATTAGAAGGCAGATTCTTAACCACTGGACCACCAGGGAAGTCCTGAGCTCACAGGTTTTTTTTAATGAGAATGTAGGTATGCTAGTTTGATTGAACAACAAAAAAGGGACAAATTGTGATAGTTTCAGCATAGTGTGCAAATATACAAAATGACCATCTCAGACAATGAATGTCTTCTCTAAAGAGTTGAGGGTTTTCAGGGTAACATAGCCCCCCTTTCCAACATGCCCTTCACTGGCCCCACACTAGACATGTGTCCATGGCCATTGAGGAGCATCTTATGATGGAGTCATCATCCTTGTCTCCATAGATGAGGTTTCTCTCAGTGGTGACATTCCCAAGAGCTGTTTTTCCAACCTCTATGTGTATTGTCTAAAAGCAAAGAAAGTTAGAATTGAGAGTCACCTGTTGACCATCAGGCCCATACATCTTCATTGCTTGGGTAGAGAAATAGTGCCTTTGGCACTACTGCTGGTGCTGTTGACAGCAGAGCTCATCTGACATAAACACTCCCATGGAAGATTCCTCCAAGCATAGAGGCTGTGAAGATGTGATTATCTGAACAATTCTTAACCCACACATGGCAAATTCTCCCAACCAGGGTACTCACGCTGGTCAAAGCAGCAGAGCCCCAGAGGACGAATCAATAAAGAAAACTTGCCAGATCTTCAGAGGACTCTACATCTACCTGGCCCCTATTCATAGGCTCTCTGAGATGCCCTGGAGTGCCCAGGGAGAGAAGATGTTGTTGGAAGGTTGAACATCGTTGGCTTAAGCAAATAGGAACACCCTTCCAGGGTTGAGCTCTTTCAGATAAGTCAGAGAGGGCCAAAGAACCACAGGTCCCATTGGAGCATTGCTGCTCTGGGACCTTCCTCTCTATCTGCCCATAAGCCAGTCCTGCGGATCTGTAGTATCCATTCTGAGTAAATCTCCCCACCTCCCATCCTTGCACTGCTCCATACACTTTTCCCTCCATTCTGAGCCAGGAGACTGGGCTCACTTCCTCCAGAACTACATGTCTATAGGTCCCTCTTCCATTCACTTTGGCACTCCCTATTTCCTTTAGGATAATTTCAAGGGTCAAAACTTTCCAGAAACTCCTCTAATTTATCCCATAATGCTCATCATTTTATTCTGTTCTCCCAGCTTTTGGAGAAAGATTTTTAGACAGATAGATAGACCTACAGATAATAGATAGAGCAATAAAGATTCGGTATCCCCTAGCGGATTCTGTGGGCTTCCCTGGTGGCTCAGCAGTAAAGAATCTACCTGCCATTTCAGGAGACATAGGTTTGATCCCTGGATCAGAAAGATCCCCTGGAGAAGGAAATAGCAATCCACTCCAGTATTCTTGCCTGGGAAATCCCATGGACAGAGGAGACTGGCCAGCTACATTCCATGGCATTGCAAAAAGAGTCGGACACCACTTAACGACTAAGCAACAACTAGACTTTAATCTCCTAAAGCCCAAATAGCATATTTTAAAATTTCTTTTATATTCTCCTTCTCCCATATTGCACTGTTGTTCCTTCCTGCATTGCCCCCACTCTCCAAATTAGTAACTGTCTTTATCTGCCCTTTGGAACTCAGAGAAGGTCTAGGAGGCTGAAAGCTATTGTCCTACAAATAAGAAATGGGGAACACAGAAAGGATTTGTGCCTGGAAGGTCCCTTTAGGGTCCTGCTTGTTTTCCCTGAAGCTCATGCCTACCTAGATGCTGATCTTTTTTAACTTGAAATCTTTACCTAGGTTTAGGTATCCTTGCCCCTTGATCTTGAATTTTCTGACATCCTGTCTTTCCTGGCTGCATCTCTGCTCTCTGAGCCCATCAGATTAGCTCACTGGCCCACCTGGTGTGGTCCTGACTGGCCCCAGCCTGCCAGCACCCAGCCCTGGGATCTCCGAGTAAGTTGATTGCCATTGGGATGACATTTCAAAATGATGGCTGGAGTGAAATTGAGGCATTTCTCTAACATCAGCTCTCATTGTTGGCTGGCCCTCATCTGGCCTGAGTTTAAGGCCATGCTCTGTTTCCAGAGACTAGAAATCTTGTTTCTTGATCAACTTTAAGACCTTGGCTATCAGCTATGCTTTCTCTCGCAGGGGACCCATATTGGGTTTATGTTTTCTGGCACTGAAAGCCTCCATTCCCTAAAGCAAACTGAAAATTCAGAAATTTTCTGTCTGTTCTCAAAGATCCTCCTAAAACCTATCTTCCAACTTTTTTATCTGACATCTGTTGCCTACGCTTATATCCTTCATATCCACTTTCACCAACCAGACCACCTTTACTGCCAAAGACTTCCTAAAACCAGAGTCCAGAAATCTCTCAGTTACCAGGAGCCAGTCAGCAGCTTTCATCTTCCTCCCTTGAATCTGGGGCTTCCTTGACAAGGGCAGGAAGAGACAAGAGCAGAGAATGTGAAGCTTTTATTGTGTGTTTCAGATTGTCTTGGCCAAGTGCCTTGCACATGTGAACTCACTGCAGACACACAGTGTTCTGAAAAGGAGGCATTGTCATGTCCATTTGATAGAGTATAAAATGGATGCTCAGAGAGTTGGAGTGACTTGTCCCAGAGTCCCACATCCTACATTCAAGTGGATCTGAACCCATGGAGCTGAGCTCAGGGTTGATCCCCAAAGGAGCAGGATCCATTCCTTTATGAGCTCACTGTTCCTCAGGGAATGGTACCAGGAGGAAAATCCCATATTCAAGAGGAGGCCACCTTTGACCAAATAAACTTGGGGGTGATGAACTAAGATGCTCACCAATGTAAACACAGGCTTGGCTGTCATCCTTAGATAGATCACATTATGTTCTTTTATTTACTGTGGTCCTTTAAAGAAGGTCTTTTTTTCCTGTGTCCATGTTTAGTATCACTGCATTGGTCACCCCCTTGAGGGAAGCTAAGCTGACGGTGAGTAGGATGAGCATGCCACCAATATTCCCAGTCATGACACCAGTGAAAAGACAGTCTTGACTGCCAAGACCATGGAAACAAATGTGCTGTCTGCCTCGGTCCAGAAAACAAGACTGGTGCAGATCATCTTCATTTGTGAGTGAGATGGAAAATAGCCCATGTGGTGATTGTCCCCAGCTCTGCAGGCTGGCATGAAGCAGAAGCACTTCTTCCTACTGAAGAGATGCTGGACTATGCTGTGGAAGCCCTGCAGGGTCACAGTCAAGATGACCTTTGCTCTTAAAGGACTCTTGATAGAACTGGGACTCTGGGTGGGTAACTGACTCCCTGAGTCTATGCTCCCTTAGCTGCAAAATAGGGGATCTGATATCTCAACTCAGAGGCCAAAGAGTGGCTGATTTAGGAATACAATATTTACGACTGTTTTTTTCTTTTTATTTCTAGTCAACACTAATGGTCTTAATACACTGGCAAAATGAGTCCCATACAACATAAAGATACAGAATGCCACAAATATGTTGATAAAAGTTTGAGAAATATGCATTCCTATACATAGAATGTAGAAAGGTATCCTTTGGGGAGGATAATGGGCATTATGGATTAAAATTAAAAATCCTTTAGACTCTGCTCTTCTATACTTTTACTATATAAGCGTGATGTGATATGTATGGGGGGGTGTTCTAAATGTCCAACAATATCCGTGTGTGTGTGTGTGTGTGTGTGTGTGTGTGTGTTAGTCATGCCTGACTCTTTGTGACCCATGGACTGTATCCTGCCATGCTTCTCTGTCCATGGAATTCTCCAGGCAAGAATACTGGAGTGGGTTGCCATTTCCTTCTCAAGGGCATCTTCCAAACCCAGGGATCAAACTTGGATCTCCTGTGTCTCCTGCGTTGGTAGATAGAACCTTTATGACTGAGTCACAAGGAAAGATGTCCAACAATAGGGAACTAATTTTTTAAATGTACAACATTCAAATAGAGATTATACAACTATTTTTAAATAAATGCATTAACATGAAATGTTATCTAAAATGGATTAAATGTAAAGACAAGCTGGTTACTCAGCCTCCTGTACAACATAAAGATACAGAATATATAATATATAATGTCAACCCAGTAATTAAGTGTATATGCAAACATATTCATATACATTTTACACACACTCAAGTATGTCCTTATTTCTATATGAAAGATCTGAAAGGATGTCCAATATAGCTGTAATCCTCCCTTCCCTCCTGCCTCCCAAGTCCCTATATTTCAAATGGATTGGAAATACTAGTTAACTTTAAGCCTGGCATGAGCCAACTAAAGTCAACTAATGTAAGATTTGAGATATCTTTGTTGAAGAAAATACATGGAATTTACCTGTTTAGTGATTATGTAGTATTTATATTAAGACAGCCATAATCATCATGTGTAAAATAAATAGCTAGCAGGAAGCTGCTGTATAGCACAGGGAATTCATTTGGTGCTCTGTGATGACCTAGAGGGATGGGATGTAGAGGGGCAATGCTCCAAGGGAGGGGATATATGTATACTTATGGCTGATTCATATTGCTATACAGCAGTAACCAACACAACACTGTAAATCATTTATATCCCAATTAAAAAATAAAATTAAAAAAAAGAAAGTCATAGTCATAATCCTCAGTTCTCAGAGTTTTCCATAATCTTGGATACCTGGACCATTGATTGCACACCAGGTGGGAATATCTATAGCTTAAGTTTCCCGAAATGAAAAACAACACACACAGGGGAAGTCTCAGGGAAATATATGAGTGGAGTGCACTCAAATCAGTGAGAAAGCAGTACAATTGCTTCTCTGCATCTTTTATCTATTAGAGATAAGCTTAGCCTACAGAAAGTAAGGACAAAGTTTAATATTCTTGAACTTTTTATTTGACTTCTCAGTGGGAAAGAAATATTGTACCTAAATCCTGGAGTTTATTATCCTGCAATTGTTTATGGCTTTTGCTACACCAAACTTCAGCAGTTGAATTGCATCTCTATATATTTTAAAGATGAATTTACTTAGGTGATAGCTTATACAAGTTTTATTCCTGAACTGGCCTTCCTAATAGTGGAAAAGTGCCATTATTGATCTTATTTTGATTACAGTTTTGATGGATTGAACATGAATGGAGGAGAAACTGGACTGGTTTAGTTGTGAAGGGCTATGGAACATGTACTTTTTTCTTGATGTTAAAAGCGTTTTTGTATGGTTATGGGGGGGAACAAGAGGCAAAGGGATAGTTAGGGAGTTGGGGGTGGACGGGTACACACTGCTGTATTTAAGATGGATAACCAATAAGATCTACTGTATAGAACAGGGAACTCTGCACAATGTCATGTAGCAGGCTGGACAGAAGGGGAGTTTGGAGGAGAATGGATACATGTGTATGTACAGCTAAAAAAAAAGAGTGGGTATGTGTATATGTATGACTGAATCACTTTTGCTGTACAAAGAAACTAACACAACATTGTAAATCAACTACACTCTAATAAAAATTAATTAAAAAATAAGTTAGTGAATTTCTAACAGGAAAATAAAGTGTTTGTGGAACATTTTGGAGGCAGTGGCTTGTATGTGTGTGGCAGGGGTGTGTGTATGCATGTATGATGTCACTTCACACCACAGAAAACTGGCAAGGATGAGGAGGACTGGAACCTTCATACACTGCAGGTGGGACTGTAAATGGTGTGGTCATTTTTGGAACACAGTTTGGCAGTTTCTTAAAATGCTACACATAGGCTTACCATATGACCCAGCCACTCCACACCTACCTGTTTACCCAAGAGAAATGAAAACATATGTCCACAGAAAAACTTGCACGTAAGTTTTCATAGCAGCATTATTCATAATAGCTAAAAAAGGAGAAACAAACTAAATTTCCATCACCCGGTGAATGGATGAATTTCACATTGTATATCTATCTTCAGAATGGAGTCCTAGTCATCAATAATGAGGAATGAAGTACAGAGACGAACTGAAACACAGATGAACCCGGAAACGTGATGCTAAGTGAAAAAAACTAGCCACAAAAGACCACGTATTTCATGAGCCCAAGTATGTGCAGTGTCCAGAATAAGTAGGTAACTGCATAGAGACAGAAAACAGATTAATGATTGCCCAAGCGTGGGTTTGATCCTCGAGTCAGGAAGAGCCCCTGAAGAAGGAAATGGCAACCCACTTCAGTATTCTTGTTTAGGAAATTCCATGGACAGAGGAGCATAGTAGGCCATAGTCCACGGAGTCAAAAAGAGTCAGACACAACTTAGGCACTAAACAACAAAAAAATTAAGAGTGTAGTTTCTTTTAGGGGTGATGAAAAATGTTCTAACTCAGATTGTGGTGGTGGTGAAATCAACAAATTTACTAAAAACCATTAAATTATACATGCCACATGAATGGGTTTTATGATATGTAAATAACTGCTGAATAAATCTGTTTAAAAATATATGGGAAGCTTACCAGTGTGCAGAAGATACTAGCAAGAGGTCAAGACCATGGTTACTGGGGAGGTCTGGACTAGGTGCATAACCAAAGGGCCGTGTGTATAATATTTTACATACAAAGTCTTTAACGGGACATGTGTTCAGAGAAACTGCAATCTTTAAATGGAAAACATTTTGCTGCTGAGTTTTCTTTGACATAGTGTTTTGAGGTGAGAGTGCTATTGGAATGTTCACCTTGATGGGCTGCTCTTCAGATTATTTTTCCCTCAGAACAAGTCAAGTTGTTTTCTTCTTTTTTAAAACAACCATAAATAAATGGAAATTTTTGACACACTGTACAACACAGTTTTTTCTTCTTTAGAGACCACAGGAAATGTTTTAGATTTTATTCCTTGTGGAATTCACAAACAAACAAGAAACAGAACAAGAAAAACCTGTCCAGTCTTACCCTCTCTTTTTAACTTCCTCTGAAAGCAGGCTAAGATACACCAAATCTGATTCTCTTTTTATCTACCCAAGGGCAAGGATCCTCATTAGCAAGGAGAAAGTTTGCAAAGCTAAGAAGACTGAGTGAAGAAGTTCCAGGTCATCTCACCAGAGCATAAAATTCTCACTAGGTGTCCCCTAATTGACAGTAAGAAGCCAAATGTCCCTGGAGTGAAACAGAACACATTTCAGCACTCAACTTTCACCCTCCTTGATCCTTTTCCTAAAAGTTCTGTTAATAAATGATTACAGAACACCAGAATGTGAAAAGGAAAGGAGAGGCTTGAACCTTTGCTTTAATCACTATGGTGGCAAAAATAGTGCTTCAGAAACATTCACTTCTACTCCTTTCAAATCCAAAATAGCATTTATTATCAATCTGATCACCAATCCAACATGCAAAGAACATCAGTACACAAAGAACTTTTAGACCTTGATTACCTTCTCATATTCTAAACAACTTTACTGAGGTACAATTTACATATCATAAAATTCATCTGCTTTAAGTATAGAATTCAAAGACTTTTAGTAAATCTACAGAGTTGTGAAGCCATCACAGTTCAATTTTTTCCACAGAGAACATGGTTAGACTCTGAAAATTTTAAAGTAATTAAAGAAAGGACTTGCTTGTGTGTTCAGCCATGTCAGACTCTGCTACTCATGGACTGTAGCCCTCCAGGCTCCTCTGTTCATGGGATTTTCCAGGCAGGAATATGTGAGTGGGTTGCCATTTCCTTCTCTAGGGGATCTTCCTGACCTCAGGATTGAACCCACATCTCCTGTGTCTCCTGCATTGGCAGATAGATTCTTTACCACTGAGGCCTTAGGAAACTGTAAAGAAAGAACTGACAGAAGATGAAATGACCTAGTAAGAGTAAGATATACTACATTCAGGGCTTCCCAGTTAGCACTACTGGTAAAGAACCCGCCTGCCAATGCAGGAGATACAGGAGAGAAGCGTTTGATCCCTGGATCAGGAAGATCCCTTGGAGGAGGGAATGGCCACCCTCTTCAGTATTCTTGCCTGGAGAATCCCAAGGACAGAGGAAACTGGTTGGCTATAGTCCATGGTTGCAGAGTCGGACACAACTGAAGCAACTTAACATGCACGCTCGAATACTGACTTCAAGAAATCTTACATGAAAAATAGAAATGATACCATACATACCATTATACCAAATTATAACATTTAAAAATGTTACGCCTTTTAAGTACATGTTTCTTACTTCTTATTTTAAAATTGAGGCATATTGTATTGCTATTTCAGGGATCTTATCAGAAATAATGGTATGCTATTTTGGTGCCATCTTCATTTGCTTCTAAAAATAAAAACCTTTGATGCATGAATTCTCAAAACATTTTAAAAATTTAAGTCTTTGAATTCTGCCTTAAAAGTAATTGAAAAAAAGAATAAACTCGAGAGAGTATTAAGGGATTTTGCTGCTTCTAACAACAATGTCTTCCTTTAAGGAAAACGAAAAACAGACTCATAGAAGTAATCAAGGAAAATTGTTGGCCAAAATGGTAATTAGTCCCATTAAATGATAATAAAGGAAGCTGTGATAAAAAAAAAAATGAAACAAGCAGTTTCCTTTTTTGATGTGTATTGACTGGGTATGGAATGGAATGTGTTTCTCCTGAATTCCCTGGTCACCTGCCTCGTTAAACAAACAAATAAAAGCTTATCTTTCTACTCCCATCCCTACAGAGCAAATATACATTCAATACAAAAATGGCAAGACCAGCTCTAGACAATAAATACTGAAATGGACCAAACATTGAAATAAACATAGTGGCACCAGCCACAAATCCTGTGTGTAACTGACAGTGATGCTGGATGGCTAAGTCCTTGGGCCATCCTTCATTTCAAGGTTGTCTATGATGGCCAAGAGAATTAAAGAGTTAATATTCTAATTTAACTTTATATCATTATTAAAGTAATGAAAGGGAGTTTGAAAGTGAAAAGTGAAAGTGCAAGCCTCTCAGTTGTGTCTGACTCTTTGTGACCCCATGGACTTTACAGTCCATGGAATTCTCTAGGCCAGAAGACTAGAGTGGGTAGATTTTCCCTTCTCTAGGGGATTTTCCCAACCCAGGGATCGAACCCAGATCTCCCACATTGCAGGTGGATTCTTTACCAGCTGAGCCACAAGGGAAGCCCAAGAATACTGGCGTGGGTAGCCTATCCCTTCTCCAGTGGATCTTCCCGACTCAGGAATTGAACCAGGGTCTCCCGCATTGCAGGGAGATTCTTTACCAACTGAGCTATTAGAGAATCCCTAAATTGTTCTGTACAACAACTGACAATGACCAAATCATATGGAGAATAGCATAGTGTTAAACCACGTGTAGTCTGAGTAGATACAGTTTTATTCATTCATTCATGTATTCAGTCAGTCAACTGATATTTACTAAATTTTTATTGTGCCTCATAGAGTTAACATAGAGTGAGTCTTTTTATTTGGCCCAATGTATGAAGGCCACAGAAAGAATTTCTTCTGAGCAACTTTACTTTTCTCTATAATACCATATGTTTAATAATGTGGGGTAATTATCTGGCAGTCTGGTGGTTAGGACTCTGCATTTCTATTGCAGGAGACATGGGTTTGATCCCTGGTTGGGGAACTAAGATCCCTTAAGTTTGATGTGGTATAGCCAAATAATAATAATAATTTTGAATATACCATTGTCTTTATGTAAAGAAAATTCACTGAGTTATTACCTTACAGCTAATAATCAAATAAGCCTGTTGGTTAGATTTAATACAAATCAGACACCTCTACTCCACTATCAAGTTTCTCCCAAAGACATATATCAATAATTATTTCAGTCAATTTCAAGAAGCCCTAACTTTTAGAACACTTATTCTTTTCCAGATGTTCAAGGACAGAAGATTTATAGCAGGAAGTTGGGGAGAAAGAACTTTTGGCTTCCGCCTAACTTTTCAGGAGTTGCTAAGTGAAATGCAAAAACACAATAGTTACTTGAAAGAGCCTAAGGAGGAGAACCAGAAATGAGGCGATGAGATGCAGGGGGCAGTCTCTTGCTTCCCCAGTTTCAAAGGTACCTGATCAGTCAACCCCAGTCTCGGTTATGTCTGTAAGGAAAAAGCATACAACTCACGTGACCCCAAAATATAAGACTTGTGCCTCTAGGTGACTGATAGGAGCCAAGAAGCTCTCATTTCACATAAGCCTTAGAGAAATAGGAGGAGACACACTTCAGACTGGAATTCACATGCAGTCAGAGAAATGAAACCAAGACCGTGCAAATGTCCTGTCTAAGTTGTGGAGCAAGCCAGCATGGAGGCCAAGTCAACCCGTCCTCAATGCACTGTGTAAACCACTAAATCCTACTGTCTGCATGGGAAGCCTTAGACTGAGTCTCTGGGGAATTATCACCTTATCCAGATGATGATTTTTGTAGTTTTATAAAGATATAAAAATCGTGTTGCAGTGTTTTTTTTTCAGTTGAGTTTAACGGTATTTTTGCAAGTTACTCACAAACCTGGATCTGAAAACGCTTTGTGGATTTGAGTTTCATTGATGAAAACATTTCTATTCTTAATAATAAACAATAACAGACACGTTTTATTATACATCATTCTTAGCTTTCACCATGATGCATAGCAACAAAAGGATGATAAATGTACTCACATTTTTTAGAAATCATCATTTTTCTGTTTGAAGTTGCACAGAAATATAAACAAAGTACAGTTCCCAATTAAACATGCTTTGTTGATGGGGATAATGTACTAACATAAAAAGTCCAGTCTTTGCTACTCAAGACGCATCAAACTGCTAACACTGGCTCAAAATCAGAATCATTATTAAAAATAAGCCCCTATTTTTTTGGGGGGGTGGAATGAATTGGGAGATTAGAATTGACAGATATACACTAATGTGTAAAACAGATAGGTGGTGGGAAGCTGCTATATAGCACAGGGAGCTCAGCTGGGAGTTCTGTGATGACCTAGATGGGTGGGGTGGGAACAGGAGTCGGAGGCAGGTCCAAGAGGGAGGGCATTTTTGTTTCCATACAGATGATTCACTTCATTGTAGAGCAGAAACCAACACACCATTGTAAAGCAACTATACACGCTCAATCGCTAAGTTGTGTCTGACTTTTTGCAACTCCCACCAGGCTCCTCTGTCCATGGAATTCTCCAGGCAAGAATACTGGAGTGGGTTGCCATTTTCTCCTCTGGGTGATCTTCCCAACCCAGAGATAGAACATGTGTCTCCTGCATGGGCAGGAGAGTTCTTTACCACGGAGCCACCAGGGAAGCCCTAAAACAACTATACCTCAATGTAAAAAAGAAAGGAAAAATATAAGACCCTGTTTTGATTCCTGAGCTTCCCAGGCAGTGCTAGTGGTAAAGAACCCACCTGTCAACACAAGAGACATAAGAGATGCTGGTTCGATACCTGGGCATGGCAACCCACTCCAGTATTCTTGCTTGCAGAATTCATGGACAGGGGAGCTGACAGACTACAGTCCAAAGGGTCCCAAAGAGCCAAACACAACTTAAACAACTTAGCCTGCTCACATGCACATTTTGATTCCTAGCCACCTGCACTCTTCTCTAGGACCATTGCTCCATATGGAGATCATCAGCCCTATTGTGGGCATTTGGGCATTATCTAGTGAGATGTGTTCCCCATTTGTATGTCACTTCAAGATTTGGGGCAGAAGATCAGGTTGGGAGCACTTTCCCTGTTTCCTATCCACCCTCCCATCCTCTCACCTGCCTCTCCCAATGTTCACTCACTCCTGGAAAAAAGGCTTTCAAAGATAATACACACTTCTGGATACCACACTAAATAGCAATAATTCTGAGTTGAAATTTTCTACATACTCTCTACTCTCTGTCCTTTCCTTCTGCCCTTCAAGATATGTGCTTCCAAGACACCTCATATGAAATCCACAAGACCAAGTATTAAAGGTCATACAGCTTCCTTTGTAAGCCACCAATGAAAAGCAAGCCTCCAAGTATCTCCCTGGATTCCTGTAATTTCACTAAGTAATAGAAAAAGAAGCCCAGTACACAAAGGGTCAAACTGCCTGTGGAAGCTCCTTGTCAAGTTACTGTCTGGAGCATCAAAGTTTCTCATGCTAAATAAGGTCACCTTACAGAAGTCAAGATTTACAGGGAAAATAATTCTGAAAATAAGGTATTAGAAATATTTTGTTTAAAATGTACTGGCCTCGGGACTTCTGTGGTGGTACAGAGGTTAAGACCTCCTCTTCCACTGCAGTGGCTGAGGGTTCGATCCCAGGTCAGGGAGCCAAAATTCCACGTGCCTTGTGGCCAAAAAGCCAAACCATGAAACAGAAACAATGTTGTAACAAATTCAATAAAGACTTTAAAAATGGTCCACGTCAAAAAAAAGTCTTAAAGATAAACAAAATGTATTGGCCTCATGTAAATAGGCTTTCTTCCTTCCTTTCTCCCTTCCTTCCTTCTTTCTTTCCTGCAAAGATGCAGTTGTATTTATTGAGTACAATGGATTGCTCTAAATGCTTGTTGAATTAAAATACAATAATGAGATGCACCAAATATATTCTCTCTAGCAGTGGATTACTATGGATGCTCAATTTAAACAAGGGCAAGTCAAGATTTAGAATAAAGCCCCTCTGAGTTTCAGAAATCAGAAGCGGAAGCTGCAAATTCCTTTAATAGCAAACACTGTCGATCGTAGCTGAGTAATTAAGGATGAGATGCTAAAAAAACATGGACATTCATCCAAGACTGATGTGCTTGTTATACTGGTTTACAAATCCTTGCATCTTCATTTTGGGACTAGTAGCCTTTAAATCTTTTTTTACACTGGAGAGGAAAAGAGAGTTATTTGGCAATGCGAAGGATACGTGAAGATAAACTGCTAAGACATTTATATCCTTTCTCAGTCTCATCCACTTGCGTGAGATGCAGAGGCACCTTAATGGCTGTAAAGTTGTTATGTTAAATGTGTTTCATTAATATTCTTCATGTGCCAACACCAAATGAAAGAAGCACAGGCATAAAATTATACCATTTTGAAATACCCGATATGGGAGTAGGGCAACTGAGCATTGCGACATAGCTGTCCAGTTACCCTTATGCACCACTACACCCTAAGAGATCGTAATATTGAGGACTATTTGACAGTTACCTTTAGAATATTTTATGGCTAAGATCCAATATAAGCTTTCTACTTAATTCCATTGTATTTTGGGTATCTTGTAATCTACGTTTCAGTAATTATGAGATGCCTTTACAGCCTCACACATTTTGTGCCATAAATCCATCTATTAGAACTTGGATCTTAACAAGTATATAGTCCAAGTGAAGAAGGAAACATTGTCCTGACTTTGAACCCCTGTCGGATGCTCACCAGTAGGGATGCTGGTGATAACGACACAAAGTGGCAGCTCTAGGCCCTTTTGCCAATGAAATTATTATTTAAGTAGTATTTCTTCAAAGGAAGGAAGCCTATTGTGTGTTGTGGAGTTTCTTTGCATTGCTTCTGTTGTCTTTAAAGCAACTTCTTTGGGGATTTTATCTAACCGATTCTCACTATAAGATCCACTCAGCTCAACTGAATGGCTTTATGATAAGGCATTCTATAGCATTCTTTTCAGGCTTTCCAGGTGGTAAAGAATATGCCTGCCAAGCAGGAGACACAGGTACAATCCCCAGGTTACAAAGATTCCCCTGGAGAAGGAAATGGCAACCCACTCTAGTATGCTTGCCTGGAAAATCCCATGGACTGAGGAGTCCGGAGGGTCCATGGGGTTGTAAAAAGAGCTGGACATGACTTAGCAAGTAACACAACGATAAGTATTCTTTTCACAGGATAACACACAAAAGTCTGCATAGCAACAGCGAGATTAGGGGAGTTGAACTTCTTAAGCATTTGGTGCTGATCATCCATGTAAAGACACTTGGGCACTGAAACTTCAAAGATGTAGACACCCTGCTCTCTAGGGTTATCCCCACAGTTTAAAAATTCATCATGTATCTAAGCTCCTGCAGCCTGAGATCCACAAGTCCGATTTCTAAATGAAACTTTTTCTGACACTCTACTGCCATTCAAAGCCTTGGACATTTTTACCCTGAGGAGTTTTATCTTGGGAGAAATGGGGCAGTGGAATATTGATGAAGCATTTGAAGATGTCTTCATGGAAATGAATTTCCTTCTGAGATATTCCAGAGACACATCAAAAGGAACGACCAGGCACCTCATGGACTCAGTCAACTTTGAACCATTTCTCTTTCAGGGTGGCTGATACCAGATATTAACTTTATCATTAGAAACACAAAGTCTTCCTCATTCCATTTGCGATTTTATATCATCACAAATAAACTTGGCTACTGAGAGACATTTTAGTTTTCGGGAATGAAAAGTAATCTATCATACTTTTTTAAAAGTAACAAGAAATAGAAAAATGATTACCTATAACTTTATTATACAAAGGAAATTGTGGATGACATTGAAGTATATTTTTCTAGCCTTTTTCCTATGACATTTTAAAAGACTGAGCTCATACTGCATACACAAATTTGTGACATGCTTTCTTGGACATTTCATCATGCTTTTCCGCATATCATTAAAAACCTTTCAGGAAGACTACATGTTTTTCCATAAACAAATGCATCATAATTCATTAATCACACTTCTATTATTGTAATTAGATTATTTATAATTTTCTCAATTATTCATAGACTTTAGTAAACATCTTCAGATGTAAAACCATGATAGATTCTCAAGTTATTTCCTTATGAAATATAGATTTGCAAAATTTTAATTGTGAGATTAAAGTTATGATCTTTAAGCTCTTCACACATTTGGCCACATTGCTTTTCAGAAAATAATTATACCAATTTAAACTCCCTCAGGCTGGTTATGAGAATAAACACTGCACTTTCTATCATTTGTGTCAGGTCATCTCATTTTTAAAAATTTTTGTTCATTTGATGAATTAAAATAGCACCTACCCAAAAGATACCAGTCTTCTGAAAACTGCTGTATGGATTCAAAACAATTCAATAGAAGTTCTAACAGAATTTTTCATGGCACTTGAGAAACAATTCTTTAAAAAGAATTATTCATTTATTTGGCTGTGTCTGGTCTTTGTTGCAGCATGCCAGCTCTCAGTTGTGGCACGTGGGCTCTAGTTTCCTGACCAGAGATTGAACCCAGGCCCCCTGCACTAGGATCAAGGAGTCTTAGCCACTGGACCACCAGGGAAGTTCCAAGAAATGTTTTCTTAAATGTATATGGAAGAGTAACAAGCAAAGGAGAACCTAAATATTTTAGAAAGATAACAATGGGGAAATTCCTTTTTATTTGTTATCTGCATTTTCTTTGAAGCTCAAGTAACTAAGACGATGTGGGTGTATGTGGAGGTAGACAAAGTGACCAGTATAATAGGCAGTATAGAAACAGACCCATTAAAATATAAACATTTGACTCATGATGGTGATGCAGGGCAGGTCAAGAGGAACAGAACAAATTTTTCAATGATTAGAGCTAGATAGAAAATTACACATACTAAAAAAAATAGACTAGGATCCCATTTCTTTCCAAATACAAAAATAAATTCCAGACAGATTAGGACTTAAATATAAAACTTTGAAACTTTTAGCCGTATTGGCAGATATCTTGCTGACCTTGGATAGGGTATAGATTTTTCAATTGAGACTCAAGAAGCATTAACTAGACATAAGGCACTCATGAAAAAAGAATGATGATATAAATACATTAAAATTAAAAGCTTGTCTTCAATATCATGTTATTCAATACTTTGAGCAAGTGATTTAATTTCTCTGTGCCTCTGCTCATCTGTAGAATGGGATAATAACAGTACCTACTTCTTAGGTTCTTTCTGCAAATCAAGAGTTAACTCATGTTCTCATTCAGAACAATTATCTGATATTTGGTGAGCACTCAATACTTATCAACTCATTGTTACTGTCAGATGAAAGGTTTATATGTTTTGTATAGTAAAACAAAGTTATCTTTATTATTTTCTTAGTGATTTTATTGGTTGACCTTAAAAATATCCCCATCTAGTTCCCACTGAGATATAACACTCATGAAAAAATATGCCTAATTCTTACATACTGATTATTATTAATATATTTCACTTTCTCATAATGTAAAAATTTATTTTAAGGCATACTCTGAAAACTGGACTTAAACTAATTATCCAGGCATTGTGCTTCATAAATCTTTACTCTCTTAGTGATTCATGAAATCTGCATGATAGAATATTAAATTTTGCCTCTTGATTTGTATTTGCATTAATTTACTCTTTTTAATTCTGTATTAACCAGTTGGAGGTGAATCTTTTTGGCAATTTATCAGGGAAACTACTTATGTCTCTTACATTATTTTCACACTAATACAACATAAAGTTGATTTTTGAGGCTCCCTCAATTTTCCAAGCCTTTTTTCTGAAAGGCATGAAATAAAAGCTCCAGAAGTCATCTAGACTTGAAATTATAAAACCAATACTGATTCACATTAGTCAGTTATGAGGAAGCCCAAGTCAGGCCTCTCTAGTACAAAAAGCAGTTGTAAAACATATACTAGTCTGGACCTTTTCTGCAAAAAGACATATTATTTTGCAAAAAAAAAGAAAAAGTTATATGATGGCTTATCATTGGTTTGCGAGATTTAAAATCATCATATAAGCCCCAAATTGTGAATATATAAAACATTGACTGTGTGATGATCTTTTGGAACTAAGCTTACCACTGGAACAAAAAAGCATGACTTCCTTCTAGGCAGCATATGATGCAGAATAACGGCAGTGGACCTAAAATATATATGTTTGGATGTGCCACTTTCTTAGACATTTATTATAAGTTACCATTTTACAATCTGAATTTTCAAGAAGTTTCCTTGACATAATTGAGGACAGACATGAAAATAACTATGTTGTAAAATCTATATAGCTGAGATTCTTTTTTTTAAGGCAATACATAATTTATCAAAATTCTTGGTTGGTCTGATTAAAAAGCCGACCTGCCTAGAAATGAAAGGAAATGGAATTAGCCTGGTGAAGCTGAGGAATGTGTAAGTGATGGGAGAAAAACACTTAAAAGCATTAACACCCTAAATAAATGGAGAAAAAAAAATGCAAGCTTTCACCTGAAGTAATCAACCTGCGTTCTTTTTCCACCTATTTTCTATTAGGTTTGGGGACATCTTGCTTCTGGAAAGTGTGCATGCTCTATTATGTGCGAGAATGCTCAGTCATGTCCAACTCTTTGCAACTCCATGGACTGTAGCCCACCAGGCTCCTCTGTCCATGGGATTTTCCAGGCAAGAATACAGGAGTGGGTTGTCAATTCCTCCTTCAGGGGATCTTTCCGACTCAAGAATCAAACCCACATCTCCTGTGTCTCCTGAATTGGCAGAGCTGGTTTTCACTGAGCTACCTGGCAAGCCCTAATCCATTATAAGCACCTAAATAAAATAAAGACTTAAAAAATGTCACTTGCCTGGACTTATTACCAAATGTCTCTGTTTCAACCAACTTAAAGTGTAATCCTTGCATGGTGTAAAAAGACATCAGATTTTAAAAAAGAGAACCTTGTGTATAGCTCAATCTCGGCCCCCTGAGTCCTTGAGTCACTTAAGCCAAGTTATGTAACTTTTTTGCCTCATTGTCCTCATGCTTAAAGTCAAGGATCCAAACTAGATCCCATCAATGGTACAGGGTTATCAAACATGTAAAGTGCTTACAGCATTGAGTCCCTAGTGAAAACACTAAGAACTGTTATTTTTATCACTGAAATGTATGATTCTTTGTTCAGAGCCTTCTCAGCGTCTCCAGCCATCTTCAGAAATCCAGTTTATTCTAGTAGAACTAGCCATTATCTCAAGTCCTTTTTGATCCTGCCAACCCTTGGAAATCAGAATGGTTTGGTTCTCCACAATATGGGCATGAATAAATCTCTCCTGCTCACATCAGACTTCGAGACATATTCTAGAGCAAGGGGAAAAAAAGAGAGTGTCTTCCTAGGGGCACCCTAACGTCTCTGTGACTTGTTAGTATGTTCTGCAGTTTTCCAGGAAAATCTCACCCATAATCCCTCCCTGTGCCTTCCATTGGCAATATCCCTCCATGCTGGAATTAAAACCAAGCAGTTTGAAATTTTAGAAAGTTCTTCCTTTTTCTGCGAATCCATTGTTTCAAATTTGCATATTAAATTATTTCACAACAGATATTTTATTTGGTAAGAAAATGCAGATAGTTAGATGATAGAGAGATAGACAGGTAGAAATGAACACAAACTAAAAGGAGGTCTGTCAATAAGACTTTCTTTCAATGAGGATCAAATTTGGAACTTGTTTTTATACAGTTCCTTAGCTGGACATGCTGATGATTTCTTAATCTGAAAGAAATAGGCATGTCTATGTGAGAGAAAAGGAGGGAGGTCTTCGGTGAGTAATCAGTATCTATCAGAATTTTTTAATCCAATTTAATTTTGGTGGCTTAATTATTCCTGAGGTCTGGCAATTTTGACAAACTGCTGAAATACATCAATATAAGTGGCAGAGCTGAAGACAAGACCCAGTTTGAGACTTATAACCAGAAAATGATGGAACAGTAAAGGCAGAGGATACTTCCTGGAAGAATTAAGAAACAGAAGTGCAACTCCAGACTTTGATCCTTAATGAGGGCAGTTTGGGCTTCCCAGGTGGCACAAAGGTAAAGAATCCACCTGCCAAGCAGGAGACAGGGGTTCAATCCCTGGGTTGGGAAGGTCCCCTGGAAAAGGAAATGGCAATCTGCTCCAGTATTCTTATCTGGGAAATCCCATGGACAGAGAAGCCTGGCTGGCTATAGTCCATGGCATCTCAAAGAGTGGAACATGATTGAGTGTGCACGCATGAGGGCATTTTAGGTAGAGGTGTAAACAGATGTCTCATCTCCTAAAATCATCATTGCTTCAACTGCTCATTTACATATTCTTCTAGATAATTTTAGGTCTGGGAAGCAAAGAGGGGCAAAAAACGTAAAGAGAACTGTGGAGCAGGCTTCCTGAGCCCATTAAGGATTTGCCAAGGGTCAGGGTGGGAGGCTGGGCATACTTTTTTGCTAAATAAGAAAAATTTTGTTGCCAGTAAGTCAGAAACCTAAGCAGTCTCACCACTCTGCTGTTCAGCAAAAAGACAATAAAATCTTCAGCACTGGAGAACCTCATCAGTAAATGAAGTGCTATATAATGGAATAACGTCTATTTTTTTCTGGCTTGGAGCACAAAAACTGTCCTGATCCTATTATAAATAAGATTGTTATTAGTGGAATTTTAACCCAATGAAGCTCAGGCTTTGAAGCAGGCAAAGTATTAAAAATACACATTCTCTTTCACTTGACGACATTATTTTTGGGTATTTTTCTTATAAAAATACATAGGTCCTTCATGAAACTTTTGGAAGATGCAACCATGGGCAAAGAATAAAATACAAATGACCTGTAACCCCAAGACCTAGTGATGAATTCAGTTAATAGCAAGTGTCCTTATAATGCCACGTGTCCTTGTGATGCAGGATTGCTTTTTAGCAATAAAGCTGCTATCTAGTGGCATAGGAAGGGGGAAGTTTTAAAAGTGAACACTTTTATTAAGATAAGTTTTCTTACCATATGTGGGAAAATTATATTCATACATATTCATGTGTTTGACTAAAAATGTCCCTCTGATACCAGAGAAAGGATTCGCTTTCTCAGTTGGTCATTTGTGCAATGTTCTGTGAGATTTCTTTCTTTTTTTTTTTTTTTTTATCTATCTTAGCTTAGCTTCTGTGGTTTTGGGGGAATCTAATCCATTACTAAGACATACGATTTATTCCGATTTCCTCATTTTTTCCACCAACAGCAAAATTGCACACCATCATCTGTTAGCAGAGCTATGGCAGTGATTATTTAATCTGGCCAGTATAGTGATGAGTAAAAGATTGCAGACCTATTACTCTCAACTTGATATGTCGCCATGTAATAAAATATCACACAACCCCCCCTAGTATTCAAATACAGAAGTGCATCAAAATAAGTTTTAATTCAGTTTCATCTTTCTTTTTCACTTTTGTACTTAATAGAGGCAAATCGGAAGAGAAAAAAACTTTTTGTTATATTCTAGAAATACTCACAAAATTTCACTGGGACATTCCATTAGACTTCCTGATGAGAGAGAATTCAGGTCAAGAGAAAGGGAGAGAAAAAAGAAAAAATGAGAAAATAGTGACATCATCCAAGAGGCCAGGGACAAAGCAGTAATGTTTCCTTGGTAGAGTTGTCAGTTTTGTGAAGTTGGTTCAAAATGGAATTTTTTTTTAATATTTGGAGGAGCACTGGTTACCCACCTACACAAGGGGACCTGCGTTTCCACATGCCCCTGTCTGCTGACAAGGCCCTCACACCCACATCAGTTGTGCTGCTTCTATTAGGATCTATTTCTACCCTCAGGATCTGTTCAACACTGAATCTGTGGGGTTTTCCAACACCAAAAATCAGTTCTCTAACTCTCCAGACACCAACTGGGTATCCAAAGAGTCTATCCAGTTGTGACACTAGCCACCCCCAAGGGCTCAGTCCCATAGGACCACCCCCACTTCAGACATCAACCACAAGTCTGGGTTCCCTGTACTGCTGGCTGATCCACTATAAGGCCAGGGACAGCACCATCCTCTCCTCAGGTGTGATAATTTGGTGTAATGCTTACAGGTCTCAAGAAAACAGGTTAGGTGCTATTCGTGCTTTATTATTAAGGACACAACTCAAGAACAGCCAGAAAGAAGAGATGCATAGACCAAGGCATGCTGACTTTTTAGACTCTTTCTTTGATATTTGATATTATGTAATGTATTTGATATATATATATATTCTTGCTGGAGAAAGGAATGGAAACCCACTCCTGTATTCTTGCATGGAGAATCCCATGGACAGAGGAGCCTGGCGGGCTACAGTCCACGGGGTTGCAAAGAGTTGGACACATCTGAAGCAACTGAACATGTAATATATTCTTGGGCTTCCCTGGTGGCTCAGATGGGAAAGAATCTGCATGCAATGCAAGAGACCTGGGTTTTCTGATCAAATCCTCTCTGAAATATCCCTTGGAAAAGGAAATGACAACCAACTCCAGTACTCTTGCATGGAGAATTCCATGGACAGAGGAGCCTGATGGGCTACAGTTCATGGGGTTGCAAAGAGTCAGATGTGACTGAATGACTAACACTTTCACTCTCACTTCACCTCAATATTTTCTTGAATATATTGAATATATTCAATATGATTGTATTCCCATATTATTTCCTCCAGACTTATTACACTGATAGCTATGTCTTTATGTCATATTAAATTCAACATCAAGTAGATTTAGATCTTGAGCTTACAGTTTCAGTTTTTTAGTTTGTTCCTTTGCTTTAACTCTGGGAGATTTCTATCTTCTGAAGGGACATTTACAAATATAATGATCTTATCTATCATGTTCAATTATATAGTTCAATTAAATAGTTCAACTAAATATTTAAGTTTCAATGGGTAGCCTTATTTATCTGTGCTTCAAGTTTCTGAGAGAAATCCATTATTGTGGCTGCTAAATAATTCATGGGGTGTGAATAACATGTCAATGAGTTGCTGCACTGGGTTCTGAACACCTGGCAATAAACGAGAAGGATACATAACAGAACTGGACCACAGAACATCAGGACTAGAAAGAACCTTTGGAAATTTCTATTTACATTAAACAGAGAACATAAAACTCAAGACCACATCCTTGTCTAACAAAGAAACTAGGAGTCATGCTGTATAGGGCCACCCAAGACAGATGAGTTTTGGTGCAGACTTTTGACAAAACATAGTCCACAGGAGAAGGGAATGGCAAGCCACTTCAGTATTCTTGCCTTGAGAACCCCATGAAGAGTATGAAAATGCAAAAAGGCAGAACACTGAAAGATGAACTCCCAGGTCGGTAGGTGCCCAATATGCTACTGGAGATCAGTGGAGAAATAACTCCAGAAAGAAGGAAGAGACAGAGCCAAAGTAAAAACAACACCCAGTTGTGGATATGACTAGTGATGGAAGCAAGATCCAATCCTATAAAGAACAATATTGCATAGGGACCTGGAATGTTAGGTCCATGAATCAAGGCAAATTGGGAGTGGTGGAAACAGGAGATAGTAAGAGTGAACATCAACATTTTAGGAATTAGCAAACGAAAATGGACTGGAATGGGTGAATTTAACTCAGATGACCATTGTATCTACTACCCTTGGCAAGCATCCCTTAGAAGAAATGGAGTAGCTATCACAGTCAACAAAAGAGTCCAAAATGAAGTACTTGGATGCAATCTCAAAAACGACAGAATGATCTCTGTTTGTTTCCAAGGCAAACCATTCAATATCACAGTAATTCAAGTCTATACCCCGATCAGTAATGCTGAAGAAGCTGAACAGTTCTATGAAGACCTACAAGACCTTCCAAAACTAACACCATAAAAAAGATGTCCTTTGCATTATAGGGGACTGGAATGCAGAAGTAGGAAGTCAAGTAATACCTGGAGTAACAGGCAAATTTGGTCTTGGAGTACAAAACGAAGCAGGTAAAAGCTAATAGAGTTCTGCCAAGACAACACACTTCTCATAGTAAACACCCTCTTCCAACAACACAAGAGAAGACTCTGCACATGAACATCACCAGATGGTCAACACTGAAATCAGACTGATTATATTCTTTGCAGCCAAAGATGGAGAAGCTCTATACAGTCAGCAAAAACAAGACCAGAAGCTTACTGTGGCTCAAACCATGAATTCCTTATTGCCAAATTCACACTTAAATTGAAGAAAGTAGGGAAAACCACTAGACAATTCAGGTATGACCCAAATCAAATCCCTTGCACTTGTACAGTAGACGTGACCAATAGATTCAAGGGATTGGATCTGATAGACAGAGTGCCTGGAGAACTATGGATGGAGGTTCATGGCATTGTACAGGAGGCAGGGATCAAGACTATCCCCAAGAAGAAGAAATACAAAAGGCAAAATGGTTGTCTGAGGAGGCCTTACAAATAGCTGAGAAAAGAAGGGAAGTGAAAAGCAAAGGAAAAAAGGAAAGATACACCC
This sequence comes from Antilocapra americana, assembly GCA_007570785.1. Classification (NCBI taxonomy): domain Eukaryota; kingdom Metazoa; phylum Chordata; class Mammalia; order Artiodactyla; family Antilocapridae; genus Antilocapra; species Antilocapra americana. The sequence continues at coordinate 6,353,883 of ML663469.1, read as the reverse complement.
ATTTGAATGCAGAGTTCCAAAGAATAGCAAGGAGAGATAAGAAAGCCTTCCTCAGTGATCAATGCAAAGAAATAGAGGAAAACAATAGAATGGGAAAGATTAGAGATCTCTTCAAGAAAATTAGAGATACCAAGGGAATATTTCATGAAAACATGGGCACAAATAAGAACAGAAATGGTATGGACCTAACAGAATCAGAAGATATTAAGAAGAGGTGGCAAGAATACACAGAAGAATTGTACAAAAAAGATCTTCATGACCCAGATAATCATGATGGCATAATCACTCACCTAGAGCCAGACATCCTGAAAGGCGAAGTCAAGTGGGCTTTAGGAAGCTTTATGAATAAAGTTAGTGAAGGTGATGGAATTCCAGTTGAGCTATCTCAAATCCTAAAAGATGATGCTGTGAAAGTGCTGTACTCAATATACCAGCAAATTTGGAAAACTCAGCAGTGACCACAGGACTGGAAAAGGTCAGTTGTCATTCCAATCCCAAAGAAAATCAATGCCAAAGAATGTTCAAACTACCGCACAATAGCACTCATCTCACATGCTAGCAAAGTAATGCTCAAAATTATTCAAGCCATGCTTCAACAGTACATGACCTGTGAACGTCCAGATGTTCAAGGTGGTTTTAGAAAAGGCAGAGGAACCAGAGATCAAGTTGCCAACATCCGCTGGATCATTGAAAAAGGAAGTGAGTTCCAGAAAAACTTCTATTTCTGCTTTATTGACTACACCAAAGCCCTTGACTGTGTGAATCACAATGAACTTGGGAAATTCTTAAAGAGATGGGAATAGCAGACCACTTGACCTGCTTCCTGAGAAATTTGTATCCAGGTCAAGAAACAACAGTTAGAACTGAAGGTGGAACAATAGACTGGTTCCAAATCAGGAAAGGAGTATGTTGAAGTGCTATACTCTCACCCTGCTTATTTAGCTTATATGCAGAGTAAATCAGGTGAAATTCTGGGCAAAATGAAGCCCAAGCTGGAATTGAGATAGCTGGGAGAAATATCAATAACTTCAGATACACAGATGACACCACCTTTTTGGCAGAAAGCAAAGAAGAACTAAAGAGCCTCTTGATGAAAGTGAAAGAAGAGCATGAAAAAGTTAGCTTAAAACTCAACATTCATAAAACTAAGAACATGGCATCCAGTCCCATTACTTCATGGCAAATAGACAGGGAAACAGTGAGAGACTTTATTTTCTTGGGCTTCAAAATCACTGCAGATGGTGACTGCAGCCATGAAATTAAAAGATGTTTGCTCTTTGGAAGAAAAGTTATGACCAACTTAGACAGCATATTAAAAAGCAGAGACATTACTTTGCCAACAAAAGTCTGTCTAGTCAAAGCTATGGTTCTTCCAGTAGTCATGTATGGATGTGACAGTTGGACTAAGCTGAGCACCAAAGAAATGATGCTTTTGAACTGTGGTGCTGGAGAAGACTTTTGAGAGTCCCTTGGACTGCAAGGAGATCCAACCAGTCCATCCTAAAGGAAATCAGTCCTGAATATTCATTGGAAGGACTGAGGCTGAAGCTGAAACTCCAATACTTTGTCCACCTGATATGAAGAACTGACTCATTTGGAAAGACCCTGATGCTGGGAAATATTGAAGGTGTGAGGAGAAGGGGACAACAGAGGATGACATGGTTGGATGGCATAACTGAATCAATGCACTTGAGTTTGGGTAAGCTCTGGGACTTGGTGATGGACACGGAAGCCTGACATGATGCAGTCCATGGGGTCACAAAGTCGACACATCTGAATGACTAAACTGACCTAAAACTCAAGAAGACATGTTTACAAAGCCTGCAACATTTGTTTGCAGGCTGGATGTTTATTTAGGTTAAAATACAAGTAAGCGTGTACATGGGGGCTTTCTTGGTGGCTCAGACAGTGAAGAATCTGCTTGCAATGCAGGAAACCCAAGTTCAAACCCTAGGTCTGGAAGATCCTTGGAGAAAGGAATGTTGACCCATTCCAGTATTCTTACCTAGAGAATCCCATGAACAGAGGAGCCTAGGGTGTACAGTCCATGGGGTCACAAGGAGTCAAACACAACTGAGCAACTAACTAACAACATAACAAGTATTATGCTATTACATAATAGCATAATACTTAGGAACATATCCAGAACACATGTTATTTTTAGAGCTGTTCCTCCAAGTGAGGATCACAGACTTCCTGAGATAAATCACAAGAGGTACTTGTGAAAAATGTAGACTCTTGTCCCAACATTGAATAAGAATCTCTGATTGTACAATTCAGAAGCAGGCTTTATTAACCATCTCTGTAGATGATTTTTGGACAAAATTGACTTGAGAGTCAATGGTTGATGATTTCAGCCAAGAAAGAGTTATATCACTTTCCTGAACTTTGGAGTGTGTCCACTTAAAACATACTCTTTATTTCCTGAAAAAGAAGCAAAAATTCCTAAAAGCACAGAAAGAGAACCAGAGATCAGAGAAGGATAATCAGACTGACTGACCCTCTGCTTCCATTTAACTCTAACCAGAGAGTTTTCATTTGTGTTGGGAATGTCTTTGCTTTGGACTATACCAATGAAATAACTGTGAGATGAGTATAGAACCACCTGTATATTTTTTCCCTTATAATCTACAGATCTCCTGAAACAGATGTATATCAAAGAATACATAAACAATGACATACTTTTCCTCAAAGATCAATTCAGTTCAGCCACTCAGTTGTGTCCGACTCTTTGTGACCCCATGAACCGCAGCACACCAGGCCTCCCTGTCCATCACTAACTCCTGGAGTCCACACAAACCCATGTCCACTGAGTCGGTGAAGCCATCCAGCCATCTCATCCTCTGTCGTCCCCATCTCCTCCTGCCCTCAATCTTTCCCAGCATCAGGGTCTTTTCCAGTGAGTCAACTCTTCGCATCAGGCGGCCAAAGTATTGGGGCTTTAGCTTCAACATCAATCCTTCAAATGAATATTCAGGACTGATTTCCTTTAGGATGGACTGGTTGGATCTCCTTGCAGTCCAAGGGACTCTCAAGAGTCTTCTCCGACACCACATTTCAAAAGTATCAGTTCTTCTGTGCTCAGCTTTCTCAAAGATCACAGGGATAGAAATGTTGTCATAGGATGGAAAAATGTCTTTTTGGCCAGGAAAAGAGGGTAAAAGAACTCCTGTACTTGGCTGGTGGAAGTGTTTGTTGGTATAACCACCATAGAGAGCAGTGTGGTGGAATCTAGAAAAACTGAAAAACTGTTCCCTGTGCTTTGGTAATTCCATAATCAGTTACATTGCTAGATAAACTCTTCTTAATATACACGACTAGATCTCAAAATAGCTGATGTTGAATAAGACTCAGTGTGGTAGCTCTTCTAACAATCACCCAAGAGACAGATGGGTTTTATTGTAGACGAATTGCTGCAAGTTGAGTAGGAGGCTAAACTCATGTGACTAGCACATGGACTGTTAGGATCCCACCCAGGCAGGCACCCTTGCTGGGAAACTCTAGTCTAGACTGCTTCTGATGGTATCCTTGCATGCCTGTGTGCTAAGTCTCTTCAGTCATAACCGACTCTTTGTGACTCCACAGACTGTAGCCTGCCAGGCTTTTCTGTCCATGAGATTCTCCAGGCAAGAATATGGAGTAGGATACCATGCCCACCTCCAGGGGATCTTCCCAATCCAGGGATTGAATCTGCATCTCTGACATTTCCTGCATTGGCAGGCAGATTCTTTACCACTAGCGCCACCTGGGAAGCCCAATGGTATCCTTATTGGCACTGAATTGTGTCCTCCCCAAAACCATATGCTGAAATCCTAACCCCAATACATCTCACAATGACACATCTCAGATCTCTTTAAAGACATATACGGTCTTTAAAGAGATAAATTTTATTTTGTCATAGAGGTGGGCCCTGATCCAGTACAATTGGTGTGGTTTTAAGAAAAAGGAGAGACACCAGGGCTGTACACGCACAGAGGAAAGGCCACTTGGGAACACAGAGAAGTCAGCCAGCCCCAAGCCATGGAGGAAGACGTCAAGAAAAACCAAACCTGCTGACACATTTTTCTTGGACTTTAAGCCTCTAGAACTGTGGGAAAATAAATTTGTTTTTTAAGCCATCTAGCTATGGTGTTTTGTTTGGTAGCCATACAAACTACACGTATATAATATAGATACTTAAAAAGATGAACATAGATTCTCTATTAGTAGTAATGAGCTCTAAGAAACACACCCAATAACCAACTACAGGAAGAGTAAGTGGAAGGCAGAATGTTGATGAGCTGGAGCCCTATGATGGTGGTAAACAGGATGGGCTAGATCTTGATGCAGTAATATGAGTAGATCTCAAAAATGGTGTTAAGTGAAGAAAGGTGAAGAATAATATATCAAGTATGCAGCCATTTATGTAACTTTAAAACATGCTAACCCAATACACTTGTATAAATCAATGAAAACTAATGATATGATTTCTCCATATCATGGGGATTGCCCCAAGAGACAAGAAAGAAATGCATCCTGGTGCATAGGACAAATAGGAGTTGTAGCTTACTTGGCAGAATAAAGTTTTCCAGATATATTAAGTAATAGAAGATGTCTTTAAACATATATGACATGTTAATAGTTGCCATTCTGGGCTGTCATTATGCAAACCTTTTTATTTCTTAATATAAAGAACCTGTTTATTTCTCAACATAGTCTTAGAAAAAGAAAATTCTGATTCAGAGGTCCTCAACCTTCAGGATCTAATGCCTAATGATCTGAGGTGGAGCTGATGTCATAATAATAGAAATAAAGTGCCCAGTAAATGTAATGTGCTTGAATCATCCTGAAACCATCACCCCCACCCTGCTCTGTGGAAAAATTGTCTTCCACGAAACCAGTTCCCAGTGCCAAATGGTTAGATTCTAAGAATCTAACTGGTATTAGATAAGAGTGGTTCAGACATTCCTGAGGAGACATGAAACATACAGGCCTGGTCTCTCGGGTAGTCTATGGTGTAAAATATGCAAGTGTTCAGAGTAACGCCCAGTATATTCTTAGCCTTCCACTATTGATTTGCTCCTAGGATTATTATAACATAGCTATCCTAGGATTAGAGATAATACATGAAAAACATGTGGCACTCAATTGGAATTTTATAAGCAACCACTCTGCAGCCCTAATTAAGAGTACTGGACAATTTGAGAAAGACAGAGAGGAAAGTTGGCTGTAAAATTAATATGAGCCATAATGGATCCAAAAGATCTGGATGAATCCTCTTTCCCAGGCCTTAAACTCTGTTCTCATCCTTTAATCAGGCTTCTCCAGATGTATGGCACTAACTCTCTTGCTGTCCCCAAAGTTGCCTTTCACACATGAAAATGACATCAGTCTCTGTTAAAAAAAAAAAAAAGAGGTTCAAAACCTCCAAATGAGAATGTACTGATCCAAGCAGTCCATCTTGGATCCTTCTGGGATTAGTCTGAGGTGCTGCAAGTTGTTGAAAACCGATAAGTCTCTCTGAGAAGTCATCATTTACAATGCCCCTGTGGCCTGGCAGAGTCATTGCAGCCTTCAGCAGCCCCTAATTATCTCCTGGAAGTAGTCTGAGCTCTGGGATAACCAGACTGACTGAAAACACACAAAGAGGTGAGGCTGCTAATTACCCCCAAAGAGCATTTTTGGCTTCTTGTTGGTGTGGCTGAACTACATGCCAGACCTTACTCTGGCATTCATCTGTGTGACCTGCTGATCCAAAGTTCAATCCCCAGATTTAAATGCATGGATCAATGGGAGATTAAAAGAAATCCAGATAGAAACACAGTTGGAGATTCCAAGTTCAGATAAAAATGTATTTATCCCTCTGTATAACTCCAATCCATTCTACACACATTCTGCTAGTAACTTAAAAATGACAGATAAAATTTTGAAGCCCAGCAATTATCACATACAGAGAACAGTGAAGCAGTTGAAACATAGATGCCGGAGCCAAACTATCTGCTTTGCCATCTGCATCTGTGTCCCTTGCCACACAGCTACAGAATATTTATGCAACTTCTCGATTCTTCAGTTTACTTATCAGAAACACAAGGACATTCAAATAGCTTGTTTCTGGGATTGTTATTGACAAAACACCTAGAACACGGCTAGGTGTTCAAGTTCTATATAAGTGTTAGCTTTTGTTATTACTATATGAAATCTAGAAAAATGGTACTGGTGAACCACTTTTTGGGCAGGAATAGAGACGCAGATGAAGAGAATGGACTTGTCGACCCAGCGGGGGAATGATAGGGTAGGATGAATTGAGAAAGTAACATTGACATATATACACTACCATGTGGAAAATAAATAGATAGTGGGAAGCTGCTGTATAGCACAGGGAGCCCAGTCTGGTGCTCTGTGATGACCTACAGGGGAGGGATGAGGGGAGGCAAAGGGAGCTCAAGAGGGAGAACATATATATATATATATATATAGTGTGTGTGTATCAGTTCAGTTCAGTTCAGTTCACTTCAGTCTCTCAGTTGTGTCCAACTCTTTGTGATCCCATGGACTGCAAACGCCAGGTCTCCCTGTCCATCACCAACTTCCAGAGCTTACCCAAATTCATGTCCATTGAGTCAGTGATGCCATCCAACCATCAAATCCTCTGTTATCCCCTTCTCCTTCCACCTTCAATCTTTCCCAGCATCAATGTATTTTCAAATGAGTCAGCTTTTCATATCAGGTGGCCAGAGTATTGGAGTTTCAGCTTCAACATGAGTCCTTCCAATGAACACTCAAGACTGATTTCCTTTAGGATGGATTGGCTGGATCTCCTTGCAGTCCAAGGGACTCTCAAGAGTCTTCTCCAACACCACAGTTCCAAAGCATCAATTCTTCAGCACTTAGCTTTCTTTATAGTCTAACTCTCACATTCCTACATGACTACTAGAAAGACCATAGCCTTGACTAGACAGACCTTTGTTGACAAAGTAATGTCTCTGCTTTTTAATATCCTGCTAGGTTGGTCATAACTTCCCTGCCAAGGAGTAAGCATCTTTTGATTTCAAATTTAATGGCTGCAGTCACCATCTTCAGTGATTTTGAAGCCCCCAAAAATAAAGTCTGTCATGGGTTCCACTGTTTCCCCATCTATTTGCCATGAAGTGATGGGGCCGGATGCCATGATCTTAGTTTCTAAATGTTGAGCTTTAAGCCAACTTTTTCACTCTTCTCTTTCAGTTTCATCAAGAGGCTCTTTAGCTCTTTTTTGCTTTCGGCCATAAGGGTGGTATCATCTGTATGTCTGAGGTTATCGATATTTCTCCTGGCAATATTGATTCCAGCTTGGGCTTCATTTGGCCCAGTATTTTGCTTGATGTACTCTGCATATAAGTTAAATAAGCATGATGACAATACACAAGCTTGATGTAATCCTTTCCTATTTGGAACCAGTCTGTTGTTCCATGTCCAGTTCTAACTGTTACTTCCTGACCTGTATATAGATTTCTCAGGAGGCAGGTCAGGTGGTCTGGTATTACCATCTCTTTAAGAATTTTCCACAGTTTGTGGTGACCCACACAGTCAAAGGCTTTGGTATAGTCAGTAAAGCAGAAATAGATATTTTTCTGGGACTCTCTTGCTTTTCCAATGATCCAGCAGATTTTGGCAATTTGATCTCTTGTTTCTCTGCCTTTTCTAAAACCACCTTGAACATCTGGAAGTTCACAGTTCATGTACTGTTGAAACGTGACTTGGAGAATTTTGAGCATTACTTTGCTAGCATGTGAGATGAGTGCAATTGTGTGGTAGTTTGAACATTCTTTGGCATTGCCTTTCTTTGGGATTGGAATGACAACTGACCTTTTCCAGTCCTGTGGCCACTGCTGAGTTTTCCAAATTTGCTGGCATATTGAGTGAAGCACTTTCACAGCATCATCTTTTAGGATTTGAGATAGCTCAACTGGAATTCCATCACTAGGTTTGTTTATAGTGATGCTTCCTAAAGCCCACTTGACTTTGCATTACAGGGTGTCTGGCTCTAGGTGAGTGATCATGCATCATGATTATCTGGGTCGTGAAGATCTTTTTTGTACAGTTCTCCTGTGTATTCTTGCCACCTCTTCTTAATATCTTCTGCTTCTGTTAGGTCCATACCATTTCTGTTCTTACTTGTGCCCATCTTTGCATGAAATGTTCCCTTGGTATTTCTAATTTTCTTGAAGAGATCTCTAGTCTTTCCCATTCTGTTGTTTTCCTCTATTTCTTTGCATTGATCACTGAGGAAGGCTTTCTTATCTCTCCTTGCTATTCTTTGGAACTCTGCATTCAAATGGGTGTATCTTTCCTTTTTTCCTTTGCTTTTCACTTCCCTTCTTTTCTCAGCTATTTGTAAGGCCTCCTCAGACAACCATTTTGCCTTTTACATTTCTTTTTCTTGGAGATGGTCTCAATCCTTGTCTCCTGTACAATGCCATGAACCTCCATCCATAGTTCTCCAGGCACTCTGTCTATCAGATCCAATCCCTTGAATCTATTGGTCACTTCTACTGTACAAGTGCAAGGGATTTGATTTGGGTCATACCTGAATTGTCTAGTGGTTTTCCCTACTTTCTTCAATTTACGTCTGAATTTGGCAATAAGGAATTCATGGTTTGAGCCACAGTCAGCTTCTGGTCTTGTTTTTGCTGACTGTATAGAGCTTCTCCATCTTTGGCTGCAAAGAATATAATCAGTCTGATTTCAGTATTGACCATCTGGTGACGTTCTGGGTAGAATTTTTTTCTTTTGCTGTTGGAAGAGGGTGTTTGCTATAACCATTACATTCTCTTGGCAAAACTCTATAGCCTTTTGTCTGATTCATTCTGTATTCCAAGGCCAAATTTGCCTGTTACTCTAGGTATTTCTTCATTTCCTTCTTTTGCATTCCAGTCCCCAACTAACATTGGGGGATGTTAGTTCTAGAAGGTCTTGTCAGTCTTCATAGAACTGTTCAACTTCAGCTTCTTCAGCATTACTGGTCAGGGAATAGACTTGAATTACTGTGATATTGAATGGTTTTCCTTGGAAACAAACAGAGATCATCCTGACGTTTCTCAGATTGCATCCAAGTACTTCATTTTAGACTCTTTGGTTGTCTATGATGGCTACTCCATTTCTTCTAAGGGATTCTTGCCCACAGTAGTAGATATAATGGTCATCTGAGTTAAACTCACTATTCCAGTCCATTTTAGTTTGCTGATTCCTAAAATGTTGATGTTCACTCTTACCATCTCCTCTTTGACCACTTCCAATTTGCCTTGATTCATGGATCTAACATTCCAGGTTCCTATGCAACTTTGCTCTTTATAGCATCAGATCTTGCTTCCATCACCAGTCACATCCACAGCTAGGTGCTGTTTTTCTTTGGCTGTGTCTCTTCTTTCTTTCTGGAGTTGTTTCTCCACTGATCTCCAGTAGTATTTTGGGCACCTACTGACCTGGGGAGTTCATCTTTCAGTGTTGTATCTTTGCTTTTTAACACTGTGCATGGAGTTCTTAAGGCCAGAATCTGAAGTGGTTTGCCGTTCCTTCTCCAGTGGACCACATTTTGTCAGAACTCTCAGTTATGGCTGATTTCCATTGTGGTACAGCAGAAACCAACACAGCATTGTAAAGCAATCATCCTCCAATTTAAAATAAAATAAAAAACACATCCATACATAAACACAGCAACAAAATTCAAAAACAGCCAATCCTACTATCTTTCTCCACTTTTGTCCAGCATCACTGGTCTTGTGAGGCTTTTCAAGTTGAGTACTGATTGAGTGCTCTTGCTATTGTCTACCTCTCTAACCAGAATGGGATTCCCCCAAGACACTTCTGTGGTCTCCTCTAGCATCTTATTCTAGTCTTTGCTGAAAAGTCATGTCCTCAGAGACAACCTTCCTGGAAATGCCACATCTTTGCACCATCACACTCTAACCCTATTCTTTTTTTTAAATTTTATTTATCTATTTATTTTTCTAACCCTATTCTTGCTCTATTTCTTTCACTGTTGTTTTTACTAAATGAAATTTCTGTTGTATGCTTATTGATTTACTTCTTCTATTTCTCTCTCATGTGGAAAAGGGCAGGTACCTGTTCTGTCTTGTTGCTTCAGAAGAGTATTTGCCTAGGACATGGACAATAAGAAAACATATTAAGTGAAGGGATGAATTAATAAATGCTACCTCTATCCACAGAATTTTTCTGGTTCCTCTCTTTTCTAAATCAGGTAGTTGTTCAGCTTTTCACTTTATTTTTCTAATGTATTTTTTTCTCTTTCTTTCTTTCTGTTTTGTTACGTTTAAAGAACTTAAGTTTCTGATGCTAAAGAACTCCAACTGACAGAGATCAGTGCAAAAGTACCTTTAACATTTTTCTCATAAAGCATTTCACAGAAGTTCTGGCATGTAAGTAGCACAAAGTTTGTATGAATTTTTATCCCTTTCTTTTCCCACTCCCTTCTAGCTAATCGGGGTTGGCTGCAGTAGACCAGAAGATATATCCGGTAGTCCTAGGCACACAGTAGGTGTTCAAAAGTAGTAGTTGAACATTCCATTGGAACTGAAAATGACTACTGAATTACTGCCCCCACCTCTAGAAAAACTCTATTTCCCTGGTACAAGAGTTGGGACTTAGCAGGTGGCTGAGAAATGGCATCCAGCATGGCATATAGGAGGATAGGGATATAATACTGCATTTATCAAGAAGATATACCAACCTCCTCTTCCTTCTCTGCCATTAATTAAGACATTTGAGCTGGGTCTTAAGGAAGACATTTGCTTCATGGAAAAGAGAGAGGACATCCCAAGCAGACAGCTGACCTAGTTTCTCAGGGCTGAATTACATAATGCACTATCACACATTCAGTAATTTAAAACAAAGGAAATGTATTCTTTCATGGTGCTGGGGGCCAGAAATCTAAAATCAAGGCATTGGTAGGGCTGGATCCTTATGGAGGCTCTCAAGGAAAATCCTCATCTTATCTCTCTCCTGGCTTCTGACGACTTCCAGCAATCCTTGGCATTGGGTGGCTTGTAAGTGCATTACAGACAATGCATCTCTCTCCATCTTCACACAGCCTTTTCCTTCTGTTTGTCTCTGTGTTTTGTCTCTTACAGGCCACCCATCTGTGGCTTTGGAGCCTGCCCTAATCCAGAAAGATCTAAAGATCCTTATCTTCAAGACATCTCCAAGGATTCCTCTTCCAAAGCAGGTTGAGTTCTGAGGTTCTAGGGAGAAGTATATTTGAAGGGGCCACAATTTAGAGGGCACACTGCAATGTGTGGAGACATAAAATGTCTGACACAGCTGTGGGTGGCAAGACTGGCCATCTGGCTGGGAGGTTCGGTGCTACTGTGGCCAGTGGAGATGAGACTGGGGTGGCGTTCACTGCAGACTGGGAAGAACCTTGGCATTCTTCTGTAGGTAACAGGGACTCAAGAGGATTGTCAGCCAGAAAGTGATGTGCTCTGACTCCTTTGGGGGCTTGTGACTCTGAACAGGGAGATGGGCCAGAGTGAAGAGAAACTAACGTTATGAGCAGCAGTGATTGCTGGGAAAATCCTGGAGGAGCCCCTGGCTTCCGGGTAGTTCTGCTGCAGAGAAACAGGCAAAGCCCTAAGGCAGGTTATCATCTGAGCTAAGAATTTACTCCTACATTACATGCTCAGGAGCTCAGTTGTGTCTGACTCTTTGCAGCCCCATTCCATGGGGCTGTAGTCTGCCAGAATTCTCTGCCTGTGGAATATTCCAGGCAAGACTACTGGAGTAGGGTGCCATTTCCCTCTCCAGAGGATCTTCTCAACCCAGGGATCAAATCCACATCTCTTGCATCTCCTACATCAGCAGTTTCTTTACCATGAGCCCCACCAGGGAAGCCCCACATTACTCCCACAGCCACTTCCAATTTTGTTTACCTCAGACCCATCAACACATTCTAACTAAATCTAGAAAGTAAATAAAACCCTTTTGACTTTAAACTAATGGGCAAATGCAAAACCAGTGATTAAAATTATATCTATTTTTGACAGACAAAATGTTGAATATGACTATTAATATCCAATATGTTAAACAATTAATATAAACTGATGTAAATGATGAAATAAGTCACTACTTTGTATTAACTATTTCCAATACAAGTTCATGCCTTCTGATCAACTGCTTATACAAACACATAATCAACAAGAGGTTCATGAAATGATTGCCTGGCTCCCTCCTTTATTACCAGCACAAATGCCTAGCATTTGCCAGCTGCATAATGAAACTTCCAATTGCATTTAAATTATGATATTCGTATGCTTAAAATTTCATGTTGTCAAAAAACAGCAACATTATCAAAGGGAAAGGAATATGATATAAATATATACTTACTTTTAGAAAAAAGCACAGCATTTCATTTCCATAATAATCAACAAGTTCTCTTGTAGAAAACCACATTTCATGTTAAGAAGACTAGTTCTGTTCACTTAGAGATTTTTGCAGAGCAGAGTTGGTGTGGTTTCAATTCTGGGCAAATACTTTAAGTTATTTTCAGGGAACTGCTTTTTCATTTCTAAGAGAAACACACTTTCTTTTTAAAAGAATTTTAATGCTCTCTTGCTCCTCAGACCATACATCTTTTAGAACATTAATTGCAGTTGTTTTATTTCATTATTTGTGCTTCAATTAGCTGCCTTAATAACTTAAGAAAACTTATGCAAAAACATTCATAATTACTTCAGAGTTGGGCTGTTTTACTTTCAAGTTTCCACACAGTTTCAGGACTATGTGGAAAAAAAAAAATTCAGTTTGTCACATTCATTATAAATTCTACATTTGGCAAATATTTATGTGTATATAAGTCTATTGAGTTTTTTCCCTGAAACTTCTTTACTTTTTCTCCTTTAATACTAATATTCATTTTAATTCTTATAGTTTCATGTCAGTTTCTCTAATCAGGTTTCATTTAGATGCAGATTAATAATAAATTTTTCATGAGGCTATAAGTTGCTTACACAATCCATCAGCTCTGCATTTTGATAGTAAAGCTAAAAAATGATAAGTAATTAACAACAGATGTTTTTATTTCTTTTGGAAAATCCAAAATGCCCATGGATTGATGAATATGCCAGCCAGACTATTAAGGTTTACAACAGTGTTACCTGTAGGGTGGACAGGGATGGGATGGGAACAGCATGGAGGAGGAGCATGTAGGGAATTCTAGATGATCCCTCTCATTCTATTACCCTGAGTGAAAACTACAGGCATACCTCGCTTTATTGCATTTTTCAGAGAGTGCATTTTTTACAAACTGAAGTTTTGTAGCAACCTGAATCCACCCAGTCTATTAGTACCCTTTTTCAACAGCATTTGCTCACTTCACATCTCTGTGTTACATTTTAATTATTTTCACAATATTTCAAGCATTTTTATTATTACTATATTTATTTGTTATGTGATCTGTGATCAGTGATCTTTGCTGGTACCATTGTGATTGTTTCAGCATTTTTTAGCAATAAAGCATTTTTTAATTAAGGTTTGTACGTTGTTTTTTTGGACATAATGCTACTTCAGACTTAGTAGACTACAATATCATGGAAGCATAACTTTTACATGCACTGAGAAACCAAAAAGTTCATGAGTCTCACTTTATTGTGATATTTATTATATTGTGGTGGTCTGAAACTGAACCTAAATATCTCTGAGCTAAATATAAATATGACTCTATGTGTTTTTTCTTAATATTTAGTTTAGATACATCACTTGCTTTATAAATATGTATTTGTATTATTCAATATTTAGTAAAAATAAAAAGAAGAACCAGCTTGTACCAAATGGGGAAATGTCCTAGGCCCTTAACCTTATTTCTTATTGGTATCCTCTTTTTGTTTGTCCAAGTTTGTTTGGTTACTTTTCTTCTGTTACATTTAGCTCTTTGTCTGCTTCTTATACAAAGACCATTGTTATATTATCTCACTGCCATCTGCAATATAGATCAGTTATCCGCAATCTCAAAAGTCAATATGTATACAAAATTGAAATATCTCTGAGGCATAAATTTGAAAATAGCACCCACTTATCTTGTGAGTGAACTTAGCCAATTGTTTAACAATCACATTTCCAAGAGGTTTTGTTGTTCTTGGCACTTGGTTTCAGAGGCAGACACTCAGCATCCTTTATAGCATTTAATGGAGTAAATTTATGAGCTATAATTGCATTTATATATTTGGGAATGTACCTCCCACAGCACTAATTGCTGAGAATTATTTGTTTCTTAATCTACACATTCTCCAGATTTTTAAAAAAATTATATTTTTAAAAATACCCCACACTGAGCTGATCCCCCAGGCATTTTAACCTTTCCATGGGAGGCAGCCTAGGATTTTACTGTTATAACGTTGGAAGCCCAGTAGAGTCAGGTGCACAGTCAGGCATATATTTTGTGGCTGGAGATCATTAACTTTTCCTCTACTCACCTAAGAGAGAAGGGAAGAGAGTATAGTTTATTTCCCTTTCCCATTCAGAAAACTTGCCTTCTGGGCTCAGAAAGACACGGAGGCTGAGTGAGCCCTGTGAGAATCCTGTTTAATAGCTGACCTCCTCCTCCATCTCATTAAAATCTTACTTCCTTTGGGGTGACCTTTGAGGAGATGTACAATATGTCATTTATAAAGCAGTTTCAAAAGAGGAAGTAGAGGGACTTCCCTGACAGTGCAGTGGTTAAAACTTCACCTTCCAATTTAGGGGTTGTGGGTTCCATCCCTGATCAGGGAATTAAGATCCCACATGCTTCATAGCCAAAAAGACAGAACATAAAACAGAAGCAGTACTGTAACAGGGTCAATAAAGACTTTAAAAATGGCCCACATTTTAAAAATCTTTTTTTTTTTTTTTTTTTAAAAGAGAAAAAGTAAAAGCCAAAATAGACATTGGTAAAACCTCTATCCTTCCTGGCAGTTGACTGATATGGCAGTTGACAGTCATAAAGGAGGTAATATATTCATAAAAAAACATTGAGGTGGGAAACCAGAAAGAGAGGATGGGATGGAAACTTCCTTATACTCTTTGCTCCAAAATAATGGAGAAAGTGCTGACAGCCCCTGTGTTTGGCCCTGACCTTGGAGTTTTACACGTGCTTAGAGCAGAGCAGGACACTGGCAGAGATGAATGAGGAAGGCTCTATTGTTATTTTACTGAGGGTGGTCCTGTGGAAAATGAGGCCCAGAGGGATTAAATGAATTGCTGAAGGTGGAACCAGGATCAGAGATGCAGGCAGTGAACCACTCTGTCCGTGAATCTCACCCCCACCTTCTTCATTTCTTCATGGAAAGGGTAGAGACTGGGAGTGAGCCAGGACAAACCAGAGGGCAACCCTGAGATGTTGACAGTCTGGAAAAGACACTCAGTCCTCACAGAACATGACCTGAAGTCCTAAACAGGGAACGCTGAGACCAGAAGGAAAAACTAGCTCTTCACTTTCCCTAGTCATTCTCCTGTGGTCCATTTCCTAAAATACTAGACCTAGAATTCAGGTCAGACTCAGTGGACATCTGATTCCTACTGTGATGAGGTCTCCTTATGCTAAATTCGCCACATGCCTTTCATTTTCACATAATGAAATGATTTCATTGGCATTAATATTGTCTACTGATGGAATAACTGGTATGTGATTATCTAAATTTGTATTTTGATCTTTTTGCTATTTTGCTATTTTTGACATTTTGTATTTTGATATTTTTCTCACAAACACATATATTTCAGAGGAAATCATCAATCTGAGTACTGTATTGCTTTACATACTCTTGAGTCTCTCATTCTTATCCAGCTTTCATATCTCTGGTTTAATCTGAGGAAGTGTGCGGTGAATATTGCCATTTTCCTTTTCAAATCCTTTCAAAGATTTTCTATCACCTATGGAATTAAACTCACCCTTATTTTCCTGGTGGAGCTGACTTTCTTTCTAGACCAATGAACAAGTCAATCTGCCCTGCAAGTAGATTGAAGTCTACACTCTGATGCGTGCAGAAAATTTCATGTAGGCTTTTCAAGATTGTTGTTCCAGTTTCTATCAGCAAGGTCTCCAAAAATCTCAGACATAAAGTTCAAGGTCATGTAACCTATTGATATCATCATTCAACATTGTCTTCGCGATGCAGCTGTATCCTCATGATGTTTTTTTACATGAACTTGGAGAGTTCTACACACAATTCCCCAGGCAGTACATCATTTGACCTTTATTGATGCTAGTTTTTCTGTTTGAAATCGCCAGCCACCTTTATATATACATATATATACAATTCATCATCTGGGCTTCCCTGGTGTCTCCATGATAAAGAATCCGTCTGCCAATGAAGGAGAGGTGAGCGCCATCCCTGGGTTGGGAAGATCCCCTGGAGAAGAAAATGGCAACTTCCTTGCCTGGGAAGGAGTAGAGTAGCCTGGTGGGCTATGGTCCATAGGGTCGCAAAAGAGTCAGACACGACTTAGCAACTAAAACAACAATAGCATAACTATCTAGCAAGGACGATCATCATGCATGTAGTTCCTTAACAATTCGGGACATCTTCCTCTGATTGAGAGTAGCCCACATTATGAATTCCGCTCCCTAAGGTAAGAAACTAATGGATTCTTTTGGATTTCTTTGCTGCCAAGGCACAGGCATGGGACCTAGACCCTGCTGTGTGTGCGCGCGCGCGCGCGTGTGTGCTCAGTCGTGCCCGACTGTTGGTGACCTCATGGACTCCGCAGGAGCAATTCAGTGAGCATGGCGCCCTCTCTCGGCAGCTGGGTGATAGAGCCTGCGAGGTCAGCAGTGGCTGGGGTATGCTTGAGAGGCAGTCCCTCGGAAGAGTGTGGTTTAAGCTAAAGCCTGAAGGATGAGAACGAGCAAAGTATGGGAAGAATCTGGAGAAGAGACTCCCAGGCGTGGGGAAGAGCAAATGCCCAATTGTGAGCTCTCAGCCAAAGAAGAATGAGCGGACTTTGGAATCACCCCAGGGGAAAACCACAGTGATGATTAAAGGACTGTGAATATGAGTCATAGATGAAGGGGAGTGACCAGCTAGCCTTCATCTCCCTCCTAGAAAAAAAGAGGAAATTAGAAAATAAAGGATTTCATCTAGCGTGTTTTTCTCTTTGAAGACAAATAACCTGTGAGCACCCTCTGTTAAGCTGCCCTGATCCTGAGGAGTTCAGTCTGGTCTTAGGCGGATCAGCTGTACAGTTCATTAAATGGGAACTTTCATAGACCCAACCTCAGAGAGTGCAGCTTGTGTTGGCTACATGTGAGCACTTGGGCAAACTGCAAAATTCCAGGTCCTGGATATCGACAGGCCTGTGGGGTAAAACCAGCTTGTGTGTGCCCAGTTTAGCATGGCGAGAAAGGAAAGGTCCAAATTCACTCTTAAAATGGATAAACACACACCCCATGTGACCTGAGGTATTTGATGAATAAAACTGTAAGATATTTAAAGTATAAACATGATGATTTGATATTTGTCTACTTTGTAAAAGAATCCCCCCCACCACCATATTGAGTAAATTAACACAGGCAATTAGCTGTCAACACAGTCAGAGGCATTCTGAGAATAAGAGAATAAAATACAAAGATGGACGCAGGTGTGTGCCAGGCGTCCAGCGGGTCTGTGTCCCAGCTGAGGATCCCCCAAACTGGAGACACTCAATCTTATAAAGAGGTTCTACAAGCAAATCTGCTTAAACTTTACCCCAAAGAGAGATATCATTTTAGTATACCATTTATGAGGCACATCTGCTCTTTGACCCAGATAGAGATTCTCTGTCTAATTTTCAAGGTATCTGCTATACAAACATCCTTCAAAAGGTAGTCATGAACAAATGCTATCACCAGTACACTATCACCATGGAGAACTGCCTCACAAAACAAGGTAGAAAAGATATAAAACAATGAAAGGAAGAGATATGTGAATTAGGGGGAAGAAATGGAAATAGGATTTAACACAGAATATCTAGCTAGATTGGGACTTCCCTGGTGGCTCAGTGGTAAAAAACAAAACAAACAAACAAAAAAAACACCTGCCAATGCAGGAGATATGGGTTCAATCCATGGGTCAGGAAGACACCCTCGAGAAGGAAATGGCAATCCACGCCAGTATTCTTGCCTGGGAAATCCCATGGACAGAGGAGCCTGGCAGGTTACAGTACACAGGGTCGCAAAACAGTAGTTCATTACTTAGCAACTAAAAGAACAACAATATCTCTCTAGATTGTCATACTACTAACTTTGTTAGCAACTATTCTACTTGGTACAAGATAAGCCTTACTAGTAGTATATTTCCCTTTATCTAAAATATGAGTGTGTTTGATACTTGTTAGCAGAAGTTCTTTAGAGCCTTTTGCCCAGGGATGGTGACTATAGTCATGAAATTAAAAGACGCTTGCTCCTTAGAAGAAAAGTTATGACCAACCTAGACGGCATATTAAAAAGCAGAGACATTACTTTGCCAACAAAGGTCTGTCTAGTCAAAGCTATGGTTTCTTCAGTAGTCATGTATGGATGTAAGAGTTGGACTGTAAAGAAAGCTGAGCGCAGAAGAACTGATGCTTTTGAACTGTAGTGTTGGAGAAGACTCTTGAGAGTCCCTTGGACTGCAAGGAGATCCAACCAGTCCATCCTAAAGGACATCAGTCCTGAATATTCTTTGAAAGGACTGATACTGAAGCTGAAACTCCAATACTTTGGCCACCTGATGCAAAGAACTGATACTGGGAAAGACTGAAGGTGGGAGGAGAAGGGAACGACAGAGGATGAGACGGTTGGATGGCATCACCGACTCGATGAACATGAGTTTGAATAAGCTCCGGGAGATGGTGACTTACAGGGAAGCCTGGAGTGCTGCAGTCCATGGGGTCGCAAAGAGTCAGACACATCTGAGCGGCTGAACTGAACTGAACTGATTCAAGGAAAATAAGGAGATTATTAAATATCATTTCTACCACCATACTGGTTCCATTACTGCAAGAGCCAGTAAAAACATTAGAATCTTTCACTTACCATTACTAATCAGCAGCTGAAAAGTCAGTGCTTATCGTTTAAGGAGCATTCCCTTAGCAATAAAAACCTCTTTACTGCTTTCTGTTAATGAAGAGGACATACAACACCTTCCCCCATGAGAGACAACAACTGAGCATGAGTAGAAGTGCCTCATCTGTAAGTTCTAAACACAAGCACCAAAATGAAACTCTTGAGTCAAAAACACATCTGCCCTCTGTCTGCCCTCTATCATCTGGCAGGACTAGTTCCCGGTGATATCTAATGATTCTCTTAAAAAATTTTTACTTTTAATTGAAGGATAATTGCTTTACAATATTGTGTTGGCTTCTGCCATACATCAACATAAATCAGCCATAGGTATACACGTGTCCCCTCCCTCTTCAGTCTCCCTCCCATATCCCACCCCATTCCAACCCTCTAGGTTGTCTTAGAGCCCTGGTTTGAGTTTTCTGAGTGATATGGCAAATTCCTACCTGGCTATCTATTTTTACATATAGTAATGTATATGTTTCCATGCTACCTTCTCCATTCGTCCCACCCTTTTCTTCCCCCTCGCTGTGTCCATAGCTTCTCTTCTTAAAGACTCCCTTAAGTGTCTGTCACACATAAAGGAATCTAAAAATCCCCACAGGCTACAAATTGAGAGCTATTGTTTTGGTCTTCTCCTTCTTCAGGACAGCTGATTTCTAAACTTGTCACAGCATTAGACCTGGTGGAAGTTAGGTGTGCAAGGCTATGATGAGAAGCTCCCCAACCAATTTCACTCTGTGGTCCTAGAAGCAAAAAGATGGGAATTTGACTTATTTGGGTGGTAAATCCTTGAGTGTTCTTAAAACTGCCAATCATGAATTCAGCTTGGTAAAAATTATCTGGAGCACTTTGAAGAATGAAAAGAAACTGATGCTATATTGCCTTGAACACTACTGTAACGAAAAAAAGGTTGAATTACTTTTGATTGAAGACACAGTTGGAATAAGTACCCTTAGAGTCATGGTTTTTCATTTCAACCTACAGGCTCTGCATTACTTTTAAAGTCTAGGCAACAGCCAACAGCTAGTTAACCACTTGTTTTGATATGCGTGTTTGTATGTATGTTGAGAGCTGCAGAGGGGGAAGGACAAAAGGTTCTTTTGATCCTTTAAGGAAAAAATAATTTAATTTGTGCTATTTGAAGTCAGTTTAAAGAAGTATCTGGATTCCTTCAGTATGTATCTGCTTCAAAAAGTGAAAATTTTTTTACAAATATAAAAAGAGCTAATAATGAGGTCTGTGAATTGGACTGGAGAGTCACAAAGTCACTGCTTTTTCTCAACTAGAAAAGCCAGTTTTACTCAAACACATCTGGTTTGATTAAAATTCCCAGTGCTTTTAATTTTAAAACTGCACGATGCACTGTCTTTAATGTTGATCTTAATTATTAGAAAATTATTAAAATTGAAAATAATACTTTTGCACACTCATTCTGGCCATGGCTAATTCTTCACCATATGGAAAAAGCAAATGGAACTCAGGAGTAAATGTTATTTTTAATAAAAAAATACCAAATTGGTCCCAACATTCAGATAGTCCAGATGGTAAGGAATCTGCCTACAATGCAGGAAATAAGGGTTCCATCCCTGAGTCTGGAAGATCCCCTGGAGAAAGGAATGGCTCCCCACTCCAGTATTCTTGCCCAGAGAATTCCATGGACAGAGGAGCCGGAGGGCTACAGTCTATGGGGCGCAAGAGTAGACACAACTGAGAGACTAACATTTTCACTTTCCATTTTAACTATTATTGACCACCAAAGGAGAGACCAAGATAGCATGAAATCATTTTTTTTTCTGCCCTGTAGAGAAATATTTAAGGATTTTTCAAATTTTCTCTCAATAGTTGAGGAATACAATTAAAGTAATTTGGCAGTAAGGGGAAACTACCAACATTTTTTTTTAGCAAATTATGGATCACCATTATTTTGTCCTTCTGAAGAAAAATCAAGAGAATAAGATTGTGTCTGACTGATAAAACACAATTAATTAAGGGAGAAAAAATTTTTTCAATGTCAACAAACCAGGAGAACAGATTTAGTTCAAAGAGGTTAAAAAAAATCCTGGTTGGGCTGATTTGTTTACATTGAATTTGTTGCTTGTTGGATTGGATTAGCTTTATCTATCGGTGTTCACTGTTTGCCTGAATTGAAATTCCAGTTCTACTGTTTACTGGATTCTCTTGGTTAAGGTCATTGTCTAAGTCTCAGGTTTTCTATTCATCATCAGTTCAGTTCAGTTCACTCAGTCGTGTCCAACTCTTTGCAACCCCAAGGACTGCAGCAGGCCAGGCTTCCCTGTCCATCACCAACTCCCGGAGTTTACTCAAACTTCATAGAGTTCATAGGGTCGGTGATGCCATCCAACCATCTCATCCTCTGTTGTCCCCTTCTCCTCCTCCCTTCAATCTTTCCCAGCATCCAGGTCTTTCCAAGTGAGTCACTTCTTTGCATCAGATGGCCAAAGTATAGGAGTTTCAGCTTCAGCATCAGTCCTTCCAATGAATATTCAGGACTGATTTCCTTTAGGATGGACTGGTTGGATCTCCTTGCAGTCCAAAGGATTCTCAAGAGTCTCCCTATAGTACTGGAATTCTCCAGGCCAGAATACTGAAGTGGGTACCCTTTCCCTGCTCCAGGGGAACTTCCAAACTCAGGGATCGAACCCAAGTCTCCCACATTGCAGGCAGATTCTTCACCAGCTGAGCTGCAAGGGAAGCACTCTGTTTATCATAGTTATTATAATAAATGATTTTTTGTTTGTTTTTATAATATATTTTTATTTATTTATTTAGACTGTGCTGGGTCTTCTTTGCTGCCTGGGCTTTTCTCTGGTTGTGGTGAGCCAGGGCTGCTCTTCAGTTGCAGTGTTCAGATTTCTCACTGTGGTGGCTCTTCTTATGGAGCACGGGCTCTAGGGTGTGTGGGCTTTAGTACATGGGCTCAGTAATTGTGACTCCCAGGCTCTAGAGTGCCGGCTCAGTAGCTGCGGTGCACAAGCTTAGTTGCTCAGAGGCATGTGGAATCCTCCTGGATCAAGGATAGAACCTGTGTCTCCTGCATTGGCAAGCAGACTCTTTAACACTGAGCCACCAGGGAAGCCCAATAATTGATTTTTACAGTGTACTGGGTACTCTTCAAAGGGCTTTTCACGAGGTAATTCATTATTTATAACAACTCTATGAAGTAGGTACTGCCATTATCACTCTTCTGATTTCTCAGGTAAGGAAAGAGACCTAGAGAGGTTCAATAGTTTGTCTGAGGTCCCAGCACTAGTATATGGTAGAACAAAGCTGCAGACCGAAATAGGCTGCTCTTGGCTTCTGATGAGTATGATGGTGTCTCTGTCAATACAGTTCTCCAGGTTGTCAGAATTTCATGCCGAAATGCTGGTCAAGCACCGAACCCAGTGTTTGGCACATATTAAGTACTTAGAACTGTTCCCTCTGTCATCCACCCAGAATTCTTAGGAATGACCAGTCTTTACTATAAAGGAGTTTAGTTAGGTACTGTGGATTTGATGAGTAATATGTGCTTTAAGTTATTTATATGTCTTCCAATTTTTCCCCTGAAATTTGATGTTCCTATTACTGGTAACATCACTTTCTCAATCACTCAAACCTGATTTTTAAAATTTATTTTATGTTTTGCTTGTTTGTTTGTTTTTTAAACTTTTTATGTTATATTGGAGTATAGCTGATAGACAACGTTGTGATAGTTTCAGGTGAACACCAAAGGGACTCAGCCATATATATACGTGTATCCATTCTCCCCCAAACTCCCCTCCCATCAGGCTGCCACATAACATTGAGCAGAGTTCCCTGGGCTATACAGTAGGTCCTTGTTGGTTATCCATTTTAGATATAACAGGGTGTACATGTCAGTCCCAAACCCCCTAACTATCCCTTCCCCCATCCTTCCCCCGCTGGAAACCATAGT
Source organism: Antilocapra americana (assembly GCA_007570785.1). Taxonomy (NCBI): domain Eukaryota; kingdom Metazoa; phylum Chordata; class Mammalia; order Artiodactyla; family Antilocapridae; genus Antilocapra; species Antilocapra americana. Next base: position 6,330,922 of record ML663469.1, on the reverse strand, counting down.
TCATTCTCTAAGTCTGTGAGTCTGTTTCTTTCTGTCAAACTTGATTTTTTTAAATTGTATATTTTTATTTATAATAAAAAACAATAACACCAATACTCATGTACCTGCCGCCTGGCATAAGACAAAGATCAACGCCAGTATTCTGGCATCTCCTGTATGCCCCTCTCTGGTTACTCCCCTAACTGGAACCCAGTGGCCAGCTTGCAGGTCATGCTCCTTGGAGCTGACACGTTGACATCATCTTTGGCCATCTCCTGCCTACTTTAAGACGATCATTCACCAATCTTCTCATTTTTCTTCATTAAGAAATTTCACTCCCTGTATGAGTTTCTTGTTGCAAATGACCACTAACTATTACAAATGACCACTAACTTAATGGCCTAAAACAACACAAATTTATTTTCTGACAATCTTGACAGTTCAGAAATCCGGAATGGGTTTCGTTGGTCGTAAGTTGGATTATCAGCAGGGCTAGTTCATTCTGGAGACTCTGAGGGGGAGAAGATAGTTCTTGGCCTTTTTGCAGCATCTCATGACTGCCTGTGTTCCTCGGCTTGCAGCCTCTCCCTCCATCTTCAGAAGGTACACTCCAATCTCTGCCTCCGTCCTCACATCCCCTTCTCTTCTGACACTTCGTGTCTCTCTCTTATAAGGACTATCATCCAGGACAATCCAGGATTCTCTGGCCTTCATTTAATCACATCTGTACAGTCTCTTTTTCCATGTAAGGTAATGTTCACAGGGTCCAGGGATGGACACATCTGGGGACCGTTATTCAGCTCAGCCCCCCCCATCCATTTACTTATTTTTTATTTGCTATGCTGTGCTTAGTCACTCAGTCATGTCTGACTCTTTACAACCACACATACTTACATAAAAATACAAACACAAATACTTACATAAAAAACAAACACAAACAATAACCCATTTTTTAATCTTACAGTACAGGACCTTGAAAAGTACAGCAGTAGTACAACGATGGGTATACAGACGCTGGCACGCATGTTCACATCTTTGAAAGCTCGAAACCTGAAGGTTCATATGTACGGGACGCATTGTACTTCTAACACATTGTAATTATCTCTTGGCTATTCCTGTCTGCTCAAGAGGTGAGGCAAAGCTGGAATTAAGAAGTATACGTATCCTCTAGGCACCAGCTAATGGGGAGGGGTAAAAGATGCCAGACAATATTTCTATTCCAATTTTGTCCTAAGTTCCTAACTTTACATCTGTTGTGCATGGAGTATGTAAAAGTGTTCCAGTTACGTATTTATCATTTCTCAGCAATTATCAGGCCCGGATAGGGGAAGAGGACTGGAACAGAGTGCATTGTCTCCGGATACCATTTATCCTCTGGGCATCGGGACACTTGTTTCACTTGCTCTTCTCCGGCATCAGTCTTACATGGCAATACCAAACCCACTCTTTCAAAACACGGACACTGGTTTATCATAATGTATAAATAAAGAAAAAAATAGTCAATAGTGACAGTCATTGCCTACAGTCAAGTTTCTCAAACATTAGGTTGACAAGTAACTGGAAGTGTTACTTCAGGAGTAAATGGAAAAAGTGAGGGCTTTGGCCCCAGATACACCTGGGATAAAATTCTGAAACCCCACTTTCTAAGCTCCACATCCTTGGGAAAGAATGTATGTCTTCTTTAAGCCTTTGTCCCCTAATCTGCAGCTTTTATTGAGAGGATAAAATGAGATACTACATGTAAAAAAAAATGTTTAGCCCACCCTGGCACTTGGACTCAGAAATCTTGACTCTCTCCTTCTTTAGTGAAAAACTGTGCTCTTTGCAGAAAGTCATGAAATATTCATCATCCAGACTAGAGTAACATTTGTAGCAGACTCTGTGACTACATAATACAAAATATAAACTATGAGGACAAGTTCTCAAGAAAAAAGTTATTACACTAAACCCAATTAGCTAATTCTACATTTCACGGTAAATAATTCCTTTGCTATTTTGTCTTATGCTGACACTGACAAACATTTGCTAGCAGCTGAGCAGTAGCAGTGGGTGCCAAGTGTTTAAAGAAAATATTTTGGCTAGAAAAATTGCCCCCCCCAAATTGGGGGAAGAATACTTATTAATTAGGTTTTCAGCAAGCTGAAAAGGTCTGACATTATTTGATTTTTAACCTCAGTATACCCCAGTACAAGTCACAAAATAAGAACATCCCATGGAAACATGGAATGAAGAATCTATCAGATAAAATCCAAATTGCTTCTCCTGACCTTCAAAATGCCCTCACTTTGGTTCCAATGTGTCTTTTCAAAATTTTCTCCCTGGAAACCCTCTGTCTAACTCAGATTAGTCTGAAGGCCCCTGGCTAATTGCCTTTCTGCCCATCATCCTGCCTGCTTCTCCCTTATTTTTATATCAAGGTGACAAGCTCAAATGCCACAGCTCTGGCGGGCCATGAAGATACACAGAGCCATAGTCCTAAAAATTTTCAAAAGAAGCCAGAACTCTGAAATCTGGTGGAAACTTCCCTAATTTTTAAATATTTACAACTAATCAGGAGGGAGGGGGGAGGGGGGTTCTGGAAGGGGAACACACACACATGTATACCCATGGCAGATTCATGTCAATGTATGGCAAAATCAACACAATAATGTACAGAAAATATATATATATATTTAAAAATGTTTAAAAATTGGATAAGTCAGTAAAAACGTACCGGCAGTCTAGATTGAACCCAAGTCTCTAATCAGCAGCTCTGATCTCTGCAAATCAGTAAGAAGCTGTTCAAATGTCTGGAGAGGCAGGTCTGAGGACTGCCCTTCATGAGCTCCCCTATGTCTGGCTCCATCCTTTTGCACTTCCACCCCTTCCTCTCTTTAGCACTTACAGGTAGGTTTAAACTGCTGCTTCATATTTTTCCTTTCAAATTCTGGAGGACAGGAATCACACTGAAAGGAACTTTGTCTTGTACTAATTTTTTTTTAACTCAGAACACACTGCTTTTGGAAAGGGAATAAATTACTCACATCAGAGGTTCTTTCCCAAATTCCACTGACTGACATCATGGTCATCATCTGTTTATCCCATGAATTCTTTTTTGTTTATTTTTACTTTTCCGCGTTTTTGGCTACTCAGCAGGAAGTCATTTAGACATTTTCCACATTTACCCCAACTCAGGAAGGGCACAATAAACATATATAGGTGAAAATATGTGATTTTAGACTTCAGGTTACCCTACCTGACTGGACAGAGGATGAGACAGTTGGATGGCATCATGGACTCAATGGATATGAGTTTGAGCACACTCCAGGAGATGCTGAAGGATGGGGACACCTGGCTGGACACTACTGCAAGACCAAGCAACAACAACCTGACTGGACTAGCCTGTGTTCTATACACCCTGGACTTAGGGAAAAGATTCGGGGAGGGGGGTGGAATTGTTTCGGAAGCTTTTCCTGAGTTCTTTATGTATCATCTGTCTTCAACATTGTACTGGGGTATTGACATTTCTTGTTGTGCCAGAAAAAACCTATAATCAACGATAATACCCTAAAGTCCTACAATAAATCCTTATTATTTATGCACCATGAAGATGTATTGTTTGGATTTCATGGACCATAGTCAGCTTCCATTTCTGTGGGAAACTGAGAAATGTCGGCGTGTCAAAACCAAAAGCTATTTCTGTTTTCATTCATGCCCTTCCTTCCTTAACCATGTCCAATATATCCTTTACATCTTTACGATGTCTGCCCTTTATTTGTCTATAGTTCAGATCCCTGTCCATGTTGTAAAATGAAGGGTTTCTGCTTTTATAACAGCTTTGGGTCCTCTCACTTCATGGGCAAATCAGAGGACATAAGCTTCATACAAAGTGATGCTTACTTGGGGGACTGATTAACTTTGGAGCTTCTGTTTTCTCCCCTGTAAAATGAGAGTAGTTCTACTTAGCTAATGGAGGCATTAGGAGAATTCAGATATTTCATTATTAAAAGAAGAGGTACAAAAGAACGGTAGCTATTATTCATTTTCCCTTCCCTCCCCCGTTCTTTCTACTCTTGTGAAGTGAGAAATCGACAGAGCATGCCCATCCTTTTTCCAAAAGGATATGGAATCTGGAGAAAAGCCTTATCATCTGGTGCCACATCCCATTTATAGTTTCTCTCCATGGAGTTGCCTCAAATGTTGTTCAATATTTCTTTCATCATTTTCTTCATTCAAGAAATATTTGCTCTCCTTGGAGCCATTTGTAAAATGAATAAATGAAAGCTATAATGTAAATTGAGTCTACTTAACTTACAACATCATTGCTGTTGTTGTTAGGTTGCCAAATCAAGTCTGACTCTGTGACCCAATGGGCTGCAGCACACCAGGCCTCCCTGTCCCTCACCATATCTCAAAGTTTGCCCAAGTTCATGTCCTTTGAATTGTTCATGCCATCCAACCATCTCATCCTCTGTCATCCTCTTCTTTTCCTCTTTCAACTTACAACATAGGTTTTATTATTTTTAGCACATTGAAGCATAATTTATTAATTAGAGTGATGATGTCAAAGTAAGTTTATGTTCTTCTCGAAACTGGCAAACTTTAAATTCAGAAAGGAAGAAGACTTGCTGGCTACAAAGTGATAAACCAATGAGGAAAACTTTGTGTGGTCTTATTTAATCAGGAGCCAGCACCAAAGTCATTGGAAAAGGAAGTCAAAATGTATTAAAATGTAAATTTCAGTATAATCATAGAGTCTTTTACCTTAAGATAGATACCTATCAAGTCAGCATTTATTCATTCAAGAATGAATTGAAGGTACAAACACCTTCAGTGAACTAAACATGAAGGAAACATCTTCAGTTTTAAAAAATCTTAAATTGTTTCAGCTTGAGAAGTGAATTCTCAAGAGAAAACGGAGCCCAAAGAATGTCTTGTCTTACCAAGAAAATGATAGGAGAAAACAAAGGGAATTTATAGATCAGCCTAGAAGAGAGAAGGTTAAGAAATAAGTAATAGTTGACTTCAAAGTAAAAAGGATTTCAATGAGAAAAACAATGGAAGATTTTAATTGCTACTACCAGGTATAAGGGTTTCCCTGGTGGCTCAGTGATAAAGAATCTGCCTGCAATGCAGGAGACATGTGTTCAATCCCTGAGTTGGGAAGATCTCCTGGAGAAGGAAATGGCAACCCACTCCAGTATTCATGCCTGGGAAACCCCATGGACAGAGAATCCTGGTGGGCGACAGTTCACGGGGTCACAAAAGAGTCGGACACAACTTAGCAACTGTTGTTTACACAACCAGGTATAAACAATAAAACTGACCTAAAGCCAGAGAGATTTCTGAGGAAATAAAGACACATTTTCTGGAGAGGCACTAAACAAGGAGTTCTGAGGAAGGCACCAGACCTTCTGTCCAGAAGGTCTCTGAAGACAAAGTCATCAGTCACTGTCAGGGTTTTGTGACACTCATCCACATTGAAAGTATGTGATACACAATAAGGAGGTGGAAAGAAATTCCAGAGAATCTTCCTCTGTGATCCGTTCCAGACAAATGGTTCAAAGGACCCCTGAAAGTAGCTGTCCACCCTTTATTTTAAAATCCTCGAAGAGAGAATTTACTCCATGCCCACTGATAATACATCATACTGTCTTTTTTTTTTTCGTTAAGCTACAGTGTTTCTTGATGTATACCCTAAATGGCTAACCAGAAGAATACAGCTGCCCTCAACAGTTCTGGGTGCTCAGCTATTAAGGAAAGCCTCAAGTGTTAGAAAAAAAAAAAAAAAAAAAAACAGACTTAGGGATCGAATTTGCAAGTCTGGAGAAGTCTGGTGATTTTCCATTCCCAGGACACAAATGATAAAGATCATTTTTTTCCTTTTTAGTCATTCTTGGGAAGAATTTCATTCTAGAAAAATATATGCCTTCAAATAATGAGAGACATTATTAAATCTTCTTTACTGAAAAAAAAAACTTGTATAATTAAAGGTTATATAGATTCGTAAGTGTGAAACGTGTAAACTAGGAGAGCAGAATGGCCTGAAATTAAAAGTCTGCTGTGAGTTACAGTTACAGTGGAGCTTCTGCTATCGCTCTAAAAATCGTACAATTCATCATCTAAACTGGAATGCTTTTGAGACTGAACAGCTGAGGGACTATTAATTTATTAGAGCAGGCAACAGGCACGAACTGGAACTGTCCCAGAGAACCTGGACATATAGCCACTCTACCAAGAATCACATTTCTCATGCAATAAAAATGATAGTCAGACCTCTTTTTAGTTGTACTAAAAAAATAAATGCATTTGCTGCATAATTTATAAAGACTTATATATCTATTTTGAAGATTTGTTGTTATAAAATTAGGAACAATATTGATGGCCATGGAGAAATTAATCTTTCTACTTATTACCAGAGATACTCATTGATTAGAACACATTTCTTAAATTTTTCATTAACCTCAAGGAAGCAGTGATTAAAAAGAAACCTGGAAATTGCATTCCCAACATTCCTGAGTTAGAACTTTCTGAACTCATCTCCCATTGGAAGATTGTGATCTTAGCCTAACATAAATGATGGTGCGTTCTTCTAGGTACATCATCATATTCTGTGCTTTATACCAGAAAGCTCTGAATCTGTGAATTAGCCTCATGAAATCAGACAATACATTTTCATTATTTATTCACAAAGCACATTTTCCAGGTGACTCTGGCCAAGGATCCCTATGAACCATTTTTCTTCCAAATCAGTATAATTTTATTTCCAATATTTGTTACTCTCTTGAGAGATGAAGTTACTTTAAATATCAGTCAGTCTTGTCAGCTAGTGAATAGAGAATATTCTCACAGCTGGTCTGACTTATCATTCTTTTATTCCTCTTAAACGTCTCCTCTCCTTCCCATTTCTCCAGTTACCATCCCAGTTTAAGAATCTGATGATCACTTAGCGGGCACAGTTTCCTCATCTGTGAAATGAAAGGTTTAAACTAGGTAAGGCTTAGGTCTGCCTAACTTTACATTTCTACAGTTAGATCTCATGGGAACCACTGCAAGAGCTCCCCCACGCACCAAAATCGTCCCACCTATATTAACTTCTGTGGCAGTTCACTAACACATGATACCTCACGTTGTTTCAATCACCATTTTCTTTCTTTTTTGGCCATGCCATGTGGCATGTGGGATGCAGGATCTTAGTTCTCCAACCAGGGATCAAACCTGCAACCCCTGCATTGGAAGGGCAAATCCCAACCACTGGAATACCAGGGAAGTCCCTTATCTTTCTTTCAGAATCAATTTATACTTATTATGTACATCAAAACTCAAATTTTTTTCTTCTAAATATTTTCCCTTGAATCTCTTTCTTATGAGTGTTTATGCATTAGGTTAACTTTATAGTGTTTTTTAAAATATATAATCATAATCTTTATTCCACAAATATAGGTTTGGGGCAAATGGCAATTACTATTTTCAAGGCACTGAGGAAGCAGCTGTGAATGAAGCAAAACAGTACAAGTTCTAGCCTTGGTGGAGCTTATATTTGACAGAGAAGACAAACTATAAGCAATGAATGAACACAATTAATGAATGCTCAATAATAATAGCAACAGAGCAGGGAAGACAGTGACTAAGGAAGTGGCATTTGAATAAACACCAGAAAAAATTCAGGGATCTACTCATCTGAAATTCTAGTAGAATGGTTTTCTGGATAAGATCAAGGGTAAGGCCCCAGGTGTGGGAAAACAGATTTGAGTTATAAGAAGACTGGTGTGGCTGGAGCCAAAATCCTATCTTGACCTACAGACCTTCATGTCCCCATTGGCTCCCTTCACACCCTCTGACTTGGTTACTCTGGACTCCTCAAAATTTTTCAAACATGTTGAACATAGTCCAACCTCAAGCTCTCTGTACCTATTACTCTTACACTTGGGATATTCTTCTACCAGACAGACATGAGTTCATAGGGATTTGTGTAGTGTCTATTTCTCCAGCTAGAAGGTAGTTCTAGCAGCTCCAGAACCCAGAACATTCCCAACACACAGATAAATATCTGTTGGCTATATGACCAGTGCATAATTATAAAGCATACAGATCCTACCTATCTCAAAACCTGAGCTCTTTCATTGTATGCCAAAGTTGTAAAGCCTCTGAAAGTTCAGGAAGCCAATTGTCCTAATGATTTTCATGACTATCAAGTTATTCAAATTTAGAAGCTTTACACTTCCTGGAAAGGGGTTGCTATAGAAATACCAGTGATCATAAAATGGAAGCTGTCATTCTCCAGGAAAATAAAGAAAGCAAGAAAAGGCAGGCAGCTTTCAAGCTGTTATTGTAGGTGACTGAATCAATAAGAAAATGCTAGTGATACTGCAGGGTCAAACCTCCAAAAACAAAAATAAATAAAATACTGGCAACATGTTTTTCAGCTTCTGCACAGCACTTTTGAACACAATGGAAGACTTTTATGAAAACCTGGAGGTTCTTATTATGAATGCAATTTCATTAGGATCCTAAAACTGACCTATTTAATACATTTTTTAAAAACTTACTACTCCTCCTCAAAAGAAAGAATGTAAACATGGATCTTCAGTAGAATAAAAAGTATGAAAGGTGATTATGATCACCAAGGCACCAGGCAATCCAAGCAAAACCAGAAATAATCACAATCCAATTGACATATTGGCAAGCTCTGGGGAGAAGAGGACTGGAAAGAGAAAAGAGAAAGGAAGTTTCTTTTGCAACCTAAAGGAAAACTATGCTAACAAACTCCTTTAGGAAACAAATCTAGGTTCCTCATTCTTCCAATTTGATTTGGTATTTCCAGACATAATTATTCTTCTCTTAGGACCTTCTATGGACTGAATTGTGTCCCCCTAAAATGCATATGTTGGGCCTTCCCAGGTGGAGCTAGTGGTGAAGAACCTGCCTGCCAAGGCAGGAGACATAAGAGCCGGGTTCAATCCCTGGGTCGAGGAGATCCCCTGGAGGAGGGAATGGCAACCCACTCCATTCTTCGTGCCTGGAGAAACCCATGGACAGAGGAGCCAGGCGGGCTATGTTCCACAGAGTCGGACACAACTGAAGCAACTTAGCGCAGCATGGTACAACATGCTTATGTTAAAGCTCTAGCCTTCAATAAGATGGCATCTATTTATATACTTTTTAATTTTTATTTTTTCACTAATTTTTATTAGAATATAGTTGATTTACTAAGTTGTGTATGTGTTAGCTTCTACCATATAGTGCAGTGAATCAATTGCATGTATATATATATATATACATACACACACTCTTTTTTAGATTGTTTTCCCTTTATATGTCATTATAGAGTACTAAGTAGAGTTCCCTGTGCTATACATTATGCTCTTATAGACACTGCTTGGTGTGTATATGTATGTTCTCTACATCTGTGTCTCTATTTTTGTTTTGTAAATAAGTTCATTTGTACCATTTTTTATGACTCCGCATATAAGCAACATCATGATATTTGTCTTTCTCTGTCTGCCTTATTTCATTCAGTGGACCTAGAGATTGGCTTTTGGAGATAATTAGGTTTAGATGAGGTCATGAGGTTTAGGGGCTTCTGTGACGGGATTAGCATCCTTATAAGAAAAGACACCAGAGAGCTTGTTGTTCACCTTCACTCTGCCCATCTCTCTGTCTCTCCATCTCTCTCTGGCAGGAGAGGGCACAGCAAGAGAGTGACCATCTGCAAGCCAGCAAGAGTTCTCATCAGAACCTAACCATACCCACCCCGTGATCTCAGACTTCCAGCCTGCAGAACTGAGAAAATAAATTTCTGTTGTTTAAGCCCTGCTGTCTACAGTTTTGTTACAACAGCCTGAGCTGACTAAGAAAACATGGGGACGTTTCAATATCTAGAAGGAATAGCATCATAGTGTAACTGTATCTTTTTATTCTTCAAAGAAGCACCTGAGTAAAATGATGGTTACCTTCCTACATTCACAGATGGGGATGGGTTGGCAAACCTACATAACATACAGCTTTGTGGGCTCTAGCTTCTAATTGCAATTATGCTCATACCTCCTTGCCAAAAGAACCGAAGAGAATTTTTGAGGTACAAGCTGGAACAGTCTGTTCTAATGTTGATGAGTCCCAATTACTGGTGGTGGTAGTCTTTGAAAACAGCAATTTACAAAGAATGCAATAGGTGTACCGTTCCTAGTGTTACGGTATAATAAAAATATCGGAAATAATGTGTTTTGCTGATTCTTTCTTGCTGGTTTAGTATCCAGTGTTGACAGACTCTTCCATTGAGAAGGCAGCCATTTTTCCTATGAATTTAATGGCAACCTAAACCAAGAAGGTAGGTGATATGTTAATGGATTTTTCAGGAGTATAACTTGGATCAAGTAGTTAAACCCATCCAGAAAAGCCTAGTTTCCCCACAAATTCCAATCTTCAGTTATCTCCAGTCAGGGCAATTCAGGAAGACTCACCCTTCCAAAAGGAAGATAATTAGGGGAAAATCAAGTGTGGGAGCTTGGGAGTAGGAGGAAGACAGCCTTGGGGATCATTTGCAAACAAGAGAAACTCACATTAGCAAACTCAAGTTAAATAAGTATTTATTGTAAAGATATGGATAATCTCAAAAAATGGAAAAAAATAAACAACTGAGTCATCAGGCATCTCCTCTCTTGAAATATGGTTCTCTGGCTTTTTCTGCGCATCTTTTTCATTCTGTTCTGGGCAGGTCCATTTCCTCTTCTAACTTGTGGCTTTAATTCCCAAGACTTTCAGATTTCATGCCCCTCAATTCTTTTCAATTCCACAGTTCATCATTGTCTCTCACTGTCCCTATGTCATTTTCCCAAGAAAGCCTGTCCAATCTTTTCCAATTAGCTTTGCAGCCAGAAACACGGGTATATAGAAGTGTATACATCTATTACCCAGGCAGAGTCACAGGCTCACAGGTATTCAAAAGCTTCCTGTCTTTAGATGAAATATGCCTGGGACCACAAAATAAGGTCATTCTTCCTTCAATATAATGATTCAACTCCAGAAGACAATGGTTGCTTTGCCATCATACCAATGGGTAGGAAAATCAAAGCTCAAGAAAAGCTTGAAATTCCTGCTTGTCAGGCTGGGTTTTCATCACCATTTGGGAGCAAAGTTCTTTTTGTCTCTCTCCATCCGAGTGGAAAGCAAAAGTATTTGGGCATATTTTTAAAGCTCCTACACTAGTCCCTGTTGCTGCATCTGCTCAGCTTCTGACACTATTCTGTGAACTGTGCCCACATCCATCCCCTTTCATTCACATAGTTATTGCTAGGGAAAAGCATTTCAAAACTTGCTTCTTCTCTCCCTCCACAGGGTTGGTTTGTCCTGAGGTGAACAGTTGACTTAAAATAGCCAATAGAGTCATTTTCCTAGAATGTTAGACCTGGGACTAAGAGAAAGAAATTAAGAATATTTCTCTCTCTCCCTCTCTCTCTCCTTCCCTCCTCCCCTCCCTCCCTCCCTCCCTCCCTCCCTCCCTTTTTCCTCTCCCTCCCTTTTTCCTCTCCCTCCTTCACTTTGACTGGGTTTTCTGCATCTCCAGGATGTAACAGGACAGTGAGCAAGTTCAGCTGGGTACTGGATGAACTCTACAGAGGCTGGCTGAGTGCACACTGGCAAGAAAGGGGGAGGTCCCCAGGGAAGGGGCTGCAGAGGAGAGTTTACATCCTCCTGCAGGCGTTTTCTCTATGAACTTCACCAGGTGCTCACAAAAAAAGACTGGGGAAGTCCAAAAAATCTGCAAATTGGAGACAAAGGAATTGAGGGATGTGAGAAGCAGAGAAAGCATGTGAAGAAAGAAGGTAAATAAATGTGCAGAGAGAACCAGAGGAAAGCAGAGATCTGACGATTCCGGAGCTAATAGCCCGTCACACCTTGGAGACTATTAGTCCCTAGAGCGTTCATTATTGCTGAAGTTATAGGGAGACTGGTCTCTTAAGATGAACCAAAAATATCTCAACTTAGACTGCTTTCCTGGTGATTTTCCATACATAGAAAGATTGCAACTATTTTCCAAATTACCATCTCACTGTTTCTTGACCACAGAGGGATATTTGTAACCACCTAAAAAAACTAAAAATTTTCAGCCCACAGTTTGGCAAAGTGGATTGCAAATTCATTTCCCCATTGAAGCCATGAGAATTAAAAATAAATTCACATCCTACTGTTGTCATTATCATTATGGATCCTGGCGACCTTTCTTTTCTTCATTTCCTATTTTCCATTAAAATCCAGAGAGGGAGAACAGAGGAATAGTCCATGAGTCTTGGCATGAACAGAGCTCCAGAAAGGAAAATCTCTTGTGCTATCTTTTTTTACTCTAACCTTGGCCCAGATAATGACTGAAGTGTTCATTCATCAAAACAAAACTATACCATCAAAGAAAAATACAATTATTTTGCTTTTTAATGAGTAGGACTTGCATTTTCTGTCCTGGGAAACAGCTTCTGGTGTTAAATATCTCCCAAGATAATAAAGAAGTAATATGAAGGCAATTTGAAGTAATTGTGTGTATGATAAAATGGATGAAAGTGTTCAGAGACTTGCCTAATTTGTACACAATTTTCTACAGATTGCAGGCTGGAGTAAATTTTTACTAATTAAGTTAGTAACCTATTACTCAAAGAAATGAAACTTGACTATAATAATGATTATTCATTTATTATGCAAAAACTTTGCATTGCTGAGTGAAAAACCTTTTTCAGGCAGTTAATAGTCACTCATTTCATACTCTTTGCTCATTCTGAATTTCCCACTGGAAATATATGCATGTTGCTTGGTAGACACTGAAGGATGATAATGACCAATTGGGTTCTTTGGGGCCTTTTCAGAATTTACAGAAATATAATTTATCCTCTAAATTGACTGAACTTGGGATGGCATTATGGTGATCCTAAACAGATAAAAATGGAGACTATTTTCCTTTTAAACCCCTCAACAGCTATTTAATTTAAAATGCCTTGTCTTTCGGTATTTAAATAAATTAGCTGACAGCTGCAAGAAATCACTTTTATAAGATTTGAGAAGGTGATTGATATGTACAAACAAATAGATCCTAACGGACATGCAGCAGAGAAAGAATGGAAACATTTCCACATCATGTTTTTCGATTATTTCTTTTTCTTCCTCCTTGAAACATGGGCCCAAGGGAACAAGCTTCTCCTTTACCCTGACTAGTTCTATAGCTCAACAGACATTCTAATGAAAGGAAGCTGCCATCCTCAATGCTCTTTGCAGAACAAACAATATACTTCCTGTGACCACATTATGCACTGCCACAATCTCCTCCAATTTGGTGCATTTGAGCCTGTGAGCTACAGGAATCAAAGTCACCGAGCAGTGGGGAGTAAATGAAATAATTGTCCACCAGTTGTTTTATTAAAGACTGGGCAGCTGGAGTTGTCTCCAAGCAAATGTAGCTGCAGCCCCTGGGGATCGCTGAGATGAATGTTACAAACTCTAACTTAAAGAAATGCTCTTAGAGGAATACATCATTTTTTTGGACCAAAGCATCAATAGTATATTTTGCTTCCCTCTAACATGCAGGCTGCCTGGGAAAGCAAAAGCAAATTCAAAAATTCCCTGTGAATAATAAAATCCAAAGTGAGGTCAACATTTCCATCCTCAGCAGGTTATTCCAGTTTGAACTGTCTTCTTTCTAAGCAGGGATAATTTCACCAACAGCACAGCAGTCCCGCTAGTTCACAGAAGATGAATTTTGTGTTTTCCTAGTTTGATGATTGCAGACTCTGGCGCTGGAGCAATTTGTGTTTTGATGCTGCTTTTCTGCTGTTTAATGTTGAAGGAGGGGAAAATATTGCCTTGTGTTTTTTACAACGTTTAAGGCTGAAGCAGAAAAGTAGTGAAGCAACACTTTACAGCTTTTCCCATGCATAGAGATTGCTAATCAAGAATTGAGATGAATAAATAGCAATTACATCTTGCTGGGGTGAGGGGAGGGGGAAAGCTGCTCCTTGCCCATGGCTAGTATGTGAGTAGTCCCCCTAAACCCATCAAAATCCCTTAAAATAATAAAATACCACAGGGATCGTCAATTAAGCATCAAATATATACTGTATCGATGTGCCCCCCAGTGGTTTTAGATTCCTGTAGAGGATCCCCAAATCGCCCATATGATAACAATTTTTTAATCTTTTATTTTCTATTGGAGTATAACTGCTTAACAATTTGTGATAGTTTCAGGTGCATCACAAAAGGACTTAGCCATAAACATTCATGTATCCATTCTCCCCAAACCCCTCTCCCATCTAGGCTGCGCCATACCACCGAGTAGAGTTCCCTGTGCTATACAGTAGGACCTTTGTTGGCTATCCACTTTAAATATAGCATTGTGTACATGTCCATCCCAAACTCCCTAATTATCCCTTCTCCTCCATTCTTCCCCCGCCCCCCAGCAAACATAAGTTTGTTCTCTAAGTCTGTGAGTCTGTTTCTGTAAATAAATTCATTTGTAACATTCCATTTTAGATTCTGCATATAAGGGATGTCATACTTGATAACAATTTCATTGCATTGACCTCAAGAAATAGGTAGTAGAAATCATACATGCAACTGCCCAGGCCATGACCTTAATAATCCCCAATATTTGAACCCTAAGGTTTGAATAATCCCCAAACCAGTTCTGTTGTCTCCATCTTTTCCTCACCCCCTTAACCAAAGGGTATATATAGCCAGCAAGAAGCCAACATATGGCATATTGGTAAAGAGTATGAACTTTGGCTGCACTAGAACAATTTCCTCATCTGGAAAGTAGAAATAGTAAGTGTACATGCCCCATGGACTTGTCCAGAGGATTAAACGAGTTAATATTTACAAGATACTCAGGGTGGTAACAGACTGTAGCCCACCAGGCTCCTTTGTCCATGGGATTCTCCAGACAAGACTACTGGAATAGGTTACCATTGCTTCAGTAGGGGACCTTTCCAACACAGGGATCGAACCCAAGTCTCTTGTATCTCCTGTACTGGCAGGTAGATTATTTACCTCTTCTGCCACCTGAGAAGCCCAAAGCAAAGCTACTCTAGGGAAAAAGGTAATACCTTGGGGGTTTCAGAATTACCCTGTATTGTGTGGACATGGGTCAGATTCACAAAATTATCCAACCAATCTAGCCTATGTAGTTGGGCTTAGTCGTACTTTAAAAGGCTATTTCTTGAGTGTATCAAAGTCTTCTGGTGCTTTCAGATTGCCTAACCTGACTTGGCACTCTCCTGAGCAACAGCTGCTCTGCTATCTAGTACCCTAGGGTTTACAGAATTTCTTTATATCAACACTGAGTTTCAGAGACCTAACGGCAAATATTAACACAAGAGTATGTTATTGTTTAGTTGCTAAGTAGTGTCCGACTCTTTTATGATCCCATGGACTACAGCCTGCCAGGGTCCCCTGGCCACAAGATTTCCCAGGCAAGAATACTGGAATAGGTTGTCATTTCCTTCTTCAATTCATGAATATGGTGGTGCCTTATTCAGTACCTCCTTGATGATAGCAAAGGTCTAATAATGAAAACAACATGAATTCAGAATCAAAATAAAACTGAACTGATCCATCCTTTACTGGAATTGTAGTTTGGGTTTCAGTCTGTTTACATGTGGAGCGAGGATTAGATTAAATCTAGAAATCTCAGCCTAAGGTTTCCTGATTCTGAAGTTTTGTGGGTTTCTACATTTTTTTTTCCAAGAAGTAGTCTGTGAGCAATTTTCAACATCTCAAATAGCCTAAAGGAAAACTTGCCTTTACTCAAGATAACACTGTAGGGGGTTGTGGAAACTTTAAGTTTTATTACTTGGCTGGTTTCTGGTTTGTTTTTTTTTTTTCCCTGTTGGCAGGAATTTTATCACCTTGGTGCAGTGACATCGGATGTCTTGTACTGATGACAAGTTCTGAATAGCAATATAGATGCCATTGGTAGTAAGAGATAAAAAAGAAATTTAAAGATTACTAAAGCAAATGTTTTGGCCTAAAATTTTCAGACCAAAAATCTTTCAAAATAAGAAACCTCAAGGAGAAGAGAAATAATAAAAGAGATCATTGATAGGAGAGAGGTTATGATTCAGAAACTCTGTGAGGCCCCTTGTAGCACCAAGATTCCATAATTATATGATTCTGATGACCTACATCATAGACGATTTAAAAAATGAAATTAATTTAATTTAGATGACAGAGCAATACAAACTCTATGAAAGAAAATATAAAGTAAGGACTAGTTAGAAATGTACATGTTGCTGTTCAGTCGCTCAGTAGTGTCCAATTCTATGACCCCATGGACTGCTTGCAGCACGCCAGGCCTCCCTGTCCTTCACTATCTCCCTGAGTTTGCTCAAATTCATGTCCATTGAGTTGATGATGCCATTCAATCATCTCATCCTCTGTCATCCCCTTCTCCTCCTGCCTTCAATCTTTCAGGCATCAGGGTCTTTTCCAATGAGTTGGCTCTTTACATCAGATGGTCAAAGTACTGGAGATTCAGCATCAGTCCTTTCAATGAATATTCATGGTTGATTTCCTTTAGCATTGACTGGTTAGATCTCCATGCTGACCAAGGGACTCTCAAGAGTCTTCTCCAACACCACAGTTCAAAATCATCAATTCTTCAGCACACAGCCTTCTTACAGTCCAACTCTCACATCTGTATATGCCTACTGGAAAAACCATAGCTTTGACTATACAGACATTTGTTGGCCAAGTGATGTCTCTGCTTTGTAATATACTGTGTAGGTTTGCCATAGCTTTTCTTCCAAGGAACAAATGTCTTTGAATTTCATGACTGCAGTCACCATCTGCAGTGATTTTGGAGCCCAGGAAAATAAAGTCTGTCACTGTTTCCATTTTTCCCCATCTGTTTGTCATGAAGTGATGGGACTGGATGCCATGAGAAATGACCACATCACAAGAAAGGTTCATCATCCTCCAGATAGAGAGATTTGAGAAATCATAATAATAAATTAGGACAATGAATTTCACAGATAACTTATTAAAGTTAACAAAATAATATCATGACAACAATTACTAACATAAACTGGGAGCTGCATACCAAGAAGTAACCATCCATCAGTAAACAAATAAGAACCCATTTCTCAAGGGTAATTTCTCAGGGTCCATGGGGCCTAATTCTTTAGAGTGGATTCAAAGATATCATTTATAATGGGTAAAGGAGAGATGAAAATATTGATAAGAGTAAGAAAAAAAGACGAAATATGCAAAACTCAAGAGAGTAACAAATCCAATTCTGATTTTTCACTTTATGAGGCCTCGATTACACTTGCCCCTAAATACAACAAAACAGAGAAGCTCCAATGAAAGAAGAAAAGACTCACAACTGCAATTATATATCATAGGGGTCAGAAGAAAATGTGAGAAAGGTTGTTTAAAGGTGAGAGAAGTGAGGTAATGGCCAGCAGGAGTAATGGACTGACTTTCCCAAGTAAACATATGTTTAATCTAAACTGTTAGTGGATCAAATATTCCAAATGGATGTTCATGATATAGTAGAAAGAATAGCAACTTAGGAGTTGGATTCCTGCAACATTTTTATTAACACATTATATAATTTGAAGTGAAAAAAAAGCTTCACTCATTCTTTTCAGCAAATATTTATTGATCCCTTGCTACACAGCAGACACAATTGACTACTGTCCAATTTTCTTTATCTGTGGAGTGAGTGAAGTGGACTAAATGATTCCTAAATGAATTCCAACTTTAAGAATCTTTGTCTAAAATGTAAACTAACATAGTAATTTCTTATCTTCTGTATCTCAGAACCGAATATCAATAGAGTATGATGAACTTACCAATGGTAATCTCCAATTGTAGATTTTAATTGTGCACAAAGTTGACAAAGAAGAGAAAAAAATAGAGCACAATACTTAGATGACTTAGTTAAGTGATAGAAACTATTCCTTGGAACGGGACTATCTGAGGAATTTATCATGAGAGTATAGAATGCAGTTTTATTTTAAAAAATGTTTTGATGTGGGTCATTTTTAACGTCTTTATTGAATTTGTTACAATATTATTTCTGCTTTATGTTTTGGATTCTTGGACACAGGGCATGTGGGGTCTTAGCTCCCCAATCAAGGATCAAGCTCACACTCCCTGCACTGGAACACTTAGCTAGTCTTAACCTCTGGACTGCCAGGGAAGTCCCTGGAATGCCGATATGAAAAGTTCCTTAAATCACTTCTTCATAATTTTAAAATTATCAGTAATTGTAATTTGCGATAACACCAAATAGTCTACTTATGCTTATGATATCAACCTGAAGTTATTTTATCTCAGTGTGGAAATATTTTATGACTTTTAGAAAATATTGCATCGAAGTTAGTTTCTTTAGTGCCAATACTGTAATTATACACCGGACTTTTTTGTTGGTAAGGTTGGAATTTTACGTGGCATCATGACAAGCGCACTAGACTAGACATTGAGGAATCTGGGCTCTATTTTGGACACTGGCATGTGATTTTAGACTCATCATCTTTGTCCTCTAAGTCCCCTCCACTGGTAAAATGAGGGCATTAAACTCAGTGGAGTCATGATTTTGAAAGGAAACGATTCAAAATTCCATCCAGTTACTATAATAAGTCCAGCTTAAAGTCCAGGAGCTTCAGGTAACAGTAAACCCTTTTAATCAACTCTGGAAATGACTGTGTTGTCTGGTGACCCACAACCTGAATTGCCAGTTATTCCCTCCATTGCATCCTGCTCCCCACCATGCCTGAAACCCAGCACTGCATTCAGGCTAGGATTGCCAGGGACCAACACTCCCATCTGCACCTGGAAAGAATGGGAAATAGGTAGCAAAGAAGGTCCACAGCAAAGAAGAAAAATCCTGCCAGCCAGGAGTTTTGTGCTGGCCCCGTTATAGCAGTGCTGGAAATTTCTTGATTAGACTCTCGTTCTTATCTTCTGAAAGGAATTCATTACTGCATTTGCTCTGCACTTTCTTGTTTTCTTATTTACTACGGGATGTGAGAGCAGTGCCTCAACAGAGGGTTCCTCTGGTGGCTCAGACAGTAAAGAATCTACCTGAAATGTGGGAGACCTGGGTTCCATCCTTGGGTCGGGAAGATCCCCTGGGAAAAGGAATGGCTACCCACTCCAGTATTCTTGCCTGGAGGACTCCATGGACAGAAGAGCCTGGTGGGCTACAGTCCATGGGGTTTCAAAAAGTTGAACACGACTGAGTTACTAACAGTTTCACTCAACATAAAACACAGAACTTTCTGGAAGTTTCGAATTGTCTGGGTGTTTCAAACTCAATTTTTATTCCAGATTTCTCCTTTGTAGAGCTTTCTAAAAATTTAGTAAACTTTTAAATCTCTTTTTGTACATAAACATGCCAAAATTTCTTTGATGTAACATTCCTGATTTTTTTCTTTGTGTCACAGCCCACCCTTCTTTCTATCCACTTAATGATACCTCCCTGGGGGGCATCTGAAATATTATAATAGGTAGAAAGGCCACTCCCTTCATCTAATGTTTGCTGAAAGCCAAATCAAGTTCACATGCTATATCTTACTAGCCTTTGTCATTCACTGTGCTTAATCACTCAGTTGTGTCCGACTATTTGCGACCATATGGACTGTAGCCCACCAGGCTCCTCTGTCCACAGGGGTTCTCTACGCAAGAATACTAGAGTGGGTTGCCATGCCCTCCTTCAGGGGATCCTCCCAACCCAGGGAGTAAATCCAGGTCTCCTACATTGTAGGTGGAGTCTTTACCATCTGAGCCACTGAGAACCCTCACTAAGGCTCTTAATTCAAAACCTGAAAGGATGACACCATCAAAGTATTGCATTCAGTACGTCAAGCAAATCTAGAAAATCCATCTGTGTCTATAGGACTTGAAAAGGTCAATCCTCATCCAATTCCCAAGAAGGGTAGTACTAAAGAATGTGCTAACCATCAGATAATTGCACTCATCTCCAATTCTAGTAAAGGCATGCTTAAAATCTTGCATGCTAGGCTTCAGTATTATGTGAACCAAAAACTTCCAGTTGTCCAAACCAGATTTAGAAAAGGAAGAGGAGCCAGAGATCAAATTTCCGACATTCACTGGATTGTAGAGAAACAAACGGATTCCAGAAAAACATCTACCTCTGTTTCACTGTCTACGCTAAAGCTTTTGACTGTGTTGATCTTAATGAACCATGGAACACTCTCAACGAGATGGAATACCATACCAACTTACCTGTCTCCTGAGAAACCTGTAAGGGAGTCAAGAAGCAACAGTCAGAATCCTGTATGGAATAACTGATGGTTCAAGATTGAGAAAGGAATATGACAAGGCTGTCTGCTGTCACCCTGTTTGTTTAACCTATATGCTGAGCACATCATCGGAAATGCCTGGCTGGATGAGTTACAAGCTGGAATCAAGATAGGTGGGAGAAAAAAATCTCAGATATGTGGATGACACCACTATAATGGCGGAAAGCAAAGAGGAACTAAAGAGCCTCTTGATGAGGGTGAAGGAGAAGAGTGAAAGAGTCAGCTTAAAACTAAATATTAAAAAAAACTAAGATCATGGCATCTGGCTCAATTACTTCATGGTACATAGAAGGGGAAAAGGTGGAAGTAGTGACAGATTTCCTCTTCTTGGCCTCTAAAATCACTGCAGATGGTGACTGCAGCCATGAAATCAGAAGATAGTCGGTTCTTGGCAGGAAAGCTATGACAAACCTAGACAGTGCGTTGAAAAGCAGAGACATTATTCTGCTGACAAAGGTCTGTATAGTCAAGGCTATGGTCTTCCCAGTGGTTACCTGTGGATGTGAGAGTTGGACTGTAAAGAAAACAGAATGGCAAAGAATTGATGCCTTTAAATTGTGGTGCTGTAGAAGACTCCTAAAAGTCCCTAAGATAGCAAAGACAGAGATCCAACCAGTCAATTTTAAGGGAAATCAACTCTGAATTCTCATTGGAAGGACTGAGGCTGAAGCTGAAGCTCCAGTATTTTGGTCATCTGATGCAAAATATTTTGGTCATCAGGTCTTTGGAAAAGACCTTGATGTTGAGAAAGATTGAGGGCAGAAGGAGAAGAGGGCATCAGAGAATGAGATGGTTGGATGGCATCACCAATGCAATGGACATGAATGAACTAGGGCAAACTCTGGGAGATGGTGAGGGACAGGGAGGCCTGGTGTGCACCAGTCTATGTCACAGAGTCGGACATGACTGGGTGACTGAGCAATAACAACAAGACTCTTAGTAATTGGTGTATCTCCCATTTGCAACACAGGACTCCTGTATTTGCCACAGAAGAGAGAAAAGAGTGAATAACTGTGACTGGGAGCTTTTTAAGGCCAGGTAGACATTATTCTCATATTTCATTGACAAGAGCTCTGTAACTGGAAAGGAGACTTAGTAATGGATCTAATTCAGTATTGCCCAGTAGTTTCTGTGATGGTGCAAATACTCTGTTTCTACACTGTACAAAATTGTAGACATTCACCATATGTGGCCATGGAATACTTGAAATCCAGCTAGTACAAGTGAAGAGTTGAATTTTTAATGTTATATAATTACAAGTAATTTAAATAAAATAGCCATGTGTGGGTCGCAGCCACCATATTGGCTAGTGCCAGTTCTTATTTTCTCAGGAAGAAATAAGTTGTGTGAGCAGCAAGCTAGTGTCTGTCCCAGGTGTGGGCATTTCCGTCTGTGCTACCAGTAAGAGAAGAATGTCTCTCTGCAGGGTATGCCCTATGTTGTCTTCCAAACACTGTCCTGTACAAAAACTAGAAGTCATCCGTGCCCTCTTTATCCAAACGTACCAGTGTAAGCTGAGAAAAAATGCATTCCTTACAGTACGTTGTTCTAAAGACCATACATGAAGAAATTATTCATGTTCTATATATAGAACCAAGAATTTAAAATAATCAAAGGGACCTTATGCTGATCACAGGAGTTTCTGGTTGTTCCTTTTCCTGTTTCATAAATAAGGAACACATTAATCTTCTCATTTTCGATTTGGAATGAGTTACACATAGGCTTCAGTCAGTTGAAACTTTTTCATCTACAATATTTTGTGTGTGAGAATGTCATGAGAAGGTTATTGGGGTGGTGAATTGTGTTAGCTATTCGCTAAAGAAAACTAAATCCTCGTTGATCAAAATACAAAGCCTCTATATCCAAGTGTATAATAATAATTTGTGGTAAAGAATTAACTACAAAAATAATTTTTTATTTATTTATTTATTTTTTTTTACATTTTTTTTATTAGTTTTGCCAAACAATGATATGATATCACCATGGGTTCACATATGCTCCCCCTCCATATCCCCCCTCCCTCCTCCCTCCCCCAGGGAAATCTCGTTGCACCAGTCCCAAGCATCAATCCTGGGCCGGCTATTGCTTAGACATATGATAATTAATATGTTTCAATGCCATTCTCCCATATCATCCCACACTTTCCCTCATCCACAGAGGCCCTGAGTCTATTCTATACATCTGTGTTCCTTTTGCTATCTCGCATGCTGGGTTCTCGTTACCGTCTTCCTAAATTCCATATATATGCGTTAATATACTGTATTGTTGTTTTTGCTTCTGGCTTACTTCACTCTGGATAATGGGCTCCAGTTTCGTCCATCTGAGTAGAACTGCTTCAAATGAATTTTTCCTTAATGCTGAGTAATATTCCATTGTGTATATGTACCACAGCTTTCTTATCCATTCATCAGTTGATGGGCATCTAGGTTGGTTCCATGTCCTGGCTATAGTAAACAATGCAGCGATGAACATTGGGGTACACGTGTCTCTTTCAATTCTGGTTTCCTCGGTATATATGCCCAACAGTGGGATTGCTGGGTCATATGGCAGGACTATTTGCAGTTTTTTAAGGAACCTCCACACTGTTTTCCATAGAGGCTGTACTAGTTTGCAATCCCACCAACAGTGTAAGAGAGTTCCCTTTTCTCCACATCCTCTCCAGCATTTATTACTTGTGGATTTTTGGATTGCAGCCATTCTGAGTGGTGTAAAGTGATATCTCATTGTGGTTTTGATTTGCATTTCTCTGATAATGAGTGATGTTGAGCATCTTTTCGTGTGTTTGTTAGCCATTTTTATGTCTTCTTTGGATAAAAGTCTGTTCAATTCTTTGGCCCACTTTTTTTTTTTATTAAACATTTTTTTTATTAGTTTTGCCAAACAATGACATGATATCACCATGGGTTCACATATGCTCCCCCTCCATAACCCCCCTCCCTCCTCCCTCCCCCCAGGAAATCTCGTTGCACCAGTCCCAAGCATCAATCCTGGGCCGGCTATTGCTTAGGCATATGATAATTAACATGTTTCAATGCCATTCTCCCATATCATCCCACCCTTTCCCTCATCCACAGAGGCCCTGAGTCTATTCTATACATCTGTGTTCCTTTTGCTGTCTCGTATGCTGGGTTCTCGTTACCGTCTTCCTAAATTCCATATATATGCGTTAATATACTGTATTGTTGTTTTTGCTTCTGGCTTACTTCACTCTGGATAATGGGCTCCAGTTTCGTCCATCTGAGTAGAACTGCTTCAAATGAATTTTTCCTTAATGCTGAGTAATATTCCATTGTGTATATGTACCACAGCTTTCTTATCCATTCATCAGTTGATGGGCATCTAGGTTGGTTCCATGTCCTGGCTATTGTAAACAATGCAGCGATGAACATTGGGGTACACGTGTCTCTTTCAATTCTGGTTTCCTCGGTGTATATGCCCAGCAGTGGGATTGCCGGGTCATATGGCAGGTCTATTTGCAGTTTTTTAAGGAACCTCCACACTGTTTTCCATAGTGGCTGTACTAGTTTGCAATCCCACCAACAGTGTAAGAGAGTTCTCTTTTCTCCACATCCTCTCCAGCATTTATTACTTGTAGATTTTTGGATTGCAGCCATTCTGAGTGGTGTAAAGTGATACCTCATTGTGGTTTTGATTTGCATTTCTCTGATAATGAGTGATGTTGAGCATTTTTTCGTGTGTTTGTTAGCCATTTTTATGTCTTCTTTGGAGAAAAGTCTGTTCAATTCTTTGGCCCACTTTTTGATTGGGTTGTTTATTTTCCTAGAATGGAGCTGCAGGAGTTGCTTGTATATTTTTGAGATTAATTGTTTGTCCGTTGCTTCATTGGCTATTATTTTCTCCCATTCTGAAGGCTGTCTTTTCACCTTGCTTATAGTTTCCTTTGCAGTGCAGAAGCTTTTAATTTTAATTAGGTCCCATTTGTTTATTCGTGTTTTTATTTCCAATATTCTGGGAGGTGGGTCATAGAGGATCCTGCTTTGGTTGATGTCAGAGAGTGTTTTCCCAATGTTATCCTCTAGGAGTTTTATAGTTTCTGGTCTTATGCTTAGATCTTTGATCCATTTTGATTTGATCTTTGTGTATGGTGTTAGAAAGTGTTCTAGTTTCATTCTTTTACAAGTGGCTATCCAGTTTTCCCAGCACCACTTGTTAAAGAGGTTGTCTTTTCTCCATTGTATATTCTTGCCTCCTTTGTCAAATATAAGGTGTCCATAGATGCGTGGATTTATCTCTGGGCTATCTATTTTGTTCCATTGATCTATATTTCTGTCTTTGTGCCAGTACCATACTGTCTTAATGACTGTGGATTTGTAGTATAGCTTAAAGTCAGGTAGGTTGATTCCTCCAGTTCCATTCTTCTTTCTCAAGATTGCTTTGGCTATACGAGGTTTTTTGTATTTCCATACAAATTGTGAAATTATTTGTTCTAATTCTCTGAAAAAGACCTCTGGTAGCTTGATAGGAATTGCATTGAATCTATAGATTGCTTTGGGTAGTATACTCATTTTCACTATATTGATTCTTCCAATCCACCAACACGGCACATTTCTCCATCTGTTTGTGTCCTCTTTGATTTCTTTCATCAGTGTTTTATAGTTTTCTATATACAAGTCTTTTGTTTCTTTAGGTAGAAATACTCCTAAGTATTTTATTCTTTTTGATTCGATGGTGAATGGAATTGTTTCCTTAATTTCTTTTTCTGTTTTTTCATTGTTAGTGTATAGAAATGCCAGGGATTTCTGTGTGTTGATTTTGTATCCTGAAACTTTGCTATATTCACTGATTAGCTCTAGTAATTTTCTCATAGAGTCTTTAGGGTTTTCAATATAGAGGATCATGTCATCTGCAAACAGAGAGAGTTTTACTTCTTCTTTTCCAATCTGGATTCCTTTGATTTCTTTATCTGCTCTGATTGCTGTGGCCAAGACTTCCAAAACTATGTTGAAAAGTAGTGGTGAGAGTGGGCACCCTTGTCTTGTTCCTGACTTCAGGGGGAATGCTTTCAGTTTTTCACCATTGAGGATAATGTTTGCTGTGGGTTTGTCATATATAGCTTTTATTATGTTGAGGAATGTTCCTTCTATTCCTGCTTTTTGGAGGGTTTTTATCATAAATGGATGTTGAATTTTGTCAAAGGCTTTCTCTGCATCTATTGAGATAATCATGTGATTTTTATTTTTCAATTTGTTAATGTGGTGTATTACATTGATTGATTTGCAAATATAATAATAACTTGTGGTAAAGAATTAACTACAAAAATAATTTTTTAAATTGCTTCCTTAGATAAAGACACATTTATATTTTATAAGTCATGTTTATTCCTAAGAAATGAAATAAGCATCTTTATAAATCTAAGAATCATCTCCAAAAATTAGATTTTAATGTTTTTAATTTAATTTTCCCAAATCTGTGCTGCCGTACTCTCATATAGAATTTGTGATCATACATTTCTTTTTGTCAGAAAGGATTGTGCACTTGGAAAAAAAAGAGAGAGAATAAGTATCTTTCTTGTGAGTTGGTTATTGTATAAAATGAGTAAAATTGAGGCATCTTAGAGCAAATAAAGAAATATTATATAACCTAGCTCATGCAAGACACACATAACCCTCAGCCCCATTAAAGCCCAAAATGCAATACTTGAGCATCCCACTAACACCTTAGGCACTCAGCCTCCTTGGTATCCACAGGGACTGGTTCCACGACCCCACAGAGACCAAAATCTGAAACTGCTCAAGTCCTTTGTATAATCTGGCATGGTATTTGCATATAACTCATGTCCATCCTCTTTTATACTTTAAATCATCTCCAGATTACTTATTAAATAAAAAAATGTGAAAGTTATGTAACTAGTAGTAAATATGCAATCTAAATGTGGTCTATTAATAAATACAGTTACACTCCAGATATATTGCAAGTTCTATTCCAGACCACCACAAAAAAGCAAATACTACAATAGATCATCACATGCATGTTTTGGTTTCCCAATGTTTAGAAAAGTTACCTTTACACTATACTGTGGTCTATTAAAGGTGCAAAAGGGTCTATTAAGGGTGCACAAGTGTCTAAAAAGACACTATAGACATATTTTGAATAAAACATTCCCTTGTTTTTGAATAAAAAACACTTTATTGGGACTTCCCTGGTGGTCTAGTGGCTGAGATTTCACACTCCCAATGCAAGGGGCCTAGGTTCGATCCCTGATCAAGGCACTAAGATCCCACATGTTTGAACTAAGACCCAGGACAGCCAAATAAATAAATAAAATTTTTAAAAAATATTTTGTTGTTTCAAAAATGCTTACCATTATCTGAGCCTTCACCAAATCTTCATAGTGATACCCAGGATCACTGAACAAAGATCACCACAAAAATTATCGTAGTAATATGTGTGCTCAGTCACTTTATTCTTTGTGACCCCATGGACTATAGTCCGCCAGGCTCCTCTGTCCGTGGTATTCTCCAGGTAAGAACACTGGAGTGGGTTGCCGTTTCCTTCTCCAGGGGATCTTTCTGACCCAAGGAATGAACCCATGTCTCCTGCATCTTCTGCACCAGGAAAGCCCAGTAGTACTGAAGAAGCTTGAACTATTGTGAAGATTACCAAAATACGACACAGAAACACCAAGTGAGCAAATGCGGTTGGAAAAATGGTACCTATAGGGGCTTATTTGATGCAGGGTTGCCACAAACCTTCAATTGGTAAAACGTTTGCTATCTGGGAAGTGCCATAAAATGAGGTCTGCCTGTAGCTGTAAATGCTCTGTGAATAGTTGGCTGCATGCAGTAAACTGAAGTTTTGCTTTGGGGAATTTTCTGGATTTTTTTTTCAAATATTTTTGATCCGAGGTCAGTTGAATCTGCAGATGCAGAACCCAGGATACAGAGAGCTCACTGTATTTTTGTTCAGTAAAACATAATAATATGAAAGATTGCCTTCATTTTCCACATTATCTTTCCCTGAATAGCTGGATGCAGTCCTTTGGAAAAACAACAGAACTAGCTCTAAGCAAAATTATAAAATTTAAAAAAAAAAACCTCTACTTCCTGTCTTCAACCATACATCCCTTCCTTAGATTTTTTAGTACCTTTGCCTTCTCCTGCTTTAAACTAATCAAAACCTATTCACTTTCAAGGTTGGATGTGATGATTTTGCAATCATCTGAAATGGCTTGAATTAGAATGTTAGCTGTTCTCCTAGCTATTTGTATTTTCAGTCCATCATCCATTCCTGTATAGGGTGAAAATCTCTTCTGATGAATCAGCTCCAAGTACTAGAAAAGATGTTGAAGGGCATTTTACGGTGGTCTTTAGGGGCTGCTAAAAGTCACACAGAAGTAACAGTCAATGAGCACATTACAACTAAGGCTGGTCCTCTGTGAGAAACTGCAGAGTCTAAGTAGCTGATTCTGAGCTTCAGGAAAAGTGATGGCATTTATATTATACATTTCTTTCATCTGTGAGGACTTCCTGAAGACTTGCATAGGAGAAGTCTGCAGAAACTAATTGCCATTAAACTAAAACTAACTTAAAACTAAACTGTGTGGATTTTTTTTTTATTGGTTTTGCCATACAATGACATGATATCGCCATGGGTGTACATATGCTCCCCCTCCAGAACCCCCCTCCCTCCTCCCTCCCGACTTCCTCCCCCCAGGAAATCTCGGTGCAGCAGCCCCGAGCAACAATCCTGGGCTGGCGATTGATTTCACACATGATACTTAACATGTTTCTGTTAAGTCATGTAAAGTTAGAAACACGGTCGCTTCCTTCTCCCACTAAGCACTGTCTTTCAGCTCCATCCTCAATTTGCAAATAAGTGTTGTACTCACCTTGTTCAGTTCCCTCTGAATTGGAGTCCAAGTACCATGCCTTTGTATTTACAGCTCATCTTTCTTCCAGAACCTTCTTAGTGATTTTCATCTAATGAATCCTCTTATTATCCTGCCCTGGATGAGGACTGGAGTATAGATTTTTTCTAAGACCTATTGCCTGTTCAGGTTATTTGTTAAAACATTTTCTTTTAAATTAATTTACCTGAAATGTGCTTACAAACCAATTGCTATTGCAGAAAGTTTAAAAAATTACTTTAGTTATTTAATAATTTTTATTTTAATAATTAGTTGTTAGTGTTCTTTCAATTTGAATGATGATACTTATTTGCATAGTCATGCAATTTTCTCTCTCTTTCTCTCTCTCTCTCTCTCTCTCACACACACACACCAGTAGTTGGCACTGAAGGTTAACAGTCTGGGTAACTCACAAATAGCTGCTCTTATACTAGATTCAAGCTTTACCTCTAAGATACTGTTTTTTTTTTTTTTTTTCAAATTTCTGAAAGAATAGCTCACTCATAGACTAGAGTGGCCATACAATTTATCATCCAAATATGTACAGTTTCGAAAGTGAACAGGGGTACTATTATCAGTTACGCCAGGACCAAAGACCCATTCTTTTTCTGAAACACAGCTTCACCTATCTGACCCCCCTCTTTGTACCCCATCCACACTAACAGCACTTTACTGGGCATGTGGATCTATATCGCCACCTCCCTCTGCAAAGTGTAAGTCTCTTGGATCTTAGCTAATAACCCCCTTCCTTCCCACTGATGATGGGTATGAGGGGAGGTTCCATGAGCAGTCTGATGGTGGACGTGATGACACCTAACACCGTCTTAACTGGGAAGCCAGCCATCCTGGACAAAAAGCATGGACGTCTGAGCCCCGGGCACTGGGCGAGAACCATTCTCAAGCCCAGGATTCGGACAACTCTTTCTACAAGGCTCACCTGCAGTCAAGAGGCACGGTCCTTGATGTGCTAGTGTTGTAAAGTAAATTATAAAAAGAGGGAGAAAATCAAAACCGTGTTCAAATTGAAGTGCAAAAACTCAAAATAAATGTTCCAAAATTAAATTCACAGGCAGAATTACGACAAACCATCAGCATGACTCTTTATGGCAATCCATCTTTACTCTCTCCTCACCAACCCATCAATCAAAGTGGGGTCACATTAATAGTCATCTAAGTTGAATTGACTCTAGCTCTTAAATTGTATAAATTCATTTCCTAAACTTTCTCCCCCAGGCACTTCTGGGGGTAAGTGGAATGTTTCATATGTGCTTAACAATAGTGCTTTAATATGGCTTCCCCCTTTATGCCCACTTGTTAATGTCCTTGCTATTACAGCAACTGAGGTCAGTGACAATGTCACCACTGATGCCGGCTCCGTGGAATGCACTCCCAGGTCTGTGTAGCTTTAGGAAAACTAGCAGAACTGGCTGGACCTGGGGCAGTGAGGACTTTGATGAACTCAGCCTGGTTCTGATATGTCATTACATTTCATGGGGTTATGAGGTGCTTCCCACCTTGTAGCTCCTAAGGTTGCTATAAACTGTTAACTCCTGTTTTCTGAGTTGGTCTAATAAACAGAAAACAGGGCTCCCAGGAATCAACCTGTATAATAACTTTTGACTTGAAGAGATTGAAGCAAGGGGTGTTGTACACATCTGGCGGAGGATGTTTGTGAAGTGGGAAGAGTAGATGCCTCCTCCTTCATCATCCTGTGCTGTGCATGGCAAAGCTAGGATCTGGGGTCCCCCAGAGCCTCTAATGCAGCAGGTCCCTCCTCCTGGGAGCACAGACCCATTGAGAGGGTGATGGGGAGCCAGATATGTGGAGATGAAAATGTCAGCTTGACATTGACAAAAGCTGGGCTGAATCACACAGGCCCACCCACTAAGTGACAAGTCCTGCTTCTCAGCCATGGGCTTGTTCAACTTGGGGAGCAGATCCCAGAACTCAAAAGGAGAGTGGAAGGGGTTGACTCGACCATGGTCTAGTTCAACTCCCAAGGTCAATAAATCTCTCACCTGGAGAGGACTGAGGTGTGGGGCAAGGAGCTTCTCACTAACAGAAATTCCACCACATTGAAATTCTAGGCAGGAGGAAAGGAGGTCTCCCAAGCACCTTCCTGAGGACTCAGACATTGGCCCTTGGACTCAGACAGGGAACGTGTTTTCCCACTTAAGTTTTCCTCCCAAGAAATTGCACAAATACCTTTCAAGGCCACAATCCACAGTCATTTGAGATCAAAGCTCTTAATAATTATTTTATATCACTTCCCTGGAGTCCCTTGTTACTGGATTTCAATAAATGTTTGTTTGATGCATGGTACAGGGTGCTCAGGGCTGGTGCACTGGGATGACCCAGAGGGATGGAATCGGGAGGGAGGTGGAAGGGGGAATCTGGAAGGGAAACACATGCACACCCATGGTGGATTCATGTCAATGTATGGCAAAACCAACACAATATTGTAAAGAAAAAAGTCTTTCTTGAATTTGTTACAATAAAAAACAAAACAACAAAAAAATAGTTATTCTCATTATCATCTTTCTTTCAGTCATAAATAAGTTTGGATGGCTAATTGCCTTTTTCTAAATTTGCTCTTATCAGTACACAAATCAGAATAATCCAAGAAACTTGCTACCCTCACTCTTTTTTTTTTATTGGAGTATAATTGCAAGGAAATCAAACCAGTCAATCTCAAAGGAAATCAACCCTGAATATTCATTGGAAGGACTGATGTTGAAGTTGAAGCCCCAATACTTTGGCCACCTGATGCAAAGAGATAACACATTAAAAAAGACTCTGATGCTGGGATAGATTGAGGACAAGAGGAAAAGACAACGACAGAGGATGAAATGGTTGGATGACATCACTGACTAAATGGGCATGAGTTTGAGCAAACTCCAGGAGATGGTGAAGGACAGCAAAGTCTGGAGTGTGCAGTTCATGGAGTTGCAAAGAGTGAGACATGACTTAGCAAATGAACAACAACCATAATTGCTTTACAGTATTATGTTCGTTTCTACTGTTCAACATTTTGATCAGCTATATGTACACACATATCTTCTCTTTCTTGGATCTCCCCCTCATCTGACCCACCTAGGTCTTCACAGAGCCCTGAGATGAGCTCCCTACCCGATCCTGGAGCTTCCCACTAGCTATCATTTTACACACGAGAGTGTGTATGGGCTTTCCTGGTGGCTCAGTGCAAGGAATCTGCCTGCAGTGCAGGTGCCACAGGAGACACGAGTTCTATCCCTAGGTCAGGAAGATCCCCTAGAGAAGGACATGGTGATGCATTCCAGTATTTCTGGGGGAATCCCATGGAGAGGAGCCTGGCAGGCTACAGTCCATGGGGTCATCAAAAGTCAGACACAACTGACGCGACTTAGCACGCACCTGAGTGTATGTATGCCAATCCTAATCTCCCAGTTCTTCCCACCATCCTCTCCCCTCTGTGTGCACACGTCCATTCTCTACATCTGCGTCTATACTCCTGCCCTGGAAACAGGTTCCTCTGTACTATTTTTCTAGATTCCACATATATGCATTTTAGAACTTACTTCAAAATGAAAGTCGATGTGGAAATCCCTTCAGCTCATTTTTCCCACAAAGTAAGTGTGCTGAAGAAATCTTTTTTCATCAGGCATGGTAACAGGTAGAGTCTAGAAGCTGGTGTTTTGGAGAGGTAATATTAACAGGCCCAAATACTCTAGTGTGCTTATTTTTTTTAATAACCCTATACTGCATAAAGAAGTTTTCACTTGATATGCAAGATATGAGAGTTCCAGTCCCTCCACAATCTTTGCTGACCTTATATTTCCATAGTTAGGCAGGAGTAAATAAAATCCCATCTTATTTTATGAGAACATATGTGGAACACACATTTAGCCAGAAGGGCATGGACTGATTTTTAATTTGTTTCCTTTCACCCAGAATAGGATAGAATGGATCTACTTTGGGATTTTTGCCTCTTAACTTGCAGTTTTAATTTTATATATATGGTTGTAGAAAGACAATAGTCTGAAAAGCTGCAACAAATGGTCTTAATATTTTTATGTGTAGTATATTCCTTTCTGGATGCAAAATATAATATTAATATAACAACAACCTTTAGTGAGGGCAAAATCCATTCATTAAATAAGTAAAAAATAGTGTGGTAATACAGGTGCCAGTATTGGTAAATTTATTCTCAGGCAGATGGTAGCTGATCCTTGGACACAAGATAGACAATAAAATGACCACCTCAGCCCTGGAGCTAATGAAATTCAGGACCAATCTGGTGCAATTCAGTAGCTTCATTATGCCATGATGTTTCATATTCCTAATTAGCACACTTTTTGTTTCCCACAGAAGAAAAACAAAGTTCTTTCTGCTCATAAATGGCATCAATTTAGTATTCATTAGTTTATAAGCTAAAACTGAGTGTTCTGAGTTGTGTTGGCAAATACGTCTGTTCATCAATTTGTTTCTTATTTGCTTCAGTGTGTTTCTAATGGATTTTTTAATTTTAAAAATGGATGTTAGTTTTCTTAATTTTATTTTTACATTATTACTCACGACAATATATTCAGATTTTGTTTTAAAAGTCTGCCCGGTAACGAGAACCCAACATGCGAGACAGCAAAAGGAACGCAGATGTGTAGAATAGACTCATGGACTTTGTGGATGAGGGTCAGGGTGGGATGATATGGGAGAAGGGCATTGAAGCATGTTAGTTGTCATGTGTCTAATCAATCGCCAGCCCAGGATTGATGCTCGGGGCTGGTGCAGCGAGATTTCCCGGGGGGGAGGGAGGAGGGAGGGG